>JACDJE010000769.1:177553-224274 GCA_016647715.1 Pavo muticus | reverse complement strand
AAAAAAAAAAAAAGTTCTATTTTTCACAATAAATAATATTCACAGTATCATGGCATTTTGTAGCAAGGAAAAATGAAATAATAATAATAAAAAAGTGTTGAACTGAATAAAACTGCACTAATATAGAACGAATTTGTGCTATTCTAAAATTACTAACCTAAATGCAAAAATGCATTATTCTTTTATTGCATATCTTAGATTTTATAAGAATACTTGTGTATTCTAATCTCAAGGGTTTCTAGTTTAGTGTGTAGGAAAAAAAAATGCACAAGTAATATGTTTGTTTTTTCTATTATTATTCAGTAGCTGAGAGTCTTTGCTGAGCCATCATAGAGATGAGAGACCTAATAGCTAAAGGTCTACTTCTAAATACTGATTCCTTGGGTATCTACTATACTAACATGTTCATTTTTGTTTACCAGATAGGATGATATATATGAGATCTTGGTGTGGGCCACCAATCAACAGCAAACCTTGTATTAGTCGACAGTTAATGGAGCCTTTTACAGAAAGATTTCAGCTCTGATCCTTGGTTGTCAAGTCAATGCCTGCTAGCTATGTTCTCTTACTCTTTTATTAAGTCACAGGGAATGGAAAAGATATGGAACTGAATTTCAAATCCACTGGTCTGTAAAAAATGCCAGAGAAATTACTTCATAGGAAATCTTGGAACTGTAGTTTATTGTTATCAATTACTTCCAATTTCAATTCCCTGTTTCAGACTTAAAGACTGAAATTTTCTGATGTTGTTTTAAGATTTCTTTTTCTATTTCCTTTATTATTACCTTTTTTTTTTTTTTTTTTTTTTTTTTTTTTTTTAAACCTGGAAAACATCTGTAGTAATTCTGAGATTTAGACAAGGATTTTTCATGTTATTCAATGATTAATATGTGGGTTTTTGTCTTCCCTTATCAACTCTCACATTTGGATGACTTTGTAAGAAAGACTTAATGCAAGACAGGTAAGGGGTGTGCCTGCATTGCTCCAATGAAGAACTGGTGCTGCTGAGATCTATGGGATGTGAAATTACTAACTGTGAAATTCAATCTAGGCAAACTGGGAGATGGATTAAGTGCTAGAAGGAAATCTGTAACCCTGTAAGCCAAACTGCTTTAGAAAGCAATAATTACAGAGATAATCATGTCCTTGTGTCCTCTGATCTTAAAAATTTTGTAAGGATGTCCTGCTTTTATGAGTATTCCATATCATGACAGAGTGCGGCAGGCTGTTGGGTGCAGATGTACAGTTCACTGTGGAGCTGTACCTCCTGGTCCCATGCTCTTTAGAGGTCTCATGTGCGTTCCAACTCTTCAAGAGGAACTACTATTCCCAAGAGCCTCCAGCGCTCCCTACATTATCTCCAATTCCAGGTGACCGGGATGAACGGTGCTTCCATGTTCTGGCAACACAGCAAGCAGCATGGTCAGAACTTCCCTCTCTCCAATTTTACTTGATCTATTAATTGAAGCTCTTTTTTCTAATGATTTTCTCACACTGTTTTACCATTTATAGTAAATTTGTTATCTCTCTTTATCTTAATTGGGTTGTTTCTCTTTTCCCTGTCATGCTTAAAATCATGAGTGAAATGAGTGAAGAAGACATACTGCCAGGAAAAACAACAACAACAACAACAACAACAACAAAACCCATCTTCTGTAAACTCAATTTTTGACATTTAGAAAATTCTTCTTGTCTACCACTCTGTATGTCTTCCTAAAGCTGCTTCATATCCTGACACTAGGCCAAATATACCGGTATTCACACTGAAATTCCAAATTTTTATGTGCCAGAAAACACATTTTGGATCTAACTTTGCCAAATTCCTCCTGTTTTCCTTTCAATTCTGAATTCCACAATATTGTGAATATCCAGGGAGAACTGCTTAAGAGTAAATTACAAAGCCTCACTCTAGCTGTAACATACTTTCTCAAAATTTAGTGAAATACATGGATAGATTGTGATAATTTGGAAGCAAGTTCCTAGGACTCCTGGGAGAGATAAACAGAAAAACTTTTTCTGGATTTGTGACGCAGAAATATCTTGCATGCTTTTCAATACTGGAATAAGAGCTACAGGGATTTTTGTGCTCTTGCAATTGAGCATGAAGAACCTCATGGATGTGTATGATGCACCTAAAGCATCACTATTCAGAACAGTATGATTATATGTACATTTATATGTACACACAGTAGAAAATTTCCAGGTACAAATAATAATCATACACTTAATTTTACAATCCATGTATATAATAATAATTTAGAGGTGTCTAACCAGAATATAAGCAGAGACAAGTACTGAAGTAGTTAAGAAAAAGAANGGAAGGGAAGGGAAGGGAAGGGAAGGGAAAGAACACCTTATCTGCTTAGTTCTCTCTTCCTTAGCTTGCTCTATTTACTCAGATCACAAGATAGATGTGTAGCTGCTTGAACTAGTCCAGAGAAGGGACATGAAGAGGATTAAAGGAGTAGATCACGTTGCCTATGAGGGAGTTGAGCTTATTCAGCCTGTAGAAGAGAAGGTTTCGAAATCTTCTTGCAACCTTTCAATAGAAAGGGCTTTTATAAAAAAGATGGAGAACAATTTTTACACAGTCTGGTAGTGATAGGGAGAACAGCTTTAAGCTAAAGGAAAGGAGAATTAGTTTAGATGTTAGGAGGAATTTGTTTCCTGAGAGGGTGGTGAGGCACTGGAACAGGCCGCCTAAAGAAGCTGTGCAGTTCAAGGCCAGTTTGGATGGGGCCCTGGGCATCCTGATCAAGTAATCGGCAACCCTGCCTATGGCAGGGAGTTTAAATCTAGATGATCTTTAGGTCCTTTCCAGCTTAATTAATTCTATGATTCTATGATCAGGCTACTAACTCCTGACTCAAGTCAGATGAAAGAGCCCAAGGGCAGGACACAAACAAGTGAAATACAAAATGTGAGAAAATAAAAATAAGACAATTTTTTTATTTGTTTTGCAAATTTTGTCAAGTACTCGGACATGATTAGCATCTTTTAGGTTTCATTAGAATATGGGATGACAGCGAATGGGAAAAGATCTGTTTCATACTCACAGATTTGGATTTAACATAGCGAAATTCACCCTCTAATGTTCTTGAAAAAATACAGAAAACACAGAGAAACCAATATATCTAGTTTCTATAACGATCAATAAAGACTGTATTATTCAGGAAAAAAGAGCAATCCAATCTTATCCTTCTGTGGAATTTGTGATACTTCACATTTTGTAAATAAAACATCACATGATTTAATTTTATTCCAAGGTTTTCAGTAAAGATTTCAACATTATTCTGAGGGAAAAAATAATTACTAAATTTGTTGGAAATTATAAAGGTGTTCACAAGCCACAAAAAATGAGGTTAAATCTACTGATGACAGTAAGTTGAAAGTGTTTACAAAAGTATATGACAGTGCATATATTTAATTATTAATTTTCCCACACATTCATACACTAATTAAAATTTAAGAGAGTCCTGATTTAAACCCAGGGGTGAAATTTAAAGATGTTTAAGAGATTTTTGATTTTTTAAAAGAATTCTTCAAATAAATTAGGATTTTGAATTTCAAATCAATATTTTGAGATATTTTACTTTAAGTCTCAAGTACTTTCTTATTTTTTTTATTTCTCCATAAGAGAAGACAACAGATGCAAGATACACCAATAGTATTTTCTATACAATATTTTCATATTTTCTTCATAATCTTTTGTTGTTGTTGTTGTTGTTGTTGTCATGGAAACCATGGCCAAACAGGGATTTGAAATTTCACTTCATCATAATTAGTGAAATATTTGTTTAGCAAACTAAATTAAAAACATCTACTCATCGGTGATACGAACACCATTATATCCATCCAATGTTCTTTCCAAAAGAAAGATTTCAAATACTTGTAAAATGATGGCATAAAAACAGTTCTGAAGGAATATGCATGTTATGCATGTCACACAATTAAAATCACAATGCTTGCATATGAAAGCTGAAGAAATAGGCAAGAATTGCCAGTTTCTGAAAACATTCTGTCAAAATTCAGTTTCTAACAAGTTTACATTTTGACACAGATTACTTTATTCTCTAATTGAACATAAAGCTGCTGACATCAAATAGATGATCTACAAGCATCACTCTGAGATCATGAAGCAAAGAAAAGAACAATTACATAGGATAAGTATTCTGTTTAAACAAGAAGAATGTAATAGTAATACACCACCCTTGATGTTTATGTAAGTGCATAGATTTTTTTTTTTACATCTGTTTTTATAAGATTGGTGAGAAGTCAAAATTTAATCACTGGTTAAACTTACGTAGTCACAATTACTTTATGTTTACATACTCACTAATAATTTGTATGTTCTTCCTTAAAATTTCTTCAAGCAGAAATTTCTTCAAGCAGAAATTTTAAAAATAGAAGTAATATATCTCTTTTCTGGATTTATTTGCTGCATCTAAACTGTTGTGACACAACCATCGCTACCTCATCTCTGTATTCAACTCTGTTCTATTATTCAGTGACTTGCAAAGTAGTCTGAAATCATCAGACATTTAAGAAAACTTTATGAATATCCAGGCCTGGAGTTTAAATAAGAACTTCAGGACCACAGATCAGGTGGCCCGTATCTATAGCATATATGAAATCTGTGGCACACATCATTCAACCTTACTTTCCATGAAAAATCCTCACTTTATGCACTAACACTTTCAGATATATCACTGTTCTGTGGAGCAGTTGTATTCAAGATGGCAAGGAGCTGTGTTACAAATGATTGGAGTACTCAGACAAGCTGTGCTGAGAATGTAATTTCTAAAGCTCATCTGCAAAATACATTTTCACTTGGAGACTCTAGCATACTATTCAGAATGAAGTGATGCAGAAAATTAGAAAATAAATAAAAAAAGATCACAGAAAGCCATATATCTGCTGCAGCTGACTGTCTGCTACCAGATGAGAGAGGTAATTTTTCCTTTATTTTTTTCCAGTTTTTGCAAGACAAGCCACCATGTAGCCTATATCTCCTCATCATATTGCCTGACATTCCATGGATAGAAGAGGAGGCACAGATACATGGACTCCTGATGTCAGGAACAGTCATTTGGGAAAATGCAATAAAGATACAGAAACTCTCTGTCAGCTTACCCCTAACCAGTTATACATAAGATCCAGAATGAATAGCTATGGAGCAGAAGCAGCAAGGTATCTCCATGAAAACACAGCTTGGCCTGGATGCCTATTTGTCAGCTGCAACATGCCTCCCACAGCACTGCATTACTCCTCTTCACATCATGACTTCAATTGTCAAAGGCTCTTCGGCAGCTTTCCTGCTGTCCTGTTCAGCAGCCTGATCTCCTCCTACAGGAGCCTGCAGGCTCAAGGAGATAAAACAAATGCCAAATCCTGCAAAAAAGTCTATTACAGCATGTTAGATACTCATCCAGTACTTTCTGGGCTCTTTTTCAGCGTGTCTTAGACCTGCACCAATATTAATGTGTACACCAAATCGTAGAGATTGGCAAGATATTATTTGTTATAGCATATAACTGAACATATTGTGGAATTTCCAGATAGACACTACTTAACCAATCCATTAGCCCATTTCCTTCTCATGTTTTATTATTCTAACTATTGCAAAATGAATAATCATCAAATAAATAAATAAATAAATAAATAAATAAATAAACAAACAATATTTTTAAAGACCTTCACTATTTATCTTTAAACTGAAAGGAATTTCTGTTCTTGTGACTCCTGTGTATTTCAGAATTCCTTGATTTTCATGTCAATATTTCACCAGAGAATATGTAAATAAGTCCTTGTGATTAAGAAGAAGTTGGAACACCTTAAATTAAAAGAATATAAACAAGATACTCCTTATTCAGTATTTTTTTAGTCATGATGACAGAATGTAATTACTGGAAAAAATAATTAAAACCAAACAAAAAAAAAAAGATGGGGAAAATACAATTGCTCTAGAGAGTTGGAATACCATGATCACCAAATATAATCATATCTGGCCTGATTTACGAGAGCTAAAATACAATATATTTGTAAAATGCTTAAATTAGGTCATAATTATTACCAGACCAAGGTTTATATTATCGCTTCATGTAACTTTGGAGCACAATATTTATTCATGAAATTCTAGCAAAGAAGAACACATTATAAGTGTTCATTACAGATATAATTTTGTCAAAACAAAGCTTCCTTTTTCAACTATCTAGACTTCTTTTTCCTATTTTCTTCAAGAGACGTTACAATGGCATTAGCCCTCATTTGTGATTTTCAGAAATATCATTATAGTTTCTGTGAAATTAAATCAGCCAACCTCAACAGCTAAGTGAGAAATTCATGGACTTTATTTTTGCATCAGTTTTACAGCAACTGTTGTTTAACAAAATGCAAAGCTAAGCTGTATTACTTATAAAGCTATGTCTAACTTAAAAGCTTTTATCATGTTGAAAATTGTGCATTTATGCATATTCAGATCCCATCTTTTCACATCACAGCTTCTTTCTTTTAATAACAGCCATCATGGAGAGAAGAACTACTATAATCATGCTATATAAAATATGCAAGTAATAAATAAATCAAAGTAGTTGATGTGTAGAGAAATTTCCATAGATTTCAGAAAAGTTGTAAAATGCTTTGATGAATAGAGCCATGCAGATTCTGCGGTCTACTATGATTACAACTACTATGATTGCTTTGGAAATGCTATCTTAAATACTGCAGAGAATATTCTAAAAGAACGTGGTCAAAATGTCACAACTTACTAAAAGTTGTGCTATCTATTCTTCCTCGTAAGACTTAATTTTATAAAGTAACAATTCTTCAGCATGTGTCTGATAAATTGGAGGTTAATCTGGTATCAGGATGAAAACAAATCAGCAATTATCCACTAGTAATTGGAATTTTAGGAATGAACCTTTGACCAGTTTACATTGTAAGTGATTTCCCATGTCATGTCACTCATGAATAATTAAAATGCTAATTAATAAACTATATGTGTTCCACCTAAATTAATGCCTCTTTTATTATGTTGTCCAGCAATGTCAGAGGCAGATGTTGGTGATACGGAAGTAGAGGTTCGGCCTTTCTGCAAATATTTTGTTCTGTTTTGTTGCCATGTGACAGATGGCAGCAGGAGGGCAGTCTGACAAAATGGCTTCTGACATGTGAATATGAAGAACAGGTGCGTCACTGAATTTCTCCATGAGGAAAAAAAAAGGCACCAACTGACATTAACTGACACTGAATATTTATGGAGACCAAAAAGTGAATTTCAACACAGTTACACTGTGGGTGTTGCTTTCCAGTATTGGCAACAGCAACCGCAGGTCACCTCCACTGTAGCAGATGTTTAGGAGAGCTGCATGAAGGCTCTTGTACAACACTGACAAAAATACAAAAATTTAATTTATACATCTAGATAGTCTGAAATTCTTTTGTCACAGGTCAAGTAAAATTTGGATTAAAATTTCCCAAAAGACAACAAAGAATTTTTGAGAGTTACTAGNGAGAAAATATGTACTCAGGTGTAGAAAGAGTGAGTGCAAAATATAAATATTTATATGCAGTGAAGTATTCTGAAGTACTAATAGCATCACAGCTCTCTTACAGAATCACCGAATCATAGAATCTTAGAATAGGTTGGGTTGGAAGGGACCTCAATGATCCTCAAGTTTAAATCGCCTTCATGATTGCCAACCACTAGATCAAGTAGTAGATCACATTCACCAGGGCCCCATCCAACCTTGCTTTGAATACCTCCAGGGATGAGACATCCACAGCATTACTGAGCAACTTGTTCCAGCACCTCAACACTGTCTCAGTGAAAAACTTCCCCCTGACATCTAATTTAAATCTTCCTTCCTTTAGTTTAAAACCAATCCCCACCTGTCTTTCACTATACACCCTCATAAAAAGTTGATTGATCTCCTGCTTATAATCCCCCATTAAATATTGGAAGGCTGTAATGAGGTCTCCTTGCAGCCATCTTTGCTCCAGACTGAACAAGCCCAACTCCTTCAGCCTGTCTTCACAGTAGATGTGCTTCTGCCCTCTGATCATCTTCATGGTTCTCCTCTGGACCCCCTCCGAGAGCTCAATATCTCTCCTGTGTTGGGGGCCCCAGACCCAGATACATTACTCCAGATGGGGCCTCAGGTGAGCAGAGTAAAGGAGGGACAATCACATCTCTTGCGCTGTTGGCCTCTTGTCTTCTGATGCAGCCCTGCATCAGGGCTGTTGGTTTTCTGGACTGCAAGCACTGCTGGCTCATGTTAAATTTTTCATCTACCAGGACCCCTAAGTCCTTCTCAGCAGGGCTACTCTCAAAGAGTACTTCTCCCAGTCCGTAAACATACCTGAAATGTGTATGTATGTATGTGCATGTGTAATAATGCCTACATATACATATGTATACACATATACATATATGTTTTTCCAAAGCACAATAGCAGTCAAGGGAAATTACTTCCTCTGGTAAGAAATCTTGCAATAGGGCAATGACTTAAACAAAAAGAAGACAGAAATAGGTATACACAATAGGTATAAAACGCGGGATGTTCTTGCCTGAGATTAATTTGGGCACTTCTTTTAAGTAGAGTTAACATAAACACAGAACAATCAGAGAAAAATCTGCAAAACAAAAAAAGCTTTAAAACTTTCATTCAAAGATCACATCTGTGCATTGGTTTAGAATGGAGGAAATACGTTTCTCTAGGAGCAGAATTCCCAAATAAAGATGCATATAAAAGATCAATAGAGAATCCCTGAAATTCATGGTTTATGTCCTTGAATTATTCATCACTGCCTGTAAGCCATAACTCCAATCTGCACTGCAGTCATTAAGGTAATAACATTTTTATTAAGTTTGGAAGAATTGAATGGTCTACTTTTCCTCTCCTGCAATGTCTGCAATAGCATTTAGCAATTTAAGGAACTTTTGTTTGCTTTTTTACTGACACAATGACCATATCACTGTTCATGGTAAAAATATGGTATTTCAAAAATGCCTCCAGTGGAGAGATCAAACAGCTCCACCTCTCAGATTTCTTTTATCAGTCTACCTGAAGATGGGTAAAGACAATATTGTCGTAGCATATGTTCATTTAATTTGGAAGATTCTTTTTCTTTTCTCACTCCTCACAGGCATATGGATTAGAAATTTATTTCTCCTTATAATGAAAACACAATCTGAGGCAGAAGTATAAAGCAAAGTAAAATCCAAAATGAAGTGTAATTATGCAACAAATAAGCCACTGAATAGTTTCATTATACCATAGATGAGGTTTGACAATAAAATAACAGGAATGGCTAGAATTAAAAGTCAAAATTCAAATGCATAAAATGAAATATATTTTAACATAATGTTTAACTGTAGCAAAAAAAACCCAAAGCCTAAAGTCTTGTAAAATTTCAAAAAATGAATCAGCTCTTTGTTTGGATAGAAGAATAGAAGAATGACAGGATAAAATCAGTGTACAAAGAAACCAATATTATTCCAATAATCCAGCCTGTAAACACCAAGGTTCAAAGAAAGATATAACCATGGTCTAAAGATATAATTTAACGTTATACTTTTGTTTTAGACATTGTCTGTCTGTTATTGAGGATCTTCTAGTCTCATTAAAATTAACATTAATGAGAGGTGATGGGCATAATCACACTTAAATTATTAACTACAAAGCTAATAGGTGAAAAAATGCTGAAAATATCAAATCAAGATCAGAATCTAGACTTAGAATTAGAAGAATAAAATTAAGCCTACATGACATGACATGATTCTTTCTGCATATCTTTTTATCTTTTTATTTATTTTTTTCTTCAATGAAAAGGCAAGTCAATATTTGGGAAAAATATTTTATCATACATAGAAGGAAAAAAGGAGATTTTGCAGTAATACTCTAGTCTTCAGAATACATCCTTGAGTCATATAATGGGGTAATGTTAAAGCTAGATTTTTTAAGTTTGTTTGCTTTTCAGAGCTCATTATCTTGTCAAAAGCTAGAATCTTTCATATATCTAATTGTTTCAAAATTTTCATTGTAGTTCTTTATATTCCACTGCCTTGCTTGCTACACATCTCCAATAATTTTATGTCCTCTGGAGAAATCTAATTCTCATTACTGAAGTAACATACCCAAATGCTTTCTTCTTGACGATATTGTTTCCAGTTTCGTCCACTATCACTGAACATTAGAAGGTAGTTTGTTACCCAGTCAGAGCTCCCATAACCACCTTGAGTAGCCACAGCAGTTATCTCAGTTCTTTCACCAAGATCAATTTGAAGCCATTGATATTTATTGGACACAAGTGGAGACCAACCACCAGCACCTAAAAAAGAATGAAAAATATTGGAATTTATTCCTAATTTACNAAAAAGGCAGAGACAGACTTTGCAATCTTATAAGCAACTTGCTGCTTTGCATCTGTATAAGATGGGAGAAAGTCAAAGGTAAAACTATGAGCATTTTTAAACATTTGCACGTGTTAGGATGTAATGTGAAAGAAAAGGCAATTCTAAAATAATTATATATTAACGTGGTACAAACAACTTCACGGTATATGAAAAGAGTCAAATGTGAAAAAGTTTTCACATATGCATTTTAAGAAGTCCAATGTACAGTTTAATGAGAACTCAGACGTTTGGTAAGATTTTTGGAGCATACATTACTTCAAATTAAGATAATTCAATTTACTATATACATATATATATGTTTAACATCACAACTTCATTCAAAACAGAAGTTCACATTTACAAAATTTGTACACTGGGATAGTGAAATAGGATTTTTCTTCACTATCAAGTTTCTATCTAACAGTACATAGCAAATATTCCAGTAAATGATGGAAATACAAGATTGGAAATGTTTTTGTCAGTGCAAAACACTATTATAATTTAAGGTACTTACATGTTTATCAACTTTATATGATATAAAAAATAGATATGTGTGTGGGTTAGCCGATTTGTTTGAAAAGCTCTGAAGAACCAGTACAGTTCTCATTGTCTGAACAGTTTCTTCCTTGTTCCCTCATTAAACAGAACCAATGTTTCCAGCAGCTCCTTCTTAGAAAAGCCAGAATAGTAGTTCTAGACCTTTTGCTCATGTTCTATTTACTGATAGGTGGAAAGTTGAGCTTCATGATTTCCGTAAATTAGTCTACACTCTGAATCACAGCTTCCAAGCATCAGGTGAAAATTATTTGAAATGATAACACATGATCTTGTATATCTAAACTGTTTAATTTCAACCTGGAGGCTAGCTGTTTAGTCACAATTCTAAAACAAAATATTATTTTTAGGTATATCAGAAAAGGCTTGTTTGTTTGTTTTGGCCAATAATACAAACTGCTATGCAGTATGGATCTTCTATGATAAATGCTCAAGGTTTAAGGTTTTCAGCTGCATGACAGCTACATAAACAGACAAAAAATGACGTCAAACTTCAAGAGCTTTTAACAAAAGAAGAAAGTGTTCAAAAACTGATAAAAATTATGGAAAATTTTATTTAATTACTAAATCAAATAAAATTAGAAGTGGTATTGAGCTTTCAGAATATGAACGTAATAAAAATGGTAACTTAACAGTCAAGTTTCCTTTTCTTTACTGAAAATACAGTAACCAAGATTTTAAATTTCAAGGGGAAAAAAAAAGAGAGAGAAAAGCACTTTGAGTACTTAGTTCTGTTTTCTAACTGCAATCTACATTTTCTCATATGTTGTTACAGAGTGGCATACAATGACACTCATGTCTTTGCGTTTCCTCTTTTTCTAAGCTAAGATAAATTAGCTTTTTTTTTCTTGCTAAGAAACAAAATTAATTTAAAAATTTATTCTTGGAATAGGCACAAATATATGCCCAATGGTGTCTACAGTTGATGCTGGAAAATCACATGAGGTTCTCAGATTCAGTCAGGAAGAATCCTTTACAATGAAATCACAAAAACTTTCACACTTGGAAGGTATAATTTTACCACAAAGAAAACCAATTGTCTGTAGCACAGTTAATTATTTGAGATTGTTTTATGTTTTCTTCTTCTTCAAAATAACAAATGTCTCTCCAGCCCCAGTAATCCAGAATATATCCAATATGCATAATTTCAGCATTGTGCAGAGGTAAGAAAATGCTTTAAAGAATTTATTTAAAAGAAAAAAAAAAAGAAAGAAAGAATAAAGACATGAATCAGTCAATAAAATGCACTCACCCTCTCTTCGATTAAGCTTCGCAAATCCAGGGCTGTGACTGCTAGACAGCTCTGATGAACTGCTAAATGATGACTGAGGCAAAGTAGACACTAACTGATCATCACAATTATCTGTCAGTGAAAAAAAAAGTTCTCATTAATGCAATAATTACCCACTTACTCAAATCAAAAGGAAAAAGAACTCTAGTACAATATCTGCGTTAAATCTATATCTGGGAGAAGAACATCTCAAAATATCTCCCACTGCTCTAGTATATGTAAACATACCTGAAGTTACTGCAGCACTTCTTTTTACATGAGGCTACTAGGGTATAACTTACTGTGTTCTTCAACTGGCTGTCCATTTCCAAGCTAACTTCTGAGATATACCTATAACCAGTTCACAGCTCCTTCACTACCATTTGTATGGGCATGTACTGACACCTTTTAGCCCTGCTTCTATTTGAATAGCATAAAAATACAAATGCAACACATGCTCTTTATTTCTTTTAGACATGAAAAGAAAAGCAAAAATCATCTCTTCAATTTTAAGCATTGTAAGAATGTCTAAAGAGAAAATATCTTGGTTTTCTAATGTTTTGCAGTTGGTAACGATCCAGCACAAAATCATTATTCTACAGTTATTAGCATGCAAGTCCTAACCCCATGCAGAAGGACACGTGATTGTTTCAGGAAAAAGACGACTTCACTGCAGTTTAAAATCAATGGTGCATAAGGAAGCAGATGCTAATCAATGATACAGATGTCAAATGCCTCTTCAGCTCAATTACTATGTGGGCCATGAGTTCATTTTCCATTTAAATTTGCAAAATATAAATTTATAATCAATTTCTATTCTAGTTTTAGCTGAAAGAAGACTAAATTTAAAGCACTAGACGTGTAAGCAAGTCTTTCTCTAGCTGTATTGTGCTGGCATTTGTTGATTATAAAATGCAGGGAAATTATGTAAACTTTTTCTTTATGAAATGGTTCTTTTCAGGACAAACATTGTCTGGATGCAACTCATAAGTGACAACTCAGAGGTGAGTACTTCTACCAAGTTTCCTTTTTGTCTACCAAATTCCCACTATAAACATCAGGAATATGAATTAAAACATCTTTTCCTGACTCAGAGATTACCGAGTCTTTCTGCTGAATAATTATGGATATATATGTATTAGCACAATTCATTTTACGCAGATGTCTCCACAGACTTTTAAAACACTTTCAAATCTATTATTTTTTCAAATTGGTTCATTTGTTTCTGTAAGCGAAACTCTTTCTAAAGAGGAGGCATGATACTGACCATGACTGCTACGGTTAGAAGTTCTACCAAAACTAATCAGTAACGTCCACTCTCAACAAGGAAAAGACCATGTGGTCTTGATAAGGATTATATATCACCCTTCTAACAAAGTCAGGATGACAGATTCATATAAAAGAAACAAGTAAAATAAAATAAAATAAAAATTCGAAAAATGTGTTTCCTGATCTAGCCTTCAATAATGGAAACTGCAAAATTTTATAACTACTATTTAATCTCCAGAGGCGAGCTCATTTTTCACCTCATTATGCACAGATTAGAGTTACAGTGGGAAAGAGGCTGTGATGCTTGGGAGAAATTGTCCAATTGGTAAGCACAGAAGGAAAAAAAGGAGCAAGATTTCATTTTACAATCAAATATATTGCAGTAACGAATCTTAGAAAAAGATGTTACTAGTGAAATATTTCTTTATAGGACAACAAAGAGGCCTATATAGAAGAGGAAGTGTACAGTGCTACTGTATTTCACAGAGAGAACTACTTACATTGTTGTTTCTAAGCAGAACTTCAAGAGACACTGAAATCTTTTCCTGTCAAAATCTATATTTTAAAACTATTTAACAAGATGAAAATTAAGAAGAGAAAATAGCAATTTCCCATTCACATCTCTGTACGTGATCTGGAATACACCTCTCAATGAACATGGCTCAAATTTTCAACTTTTCTCTTCTAGTAAGGAGTGACATGTTATAAAATAAATCACCAGGAAAAAAACAGTATGATAGATACATACAAGAACTATCAAATACACAAAAAATGAACATACTGTTTTTAAAACAATCTTGGGCCTGCCCAAATCTTCACGACTTAGGTAAGAATTTTTACTTCAGAAGAAAATAATTTAAAAATAATAATTCCTGCAAGAGACCTTCATATTATTTGTCTGCTTTCAATGTTTCCACATTATTACTCCTTACGTACAAATTGGAAAGGCATTGCTTTGAGATGAAAAACTCATTAAAGATTTACATGTTATTTACCTTAATAATAATGTATGTCAATTTCAAATTTTATTAGGAAGACACATAAGCAGTTGAGTATATTATAATGCAATATTTCTTTTTATGCTTTCATACAACAATCATTAAAGAGAAGTGACAAATATATCACAAACGGATCTATTCTTTGAGTAATTATACATGTGTTTCACAATATCTGATACACGTTGCTTCAAAGCCACACTTTATTACTGCTCACCACATGAAGAAAGCTTGAGAGCTTATCGGTTAAAATCAGGGATCAGGCCAGTAAAGGAAATCTAGTGGTTGGGGTCTACTACAGGCCACCTGATTAGGGGAAGCCTTTTAACGAGGCCTTCTTGCTTCAACTGCAAGAAGTATCATGCACGCGGGCTCTTGTCCTGATGCAGGATTTCAACAGCTTGGAAGGCCAACAATATCCTGGGCTGCATTGAAAGAGGGGTAGCCTTGCGAGAGAGATGTTTGTACCTCCTCTACTCTGCTTTTGTGAGGCCACACCTGGAGTACTGTATCTCAGTCTGGTGTTCCAAGCTTAAGATGTGGACCTGTTGGAGTGGGTCCAGAGAAGGAGGAAGCTAGCATTATTCAGCTTGGAGAAAGAAAGCCATCAGGGAGACAATAAAAAAGACTGAGATTTTTTTTTACGTGGTCTGACAGTGTTAAGACAATGGTGAATAGTTTCAGATTTAGGTGAGATGTTAGGAGGAACTTTTTTCTCAGAATGTTGTGATGCACTGGAACAGGATTCCCAGAGAAACTGTGGATGTCGTATTTCTGGAGGTGATCAAGGCCAAATTGGACGGGGTCCTGAGCAACCAATGGCAACCCTATGGAGAGGAGACTGACACTAAATGATTTTTATGATCTTTTTCAATCAAAGCCATTTTATGATTTTATGATTCTAGAATTCTATGACGTACTTTAATTTTGTCCTACATTTTCAAAATTTGATTAGCTATACTTGTATAATGTTATACATCTGCTACTGATATTCAATTCTGCATATATTTTGTTACACTTGGGAAGTTGTGAAATGAGCTCCAAATTTCATGAAGCGATTAACTGGCCATGATATTTATGGAACTTTTAAGTTCATTTTTCATCTTCTCTTTCAAAGGTGAGAAACAATAAGGAAGAACATCCAGATAAAGTCTTTGTGGAATACCTGCCTGCTCATAAATTTTTTAGCTGCAGAAAATAGCTAAAGAAAGACTCTTTCATCCTCCAAATAGCACGAATGGGAATTAAATTTATTGCTATCTATTGATTCCTAACTGACCTCAATTTTTAGGAATTTAAAATATTGAACTTTGTATTACTGTATTTATAAAAGAATTACTACTTATTTTAAATGAGAAAAAAATGAAGTAGCAGGCAAAGATGTTTCTAAAAATGCTACACTTCTAAAGAAATAGAAAAATATCATAAAACGTGCTACTGATTCAATCTCATTCATTCATTTTTACCTCGCTATCTACCACAATTTCTATTTAANAAAAGATTTTTTGTTGCACTTCCGAATAACAGATGAGGTGGATCTTATTGTTATTATTATTATTATTTTCCTCTCTTCAGGAAATGATAAACAATAAAATTGTCTTACTGATTTCTTCATATATTTATTTATCACTTCTATATCTATCGGTTTCATCTGGTAGAAAATGATAGAAAGTCTTTTCCATGCCTCTCTAGACTGAAAAAAATAATCAAGATTTCATAGTTGTCCAAATGGCAAAACAATCCCTAGAGGTAGCACAGTCAACAGTGTAACGAGTTGTGAAATCTATGATTTTAATGAGTCATTTCTTTCATGCCTGAGATTTTTTTCGATGACTACTCTTGTAAGCTTATCAATTTCAAGGTTGATTTTTTTATTAAATGGAGTCAGCTAGCCTTCTGCAGTGAATTAGTAATTAGCCTTGTGATATACACAGAAACTACTTACAAAAGACTGTGATTTCCCTGCAAAATATAGGGACACAGAGGGATAATACTAAGTCATACAAGTAATAAAAAAAAATTACTTTTCAATTATCAGTCTTACACCTAAATATGACTACAGTGCTGAAGAGTAACTGCAGAAATCAGAATGTATCAGAAAACAGCTCTTAAATACTTACAAATACATGAAGCTTGGTTGAGCATTAAAAATCGATGGCAAAACTCAAATATGATCTCATTTACTGCATTTTAGATTATCCGTGAGCTACACATAACTAATGCTCAAAGATGAACTTTCCGATGAATATTTACAACTTAGCAAATGGAAATGCATTTATGCATATGATATGGATTTGTTAAGCTTCATAAATCTAAGTCAGAATGCATACATTTTAATAATACAATATACTTTATACAGAGAATGTATTATTGTTATTATACAGTAATTTGAAAAAATTGTAAAGACATACAAGTTTCATTTACTTAGCATGAAAATCTCAGTTGAAGTCTTCATGAAGAAGGAACTGAGGATATTTTTAAATCTATGCCTGAAATGAAATCCACTCTGATCAATGACATTAATTATGTACAAGTTTATGTGGCCAGATAATATACATCCCAGGGTCCTGAAGGAACTTAATGATTGTGGAAGATCCTTGATTTAATGCCTTCTGTCCCTAGGCCCCACCGCTCCTGCCCATTACCCCTGTCACTCATGATCCAGATGCAGATAAGCTAGGGAATCCCTCTTATCTCCCTGGCTAGCCTGTGTCAGTTGACTTGCCTAAAATGGGGCAAGTTTCCCTAACATTGATGGAATCCCTTAATAAATATGCTTGAAAGGCTAAGAACACCCAGGAAAATGAATATAAAATCAACACTTGCTAGATTGTTTTCTCATTTTTAACCATATAATAAAGCCCAAAAAAGGGCAAGTCAATGTCTTGTTTTATTTTACAGAAGACCCCTGTGGGACCTTGACTGAACACAGAAAAGCACAGCTGACACAGCTGACTTTAATCATTTGTGTTTTGTGATAGACAAATTGAAGATTTGACAACACTAGAATGCTAAATTTATTACATTATGTATTTTCGTTGCAATAGTATTATGTTTTGGGTTGTTGTCAGTGTGGGTGATGATGTCAATCCTTAGATCTTTTAAACTTCAGACTCAGGTTAACACAAATTGGATTTCCTCAGGTCATCCTGACTCACCAGCACTCATTGTACAGTGATACCACTCCTTTTGATCCCTTCTTTCACCCCTTTTTTATCAAACTGATTATGATTTGCATGTAACTCCTACATGGTGTTTCCAACTTCCTAGCAAACTGGGAAATTAACCAAGGGACCAATCTAATATCTATCTGAAACCCATCATAAAGCCCTTTGAAACATGTGCTACTGATGTCTTTCAGTGTCAGAGAGTTGTTGATTATAACACCAGTCCAGGAGTTCCATCCAAAACATGGTTGTTGGAAAATGTCTAAGTTTTGATAAGAGACACGGATGTTTCTGGGATTACCCCTCCTATATTTTATTTTGTGGGGTATCCTACACACACTATCCTCTGAAAGATGAATAGACTATAATAATACTTTAACTTGTCAAACTTGTATATATAGCTCTCAGCATTTGAATTGCTTTGGAGCTGATCAAATGGAAAATTCTATTCATATTTAACCTTGGAGCAACATGCAGTGTTGCAGTGTGGTATAGTAATACCTTCACTCCACCTAAATAGTGTGTTCAGTTTTGCTAATCACAGGACAAAGAATCTATAATACTAGAAAACATATTTGACAGTCCTGTCAAGACATTAAATCATCTTTGAGAACATTACATGGCAAGTCCATGTATTGTCGAAATGGACTAGATATGCTTTTGGTGAACTAAACTGAAGCTGAGAAATCTGACAGTAATTTGACACTCCGATGAGTTATGTCAAGCAGGTATTCCATTTATTACAGTGGTGGGTACATGGGGTATCACTCCACCAACACGCGCACCTGGAGAGACTATATATTTAAAGGTATAGCGTATACGTATTCATTACATTCCAAGGACATGTGCAGAAATTCCAAGAAATAACTAAAGTCTCTGGTGGTCATGGGATGCATGAATGGATGCCATCCAAAGGGAATTGGACAATCCTGAAAAATGGGCCCGAATGAACCTAATGAAGTTCAAAAAGATCAAGGGCAAGATGCTGAACATGAGTTGGGACAATTCCAGATATGTGTACAGACTGGGAACTCATTGAGAGCAGCCCTGTGGAGAAAGACCTCGGGGTTCTGGTGGAAGAAAAGTTAGACATGAGCCAGGATACTGTACTTGCAGCTTGGAAGGCCAACAATATCCTGGGCTGCATTGAAAGAGGGGTAGCCTTGCGAGAGAGATGTTTGTACCTCCTCTACTCTGCTTTTGTGAGGCCACACCTGGAGTACTGTATCTCAGTCTGGTGTTCCAAGCTTAAGATGTGGACCTGTTGGAGTGGGTCCAGAGAAGGAGGAAGCTAGCATTATTCAGCTTGGAGAAAGAAAGCCATCAGGGAGACAATAAAAAAGACTGAGATTTTTTTTTACTTGGTCTGACAGTGTTAAGACAATGGTGAATAGTTTCAGATTTAGGTGAGATGTTAGGAGGAACTTTTTTCTCAGAATGTTGTGATGCACTGGAACAGGATTCCCAGAGAAACTGTGGATGTCGTATTTCTGGAGGTGATCAAGGCCAAATTGGACGGGGTCCTGAGCAACCAATGGCAACCCTATGGAGAGGAGACTGACACTAAATGATTTTTATGATCTTTTTCAATCAAAGCCATTTTATGATTTTATGATTCTAGAATTCTATGACGTACTTTAATTTTGTCCTACATTTTCAAAATTTGATTAGCTATACTTGTATAATGTTATACATCTGCTACTGATATTCAATTCTGCATATATTTTGTTACACTTGGGAAGTTGTGAAATGAGCTCCAAATTTCATGAAGCGATTAACTGGCCATGATATTTATGGAACTTTTAAGTTCATTTTTCATCTTCTCTTTCAAAGGTGAGAAACAATAAGGAAGAACATCCAGATAAAGTCTTTGTGGAATACCTGCCTGCTCATAAATTTTTTAGCTGCAGAAAATAGCTAAAGAAAGACTCTTTCATCCTCCAAATAGCACGAATGGGAATTAAATTTATTGCTATCTATTGATTCCTAACTGACCTCAATTTTTAGGAATTTAAAATATTGAACTTTGTATTACTGTATTTATAAAAGAATTACTACTTATTTTAAATGAGAAAAAAATGAAGTAGCAGGCAAAGATGTTTCTAAAAATGCTACACTTCTAAAGAAATAGAAAAATATCATAAAACGTGCTACTGATTCAATCTCATTCATTCATTTTTACCTCGCTATCTACCACAATTTCTATTTAACTGGCTAGAGGATAATAAGAAAAAAAACAGCATATTTTAATTAAATTATCAATTAACACTTTTGTTTGTACATCAATAGCCCCGCTAGTAGAGCTACTTGATCTTTTCATGTTGATTTCAGTCACTGGGAGAAGCTATATGCCTAACTGCGCTGCAGATTAATAAATACAGAAAATAAAGTTCAATACTTATCTTTAAGCTCAGCTGTTGGAGTATGTCCATAGTAGTTTCGTGTGATGACTGGCAATTCAGTGGCAGGTAGTGGAATTCATTTCAACATGGACAATGATGTTAATATGTTGTTGAATGCTGCTCTATAAAACTGAGACCCTTTTACACTTTCTTTCCATTCAAAGCATTTATGACAACCTCTCTAACTCCTTGATAAAACAAAAATAAAAATTGATCCAGGAACCAAGGATAGATTTCACTTCTCACTGAAAATCTGAAGGAAATACAGCAGGGAATATAATGTAATGATGTGAATGTAGCAGGAGGAGAATTTTTATATCTTTCATGCCAGCAAAATGAGCACTAATTGATGGTAAAGAGAAACACTTCAGAGGTGGCAAGAGAAAGATCATTTAATTTTTCATTCCACACCTTCATATTAAAATATCCGGACTTTCTGTAGGTATGCTACAGGAAGAATGTTTTATATTTTTATATTACTTTCCTTATAATTGAACAATTTAAGAGTTCTTAATTGGAATTTAAGAATTTTTTTTCCAGTACATTTGAAATTAGTAACATATACATTACACAGCAAATTTCTTACATTCTTAACTTAGAAGATTGATCAGATCTCTCATTTTGGCATAACTAATAATGGGCGAATGCTTCTGACGTTTGTTTATTAGCAACAAAATTCCATACCCTCTTGTCCCAAATGAGTTGTAACAAATCTAACTGTTGAATTTTATTCTTGTTTGGTCTTACTCTCATCCTATTCAAGTTCATTTCAATAAATATTTGAATACTGTAGCTCTAAGAATGTCCTTTGAAGAAAAAAAAAGTTCTCACTTTTTTTTTTTCTATTTCCATAGTTGTACGCATGGTGGAAAAAAACTCAATTTCGACTATGAATCTATAATTATTACAGTTTCCTTGTGTCTTCTATGCTTTTCCCTATAATTTCAATTTCCTATTCCAATGTTCTCACACATTAAATAGTGCTGGTTGAAACCTTTTCTTATGCTTTGTTATGCTTGAATGGATTTTAACTACAAAGTTCAAATTCTGTTTCTGAAAATTACTGTATGGATGTTCCTAAATCCTTATAAATGTTCATGAAAGCACAATGCTTGGTAAATAATTTAAATACCTGTAAATATTTTATGCTACTTTCTTACTCTACTGAGGAGTAATTTACTGCCTTCCTTCTCCCATATGCTCTTTTACAATATCAAAATCATAATAAATAAAAATAATTAAAAAATTACTTTAGGCAACAATGAAATGTTGTTGCTTTGGATTCTGTCCTCATTGAAGATGCTGTGAACTTGATGCTTTCTTTAACTTTTGTAGTGTAGTTACGTAGTGCAGCATGTCCGCATTGCTGTGGAGACTAGCCTTCAGGGCAGGTAAGGCTGCACTGGGCAAGGGATCTGAAGCAAAAAAGGCTGAGAAAAAGCTCCCTTAGAGGCTTTTTTTTTTTGAAGCAACTGCGCTACACTTGTGCTGGGAGGCTGGCAGTTTGTGGGCGGGCTGCTGAGCGAGCAGGTTGAGGCTGGCACTGCCCACCCTTGACACTTGACATTTGGTGATAATTTTTAAGTAGCCTTGGGGCTACTTAAAGAAAGGCACAGAGCACACTGGGTTGTTGCTGCCCGCTGAGAACAGGAAGGGTAAGTCTGTGTGTGAGCACAGCCCACGCTGCCTATACCGTGTTGCAGCTGTAGGTGTGGGAGACGGTCAAGGGGCAGAGTGTGTAACTGTTGTTCCTCTTTGCTCAAGAGACCAGTTTTCCTCTTGGCAGTCTCTGAGACCATAGGCTTAAACGTGGTCTCAACAAGACAGCAGGCTTCCTTCCATGGCGACCCAGACGGAGGGCCTGCCCAGAAATGTGGCTGTTCAGGTCTCCGGCTGCAGGGAGTGCCTGGGCCTGCTGCTGCCGGGGGAGGGTGGCAGGGATTCCACCTGTGTGAGGTGTGAGAAGGTGGATGAGCTGCTCAGCCTGGTGGTGGATCTCAAGGAGGAGGTAGAGAGCCTAAGAGTGATCAGGGAGCGTGAGCGGGAGATTGACTGGTGGAGTGACTCACTGGCGTGCCTGAGGGAAGGGTGCCAGGGAGATATCCCCAGAAAAGTGGTGGACTCTCTGCCCTGTCACAGTCGGACAGACCTGACAGATGAAGAGTGTTGGAAGAGAGTCCTGACTCGGCATCATGGGTGCACCCCCTGCCTGCCTACCCAGCTCCCCCAGGTCCCACTCAGCAACAGGTTTGAGACGCTGAAAATTGAAGGGGAGGTGAGTGGAGAGGCGAGGCAGGATCTGCCTAGGAGGGAGCCTAGAGTGAGATGGTCATCCCCACGCCTTGAGACTGCCTCTGTCAGGAAAGACAGGAGGGTAATTGTGGTGGGTGACTCCCTTCTCAGGGGAATGGAGCGCCTCATTTGCAGACCCAACCCAACCCATAGGGAGGTGTGCTGCCTTCCTGGGGCCTGTGTCAGGGACATCACCAAAAAACTCCCGGGTCTGGTCTGCTCCTCTGATTACTACCCTCTATTGATAGTTCAGGTAGGCAGAGATGAAATCACTCAGGGAAGCCTGCGAGCTGTCAAAAAGGATTTCAGGGGTCTAGGGCAAATGGTTGAAGGAGTGGATGCACAAGCAGTATTTTCCTCTCTCCCTTCTGGAGTGGTGAGGGATACGGAGTGGTCTAGGAAAACACGGGCTTTGAATTAGAGGCTGAAAGGTTGGTGCCACCACAGGAACTTTGGGTTCTTTGACCATGGGGCAGCTTACTTGGCATCTGGCCTGATGGCTGCGGACAGGTCTCGCCTGTCTCCGAGGGGAAAGCAGATCCTAGCTCAGGAGCTGGCAGGGCTTGTTGAGAGAGCTTTAAACTAGGTATGAAGGCGGATGGGGATAAATTGATGCTCACTAAGGTGGAGCAAGTAGTTCAGAAATTTCAGCTGGATTTGATGAGGGAAGCAGGTGGAGGTCAGTGGGACAGAGAAGGGCTTGGAGATATTACTGTTGTAGGAGATGCTGGGGATAAGCCCGCAAGGATCTTCAGGGAACTCCTCAGAAGAGGTAATGTTGCTGACCCACCATCTGAAACCTTCCCATGTCCCTCTAGGAAACGGTGGGAGGAAACTAAAGAATTCTTTCAGAGGTCTGAGGGCCCCTCTAAAAAGGTAGTTTGCCAGAAAGCCCAGCTGAAGTGCCTTTAAACTTATGCACGCAGTATGGGAAAAAAGCAGGGGGAGTTGGAAACCGTGATGTGCTTGGAAAATTATGATCTGGTTGCTATCACGGAAACATGGTGGGATGAATCCCATGATTGGAATACTCTGATTGAAGGCTACAGGCTCTTCAAAAGAGATAGACAGGGTAGGAACGGAGGGGAAGTTGCCCTCTTTGTTAGGAAGTGGATAGATTGCAAAGAGCTGTGTCTGAGTAACAGCCATGACCAGGTTGAGAGCTTATAGATGAAAATCAGGGATCAGTCCAGTAAAGGACATCTAGTGGTTGGGGTCTGCTACAGGCCACCTGGTTAGGGGGAGCCTGTTGACGAGGCCTTCTTGATTCAACTGCAGGAGGTGTCGTGCACGTGGGCTCTTGTCCTGATGGGGGATTTCAACCACGTGCTGGGATAGTGGCATGGCGGGTGGCAGACAATCCAGGAGATTCCTGGAGTCTGTTGAGGATAATTTCCTGATCCAGGTGTTAGACAGACCGACCCAAGGTGAAGCCTTACTAGACCTGGACCTGGTGCTCACCAATGCGGAGGGGAGCATTAGAGAGGTTAAGATTGGAGGCAGCCTGGGCGGCAGTGATCATGCCCTGGTAGAGTTTGTGATCTGGAGGAATGTAGGCCTGGCAAAAAGTAGAGTCAGCACCCTGAACTTCAGGAGAGCGAATTTCCAGCTGCTTAAAGGACTGCTGGGTGGGATCTCCTGGGAAAGTGTCCTTGAAGGCATAGGAACAGAACAGAGCTGGCAGCTCTTTAGGGACAACGTTCCGAGAGCACAAGAGCTCTCAATCCCCCAGCAGAAGAAATTGAGCAGAGGAGGCGGGCAACTGGCATGGCTGAGCAAGGGCCTGCAGCTTTAACCGAGGGAAAAGAGACAAATGTACAGGAAGTGAAAGCAGCGTTGTGTAGCCTGGGAAGAATATAGGGACATTGTTGGCATGCGTAGAAATAAGATTAGGAAAGCCAGGGCACAGACGGAGCGGAACTTGGCAAGGGATGTGAAAAATAACAAGAAGGGGTTCTACAGGTACATAGGCAGGAGGAGACAGGCCAAGGAGAGTGTTCCCTCTCTGATAAATGAGGACGTAGAACTGGCTTCTGCAGACATGGAAAAAGCTGAGGTGCTCAATAAGTGTTTTTCCTTAGTCTTCACTGGTGGTCAGGCTCCTCCCCATGTCTGCCAGGACGCTGAAGCTTTTGGTGTTGGTGATAGGAGTGGATTCTGTCCCCCTGTAACAGTAGAACAAGTCCGAGACCTCCTCATGCAATTGAATGTATATAAGTCCATGGGGCCAGATGACATGCACCCCAGGGTTCTGAGAGAGANCCATCTCTCTCAGAACCCTGGGGTGCATGTCATCTGGCCCCATGGACTTATATACATTCAATTGCATGAGGAGGTCTCGGACTTGTTCTACTGTTACAGGGGGACAGGATCCACTCCTTTCACCAACACCCAGAGCTTCAGCTTCCTGGCAGACATGGGGAGGAGCCTGACCACCAGTGAAGACTAAGGAAAAACACTTATTGAGCACCTCAGCTTTTTCCATGTCTGCAGAAGCCAGTTCTACGTCCTCATTTATCAGAGAGGGAACACTCTCCTTGGCCTGTCTCCTCCTGCCTATGTACCTGTAGAACCCCTTCTTGTTATTTTTCACATCCCTTGCCAAGTTCCGCTCCGCCTGTGCCCTGGCTTTCCTAATCTTATTTCTACACATGCCAACAATGTCCCTATATTCTTCCCAGGCTACACAACGCTGCCTCCACTTCCTGTACATTCCTCTCTTTTCCCTCGGTTTAAGCTGCAGGCCCTTGCTCAGCCATGCCGGTTGCCCGCCTCCTCTGCTCAATTTCTTTTGCTGGGGGATTGAGAGCTCTTGTGCTCTCAGAACGTTGTCCCTAAAAAGCTGCCTGCATTCCTCCAGATCACAAACTCCATCAGGGCATGATCTCTACAGCCCAAGCTCCCTCCAATCTTAACATCCTTATTCATGTATATATAATTTTCTGTTACTGGTTAATCACTTGAGACTTGTTTTGAATTATTTATGATACTTTTTGTTACAATAGAAAGGCCATTTAAATGTTTATTTGGAAATAAGTGCTGCCATAATTATACTTTGAGATAAGTCAGAAAATATTTCCAAAGTCAGTAACACTTTACTATACCTGATTTTGTAAAAACCAAAAAAATGGCATACATGTATTATTTCTGTTGTTCCTTGATTACTGTAGGCTTGTCTTTATATGGCATGCTATCTATAGGATTTGGATATGCCTCTGCACTTTAGAAGCCAGTGGAGCATAAAATTATTCTTTTGTTTCCTAAGGGACTTATGTGGAATCGCACCATTTTTTAAGGAACACATAGGAAAACTGAGGAAAAATTAGAGAGATAATTACCTGATTTTAAATTATATCATACTGACACTCCTGAATTCATAGTCTTCTTGGAATCATTCTATTTTACAAATAATTATCTTCCAGAAAAAGCTTACTTCAGAATCCCAAATGACAACATTATGAAGGGATGATTTGCAATATAAACTAAAAGACAGAAGGATCAGAAAGTATGCTTGCAGCAATAAATTTATTGTGCGGTGATATTTTCTGG
Organism: Pavo muticus; assembly: GCA_016647715.1. Taxonomy (NCBI): domain Eukaryota; kingdom Metazoa; phylum Chordata; class Aves; order Galliformes; family Phasianidae; genus Pavo; species Pavo muticus. The sequence continues at coordinate 198,379 of JACDJE010000769.1, read as the reverse complement.
TGCATAGTCCAGCAGGCAATAGAATTTTTTTGTGAAACTCTTCCAGTGACCACAGACGTGACCAAACTTCTATCATATGCCTTTTCATAGAAAGTAGGTAGGAATGAGTGGTGGAGTAAGAAGAGATCCAAAAATTACATAATATCATCCTGACAATAATCAATAACATATATAATCAAGTGCCACTGATGAAACACTTTCTGATGGGCAGAATTACAACTGCAGCAAATTCAGCTAATGAAAATATTTCTATATTAATTCATAATTTTGCCCTCAACATCAGAATCCTCTTAGTTCTGATTCTTGGAGTCTTACCTATAGGAGCTGAAAGAAGCACTACTTTATATCACTCTTGTTTTCTATTTACTTTATCGTACTTGATTAACATATATGAAATTCAGAAATTCTATTCAACATTTATTAGAAAATTTTAATCATTTCACAGATTTCAAAAATGGAATTACTTAATGCATATTTCTTAACTACTTTGACAATAAAGCATCCAATTACAAAATATTTCACGGAAACTTAAAAGTTACAAATGAACTATCATATGACAACTTAATGAAGGGATAACTACAAATCTAGGGAAATAAAGGTAATGGAAAATTTGAGGTGGTACAAGAAGTTGTTGCCATTCCTATGCAAGATAATTACAGAAAAAAAAAACAAACTTAATGTTAATCTATTTGAGGGATTAAAAAAAATCATTTTCTCACATAGCAATTAAGATTTGCAGGGAGGAAAAAAAATAAATCAACCATGGAAATAATGAAAACTTCTTGGCAGATTTATTGAGAACAACATGTTCTGGGAGCAGTAGCTATCTACTACCTTTTTTCCTCTGACAGATTTTCTCATTAGACTGCATATCTTATGACATAANACCAGCCTAACTTATCTGTAGAATATCTGTATACTTATTTACCTTGCATTTGGCGAGCCAGGCAGGATAAATATACTAAAATATTTATGTCATGTCTTTTTTATGGAATTTCTATAAATGGGTCAGGGGGCAGAACGTTACCCCTCTAGATAAAAAGATTCTGGGACAGATCCCAGGATTTGTGGGATCTCCCTATTATGAACTAGCAGTTATCATTGAAAAATGGGGTCCCCTGCGTGTTATGGGAAATATCTCCCCATATCGCATGGCAGACTACTTTCAGGGACTTAGCAAAGATATATTAATCACGAAAGAAAGACAGTTGGCTGCCTCTACAGTGGCATGGCCATTATTAAATGCCCTAAATCAAGCCAAAATGAGAAATAATACTTTAGAAAGTGAAAACCAACTTTTGAGAGACCGCACTGAAAAGTTGGAGCAAGAACTTGGCATATTAACAGGGAAGAAACCAATTCTGCATTTTTCAATAGGTCAAGTTCGAAACATTTCAATAGACAAAGACCAGACTCCTGAATCAACTGACTTCATTGATCAGGAAAATAAGAATTCTAAATCAGATCTTGAAGCTCCAATTACAACAGACCTGCTAGAGGTCTGTCCTGTTATAACTCAAAAAACAAAGAAAGTACAGGATAGACCGGCAGGGGTGACACCAGATCAATGCCCCCTGACCAGACTCACTTGCATGTAATGGCCCGGCCATACACAGCAAAGGAATTGATGGATTTAGTCCAACGATTTCGACAAAAGCCTAGAGAAAGTGTGCCAGCTTGGTTATTAAGACTGTGGGACTCTGGGGCAGAAAGTGTTATGGTGAATGGCCCGGAAATATCCAAGTTGGCCACCATGACTGTCTGTCCTGCCCTTAGGCAGAGGCTATATGCTGGTGTCCAACATATCAATGAAAATCACTCTATAATAGATTGGTTGATGGCAGCATGCCGTATGGTCTGGCCTAATAAATCTGATATACCCCTACATACAGGGATGTGGTCCTCCATGGAGGACCTTCAAAATTATATTCGAGAACTAGGTATAAGGGAAGCAATTTGTGAAGACACGTTTGATAGCCCTGATACGGTTAAATTTTCAGCAGGGATGAGAGAGCTGATTCTACAGCAGGCCCCCTCCCATCTATATGGCACTCTGGTCTCTATATTAAATCCCCTGATGGCCTCAGAAGCCAGCAGGCTGCCCAGTTAGTAGCCGACCTAGGAGAAACAGAACGCCTGTGAACTAGGCGCAACATCTGAACATTAGAAGCTGAGGTCCTGCCAGTAATTAAAACCAAGGGGCCAGCTATACGAGCTTCTCAATCAGGACCCATAAGGGTTTCCCAAAAACAAATGTTTAATGATCTAATTTGGGCTGGGGTCCAATTTGCTAGGATTGATCACCAGCCCAACCATGTCCTCCTTCAGCTGTGGAGACAGCTGTGGAGACAGCTGAAGGATAACACAGAACTGTACGTGTCTACCATGTCTCTGGTCACCAACCCTTACAATCACCAGGAAATGATGAAGCAGACACATTGGCCCGAGGCCAATGGATTAGAAATCACCATCTGAGAACATCGCCCATTGGTTACATCAGAAGCTACGGTATGCTGGACAAAAGACAATCTAGGCAGCTGCTAAAGCATGGGGGCTGCCCATACAGCTATCTGACATCGCCCAGGCATGCTGAGACTGCAACGCTTGCTCCAAGATGAGACCAAGATCACTGCCCGAAACAACAGCCCGTCTTGCTAGAGGACACAATCCTCTCCAGTGATGGCAGGTTGATTACATTGGGTCCCTCCCTCGGTCTGAGGGGGTGAGATATGCCCTGACCTGCATTGATACTGCAAGTGGGCTACTGCAGGCCTTTCCAGTACCAAAAGCAAACCAGGCATATACCATCAAGGCACTTACTAAACTGATGTCTGCCTACAGGACACGTCAAGTCATCGAGAGTGACCAAGGGACCCATTTTACTGGTGCAGTGACACAACGCTGGGCAGAAGAAAATGGCGATTCCACCTGCCATATAATCCAACAGGGGCAGGCCTCACTGAACATTGTAATGGTATTCTTAAGGCTGCCCTGAAGACAGACTCTCAGTCCCTGCAGGGGTGGACAAAGAGACTCTATGAAACCCTGCAGGACCCGAATGAAAGACTTTGAGTCGGCAGACCCAGTGCCCTGAAAATGCTACAGACAACATGGGCCTCCCCGCTTAGGATCCAATTTACAGGCACTGATAATCAGGTAAGACCCCAGATTGGCAATGAAAATAATCTTCTGCTCCCTGCCCCTGAGAATTTAGATCCAGGTACCCATAGAATAAAATCTCCTTGGAATGTGCAGGTAGGACCTAAGTGGTGTGGCCTACTTGCACCTTGGGGTAGATTATTGGAGGTGGGAGGCTTGGTAGTCCCTCTGGTAATAGGTACATGGCCTATGGATATTGTGGTCAGCACTCCAATCTTCATTGCTAAGGGGACACCCATCATGTCCCTATGGCAGATCAGGACACCCCCTTTGGTACCTGATATATTTATGCAGCCGCAGACATCTGGACAGAAGATATGGTACAGGCAGCTGGGGCATGCCCCAGTACAAGCTGAAGTGCTGACCCAGGATAGAAATACGGCCTGTATCTTGGTCTGGAGGACAGACCTTCCCCTCCTGGTACTCCTGAAACATCTGTATTACTCCCCATGAGTGTTTGAGCCTCCAGGACCACCAGAAGGAACAAAACGTCATCAAAGCGTTCCAGTGTTGCTGCCAGATCATGTGTGACACCCGGTCACAAATGAGACTGATGGAACATAGGATGGACTTGCACCTTATGACTACATGCCTCCGGTAACATCATCAAGCACTGGCCCATGGAAGAACATGAACTTTCACCACTCATCACTCGCCTTAAATTGTGTTAACGTATATCACGACAGGAAATTGTATAAATGTCACGATGTGTTGGATTTCTGTAGTAGGAAAGACTCACCCTTTGTTAACTCAATCATTGGTTCATGCTGTGAAGGGGTGGAGTGTATGGGAACTGTCGAATCATGGACTGAACCTCTGATTGATTACCTGAGGCGAGCACTGAGTCAGCCATGGGAGCACAGGTAAAGGCAATTCACCTGTGTGGCTGAAAGGGGTGGAGACAGGCTCCACCTTTCCTAGACCCCATTTAAGGGCTGACTGCCTCTGAGGAAGGATCTCTTCTGGTAGATTGTTCCTTGTGGTGTTTTTGTGAGCCTACAACATTGGTGAGCACTTTTCATTTATGTCTGATTATCTTTTCCAGCATGATAATCTTACCAGCCTAGCTTCTCTGTATGCTATACAATAGATGTGTACTTGTTGATTATACAGCCTCTAAGATGATTAGAGGTCTCGAGCACCTCTTCTATGAAGAAAAGTTGAGGGAACTGGGCTTATTTAGCTTGGAAAATAGAAGGCTCCAGGGAGACCTCACTGTGCCCTTCCAATATTTGAAGGGAGCATATAAACAGGAAGGGGAATGGCTGTTTACATGGGTGGATAGTGATAGTTTTAAACCAAGACACAGGAGATTTAGGTTAGGTATTAGGAGGAAGTTTTTCTCACAGAGGGTGGTGAAGCTCTGGAACAGGTTGCCCAAGGAGGTTGTGGATGCCCAACCCCTGGAGGCAACCAATGACAGGCTGGATGTGGCTCTGGGCAGCCTGGTCTAGTGGTTGGTGACCCTGCCTGTGGCAGGGGGGTTGAAACTAGATGATCATGATAGTCCTTTTCAACCCAGGCCATTCTATGATTATACGATTCTATGATACATAGCTTCATATGCCCCCAGAAGTTAACTGTATGTAATTTAAAACAAGTGTTAATAACATCTTTTATAGGAAGAGTGAAGCTATTGAATGGTATTTAAACCAATTTAATTATTTATATTAATATAATAATTGTTACTACAGTTAATATTCCACAATTTCTGCCTCAGAAGCTAGATGATACATTCACAGGACTTTCAATAACAATATAGTATGCATCTTCTGATCTTTTATGCATTAGTGATGATAGGCATGCTTTGAATACTGGCCATTATTTGGATGCCTAGCTTGTACATATAAAGAAGAGTATGTTTCAAAGAAAAGTATGTTTCATTGATTTTATGAGAAAACAAGACAGACAAACATACAAACACACCACTTTAAATACTTCTGTTCCTGCTTGTCTTATTAAAGATTTTTGCAGATCTGAGAGCTTAACCACATCATTCTGCATTTCCTTATAAACTTCTTGGTAATTTTTATCCTTTTTTGGCTATTGAAACAGACTATGTTTATACAAATATTTGATTTATTTCTTTACTGATTAATTGTGATGGCTCAACTCTAAATAATCTGTGTACAAAGAAAGTAGTTTCTTCCTGTCTGAATTGTGTTCGATTTTTCTCTAACTTTGGGAATTTAAGAACTAATTATATTATTGAACTGGGGTAATCTGATTGCCTAAACTGAATGTTAGAGGGTCAAAATCACCCCCGACCAATTATTGACTTTGTCTGAAGTAATTATTTGTTTTTATTCAAAGTAGTTGATTACCTTACATTAAATGCAACTCCATCTGCAATTAAGTTATCAATTACAATATATTTTAAAACTGTAACAATATGCTATTGCTTCTATGACATTACTGACATTATATCAATCTCAGTCATATTCTCTTAAATAGATCTCTCTTGTGGTCTAAATTTAACAGTCATACAGTCATTTCTTGAGTGACTAAACCTATTTTTTAATATATTTATATTTATATAGTCACTTACTATGTTCTACCCAAATATAATTTTCATGTACGTGCACCAGCAAACATAGTCAGAATTTACTTTGAAAATTCACAAATATAGTTAAATATATGTTCAGAAGAAAAAGTAATCCCTTCATATCAAGTACAGAGTGACTACNCTGTGCCCCCTGTCACGACCTTATATCTAGGGATAGCCCTGTGACATGAAACTAACTCAGAACAACAACAGAACTTATTATCCTGTATGGGAACTGTTGAGTTGCGTCTTGTGGAGTTTCTTCTATGAGCTTAGATCCTTGGAGACAGGTGAGCACTTCTTTTTCTTTTGTAACATTCTCCCATCCCCCTGGTCCCTCTGCTGTTACACATCCTTATGCAGATTCTGCACCAATATCCGTAACTAAACATACTAGCATCCTGTATTAAATTAACTTATCCCATGAACAATTTTCTATAGGAGAACCATGTAATAACTGAACGTACAATAGAGGTCAAAGAAATCGCTTCACTGTGAAACACACTAAAAAGATGTAAAAACATGTTAAGAATTTATTTTAGAATAAACTTTAAAAACGTTTTATTATAAAGAGAGAGAGAAAAAAACCACAGTATTTGTTAGTGTTTTTTATTCTTAAATTTGCAAGTATGAAGTTACATGTGCATTTTTGCCACGAAAAAGAATTAACTAGGTTTAGTTTCTAAATGATAAAGAATTCTTTCTTCTCTGAGTTTTTTTGGGGGTGGGGAGGGAGGAAGGAGGGGTAGATTTTGAGTAGTAAGTGCAGAGTTTCTCAGACATTACAATTAATTCTCAAATCAAAATCCACAAAGAGCTAAGACCCACAAGCTCTCTGAGACTCAAAGCAAGAGAAAAAATGGGTAATATATTTTAAACTCTTACTGTTTTATGGTGGCTAAGCTGAGCTAGATCTCTGCTGAGGGGAAGATAAAACTGTTTGCAAGTCATGAGACTATTTTACTGCTTGCCTCTGCAGTGTGTGCTCCGTAGCTGTCTTGCCTTCAGCATTAGAGTAAGGCCTTCAGTTTTGGATATTCTCTCTCATTTGATTTATTAGCTTCAATTCCAATTATATTGTATTATATTGTGTTATCTTGTATTCCTCCATTATATTTTGTAAATTAGTGTTCCCTCTAAGCTCATTGTTGCTGTTTTTGTTTTTAGGCCCATCTCCCTACCTTTTTCTCTACTTCACTCNTGGCAAGGGATGTGAAAAATAACAAGAAGGGGTTCTACAGGTACATAGGCAGGAGGAGACAGGCCAAGGAGAGTGTTCCCTCTCTGATAAATGAGGACGTAGAACTGGCTTCTGCAGACATGGAAAAAGCTGAGGTGCTCAATAAGTGTTTTTCCTCAGTCTTCACTGGTGGTCAGGCTCCTCCCCATGTCTGCCAGGACGCTGAAGCTGTAGGTGTTGGTGAGAGGAGTGGATTCTGTCCCCCTGTAACAGTAGAACAAGTCCGAGACCTCCTCATGCAATTGAATGTATATAAGTCCATGGGGCCAGATGACATGCACCCCAGGGTTCTGAGAGAGACGGATGATGTGGTTGCCGAGCCACTCTCCATCACATTTGAAAAATCACGGCTGTGTGGTGAAGTCCCCAGTGACTGGAAAAAGGGAAACATTACTCCCATTTTTAAGAAAGGGAGAAAGGATGATCCAGGGAACTACAGGCCTATGAGCACATGGAAGATCATGGAGCACATCCTCCTAGAAGCTATGTTAAGGCACATATGAGATGAAGAGGTGATTTGAGACAGCTAGCATGCCTGACCAATCTGGTGGCCTTTTATGATGGAGTGACAGCAACAGTGGACGGGGTAATGGCGATAGGTGTCATCTACCTGGACTTCTGCAAAATCTTTGACATGGTCCCTTACCACATCCTTCTCTCTAAATTGGAGAGGTATGGATTTGAAGGATGGACTGTTCAATGGATTAAGAACTGGTTTGCTGGACATAGCCAAAGGGTTGTGATCAATGGTTCTATGTCTGGGTGGAGGCCGGTCACAAGCAACGTCTTGGGACCAGTGCTCTTCATCTTCTTCATCTATGACATAAACAGTGGAATCGAGTGCATCCTCAGCAGGTTTGCAGACAACAGCAAGCTGAGCAGTGCAGTCAATACACTGGAGGGAAGGGAAGCCATCCGGAGGGACCTGGGCAGGCTGAAGAAGTGGGCCCATGAAAACCTAATGAGGTTCAACAAGGCCAAGTGGAAGGTGTTGCACTTGGGCCTGGGCAGTCCTAGCTGTTCAAACAGGGTGGGTGAAGAACCCCTTGAGAGCAGCCTTGTGGAGAAGGACTTGGGGATCCTGGCAGACAAGAAGCTGGACATGAGCCAGCAATGTGCGCTTGCAGCCTGGAAGGCCACTATATCCTGGGCTGCATTAAAAGAGGAATGGCCTGCAAGGAGCTTGAGGTGATTGTCCCCCTCTACTTCGCTCTTGTGAGGCCCCATCTGGCATACTGCATCCAGGCCTGGGGCCCCCAGCACAAGAAAGACATGGAGCTCTTGGAATGGGCCCAGAGGAGGGCCACTGTATGGGAACTGTCAAATCACGGCCTGAACCTCTGATTGATCACCTGAGGCAAGCACTGAGTCAGCTGCGGGAGCACAGGTGAAGGCAATTCACCTGTGTGACCGAAAGGGGTGGAGCCTGGCTCCACCTTTCCTAGACCCCATTTAAGGGCTGACTGCCACTCTGGAAAGCTCTCTTCCTGGAGATTGCTCCTTGTGGAGCTTTTGTGAGCTTACAGCACTGGTGAGCACTTTTCTTTTATATCTGATTATCTTTTCCAATGTGATAATCTTACCAGCTTAACTTCTCTGTCTGCTATACAACATCTGTATACTTGTTGATTTTACAACATCTGTATTCTTGTTGATTATGCATTTGGTGAGCCAGCAGGCTGAGTATACTAAAAAATATAATGTCTTTTCTGTGGAACGTTTCCCCCTAGACAAAATGATTCTGGGACGGATCCCAGGATTTCTGTGATCTACCTATTATGAGCTAGTGACCATCATTGAAAAGTGGAGTCCCCTGTGTGAGATGGGAAATATCTCCTCATATTGTATGGCGGTCTATTTTCAGGGGCTAAACAAGAATATACTGATTACAAAAGAATGGCAGTTAGCTGTGCCTACAGTAGCATAGCCACTGCTAAATGCTTTAAACCAGGCTGAAATAAGGGCCAATACATCAGAAAATGAAAACCAGCTCTTGAAAGATTGCATTGAAAAGTTAGAACAAGAACTTGGTATATTAATGGGAAAAAAAACAACTTTGCATTTTACAATAGGCCAGGTCTGTAATATTTCAATAGACAATGACCACACTTCTGAATCAGCCAACCTGGTTGATCAGGGAAATAAAAATTCTAAATCAAATCTTAAGGCTCCACTTGCAACAGATGCCCTAGAGATCCGTCCTATTAAAACCCCAAAAAAACACATAGATCAGTAGGTGTGTCCCCTGATCTGTGGTCCCCTGCCCAAACACACTTACATGTAACAGCTTGGCCATACACGCCAACAGAGTTAATGGACATGGTACAATGATTCCGGCAGAAGCCCAAAGAAAGTGTACCAACTTGGTTATTTTGACTATGGGACTCAGGGGCAGAAAGCGTTATGGTTAATGGACCAGAAATATCTAAATTGACCACCATGACAGTGCACCCTGCCCTTAGGCAGAGATTATATGCGGGCATCCAATATACTAATGAAACCCATTCTGTAATAGATAGGTTAATGGCGGCATGCCACATGGTATGGCCGAACAAATCAAACATATCATTAAATACAGGGTTGTGGTCCTCCATGGAGGACCTTCAAAATTACATCCAAGAATTAGGTATAAGAGAAGTTATCTATGAAGATTCATTTGACAGCCCTGATATGGTTAGATTTTCAGCAGGGATGAGAGACTTGATTTTGCAGCAGGCCCCTTCCCATCTATACGGCACTTTAGTCTCTATATTGAACCCCCTGGTAGCCTTGGAATCGGTGGTCCAACAGGCTGCCCAATTAGTGGCTGATCTGGGAGAGACAGAGCGCCTGTGGAACAGTTGCAATATTTGAGCACTAGAAGAAGCAGAAGTCCTGCCAGTAATTAAACTAAGAAGCCACCTGTACGAAATCCTCAATTGGGGCCCATAAGGGTTTCCCAAAAGCAAATGTTTAATGACCTTATGCAGGCTGGGGTCCAATTCACTAAAATTGATTGCCAGCCCAATCGTCCTCCTCCAGCTTTAGAGACAGCTGAAGGACAATCAGAAATTTCAAAATTACCCTAAAAAACTGAGGGTAAGATTTATAGACAGAGTACCAACAAGAACATGGAACATAGAGGATTTTATAATCCCTAATAGGAAAAATAAGCATCCTCAGGTGTCTCGGGCCACAGTGCCTGAGCCACCAAAAACAAAAGATTTGGCCATAGCACAGTTTATGGCATAACAAGGGGTGTTAGTCTCCCTAGGGCCTCCAGAAGGGACTGGAGGCCTTACGTAGAATTAACGATTTTTTGGTCCCAAAAGAATATTCAGAGAGTTATGGCGTTGGTTGATACAGGAGCAGAAACATCAGTAATCTATGGAGATCCAACTAGATTTGATGGTGAGAGAGAGATGATTGGAGGTTTTGGGGGACAGACAATTCCAGTGTATGGGAACTGTTGAATCACGGCTTGAACCTCTTATTAACCACCTGAGGCAAGCGCTGAGTCAGCCATGGGAGCACAGGTGAAGGCAATTCACCTGTGTGCCCGGAAGGGGTGGAGCCAGGCTCCACCTCTCCTAGACCCCATTTAAGGGCTGACTTCCACTGAGGAAGGATCTCTTCCTGGAGATCGCTCCTTGTAGAGTTCCTTTGNTTCATGCTGCTGGCCACCCCTTATTTGATACAGCCCAGAATTCATCTGGCCTTCCAGGTTGCAAGTATATACTGCTGACTCCTGCCAAGATTTTCATCAAGTTTTTCACTACTACCTGCAAGTCTTTCTTCACAGGACAGTTCTCAAGAAGTTTTTCTCCCAGTCTGTACATGTATCAGGCATTGTCCTGACCCAAACGGAACATCTTGCACTTTACCTCATTGAACCTGATTCAGTTCACCGGGGCCCACATTTCAAGCCTGTCCAGGTCCCTTTGGATGGCATCTGCCTTCTCTTGTATCAATTGCTAGGAGTCTTCAGAAAACTTGTCGACAGTGCACTCAATCCCACAGCCTATGTTATTGATAAAAAGCACTGGTATCTGGACAGAACCTTGGAATATATCATACATTACTGGCCTCCATCTGGACATAGGGCTACTGGTTAGAACACTTTGTCTGTGATCATTCAACAAATTCTTTATCCACTGAATGATGAACTCTAAATCCATCTCTCTCCAATTCGGAGATAAGAATGTGGTGTGGGATTATATCTTCGGCTTTGCAAAAGTCCAGGTAAACAGCAGCAGTTGCTCTTCCCTTGCCCACTGCTTCAGTCGGTCTAGCACAGAAGGCTAACAAAATGATCAGGCTTGATCTGAATTTGGTAAAGCCACGCTCGCTGTCTCAGATCACCTCCTCATCTTATATGTGCCTTAATATAGCTTCCAGGATAATCTGCTCCATGATCTCCACAGACACAGAGGTGAGGCTTAGCAGCCTGTTGTTTCCTGGGTCTTCTTTCCCCCTTTCTTAAAAATTGGAGCGTTGTTTCCCTTTTTCCAGTTACTAGGACTTCACCTAACAGTCACAACTTTTTGAATAAGATGGGAGTGGTTTAGTCACTACATTAGCCCGGTCCTTTAGGAAGCTGGGACGCGTGTTGTGTGGCTCCATAGAGACATGTTCTGTTTCATCACTTGGTCTCAAACTTGCTCTTCTCTTACAATAGAAAGGGCCCCAGTCCCTGCTTAGAGGGGACTTTGTTTTTTTTTCTTTTTTTTTAAATCTCTTTGGGAGCAGTTAAATTTGAGGAGGTGGTAGCCAAAATAGCAAAAGGATATTTGAGTATTCAAGGAAGTGGAACAATGGGGTTATTTTAGTTACAAAGATTGATTAGCTCCAGGAAGGCATAGAATATATTGTGTCTTAATTCCATTGTTCATGTCATTGATAAAGAAGTTGAAGAGCACCGGCCCCAAGACCTGCCCCTGAGGGACACCGCTTGTGACCGGCCTCCACCCAGACACAGAACCATTGATCACAACCCTTTGGCTGTGTCCAGCCAGCCAATTTCTAATCCATCAAACAGCCCATCCTTCAAATCCACGCCTCTCCAATTTAGAGAGAAGGATGTGGTGAGGGACCACATCAAAGGCCTTGCAGAAGTCCAGGTAGATGACATCTGTCACCCTTCCCCTGTCCACCAATGCCGTCACTCTATCATAGAAGGCCACCAGATTGGTCAGGCAAGGTCCTCCCTTGGTGAAGCCATGCTAGCTGTCTCGAATCACCTCTTCATCTCATATGTGCCTTAACCAGGAGGATCTGCTCCATGATCTTCCCAGGCACAGAGGTGAGGCTCACAGGCCTCTTGTTCTCTGGATCATCCTTTCTCCCTTTCTTAAAAATGGGAGTAATGTTTCCCTTTTTCCAGTCNCCCTGTAACAGTAGAACAAGTCCGAGACCTCCTCATGCAATTGAATGTATATAAGTCCATGGGGCCAGATGACATGCACCCCAGGGTTCTGAGAGAGATGGCTGATGTGGTTGCCGAGCCACTCTCCATCACATTTGAAAAATCATGGCTGTGTGGTGAAGTCCCCAGTGACTGGAAAAAGGGAAACATTACTCCCATTTTTAAGAAAGGGAGAAAGGATGATCCAGAGAACAAGAGGCCTGTGAGCCTCACCTCTGTGCCTGGGAAGATCATGGAGCAGATCCTCCTGGTTAAGGCACATATGAGATGAAGAGGTGATTCGAGACAGCTAGCATGGCTTCACCAAGGGAGGACCTTGCCTGACCAATCTGGTGGCCTTCTATGATAGAGTGACGGCATTGGTGGACAGGGGAAGGGTGACAGATGTCATCTACCTGGACTTCTGCAAGGCCTTTGATGTGGTCCCTCACCACATCCTTCTCTCTAAATTGGAGAGGCGTGGATTTGAAGGATGGGCTGTTTGATGGATTAGAAATTGGCTGGCTGGACACAGCCAAAGGGTTGTGATCAATGGTTCTGTGTCTGGGTGGAGGCCGGTCACAAGCGGTGTCCCTCAGGGGCAGGTCTTGGGGCCGGTGCTCTTCAACTTCTTTATCAATGACATGAACAATGGAATTAAGACACAATATATTCTATGCCTTCCTGGAGCTAATCAATCTTTGTAACTAAAATAACCCCATTGTTCCACTTCCTTGAATACTCAAATATCCTTTTGCTATTTTGGCTACCACCTCCTCAAATTTAACTGCTCCCAAAGAGATTTAAAAAAAAAAGAAAAAAAACAAAGTCCCCTCTAAGCAGGGACTGGGGGCCTTCCTATTGTAAGAGAAGAGCAAGTTTGAGACCAAGTGATGAAACAGAACATGTGTCTATGGAGGCCAGTCACAAGTGCTGTCTTTGGACCAGTGCTCTTCAACTTCTTCATCAATGATGTAAATAATGGAATCGAGTGCATCCTCAGCAGGTTTGCAGACAACAGCAAGCTGAGCAGTGCAGTCGATACACTGGAAAGAAGGGAAGCCATCAGGAGGGACCTGGACAGGCTGAAGAAGCGGGCCTATGAAAACCTAATGAGGTTCAACAAGGCCAAGTGGAAGGTGTTGCCATTGGGCCTGGGCAGTCCCAGGTATTTACACAGATAGGGGGAAGAACCCCTTGAGAGCAGCCCTGCAGAGAAGGACTTGGGGATCCTGGTGGACCAGAAGCTGGTCACAAGCCAGCAGTGTGCGCGTACAGCCTGGAAGGCCAACTGTATCCTGGGCTGCATTAAAAAAGGGGTGGCCTTGCAAGGAGAGGGATGTGATTGTCCCCCTCTACTCAGGTCTTGTGTGGCCCCATCTGGAATACTGCATCCAGGCCTGAGGCCCTCTGCACAAGAAAGACATGGAGCTCTTGGAACAGGTCCAGAGGAGGGCCACTAAGATGATCAGAGGGCTCGAGCACCTCTACTATGAAGAAAGGTTGAGGGAACTGGGCTTGTTTAGCTTGGAGAAGAGAAGGCTCTGGGGAGACCTCACTGTACCCTTCCAGTACTGGAAGGGAGCATATAAACAGGAGGGGGAACAGCTGTTTACATGGGTGGATTGTAATAGGACAAGGGTGAATGGTTTTAAACCAAGACTGGGGAGATCTAGGTTAGATATTAGGAAGAAGTTTTTCACTCAGAGCTTGGTGACGCTTTGGAACCAGTTTCTCAGAGAGGCTGTGGATGCCCCATCCCTGGAGGCATTCAAGGCTGGTCTAGATGTGGCTCTGGACATCCTGGTCTAGTGGTTGGTGACCGTGCCCATAGCAGGGGGGTTGAAACTAGATGATCACTGTGGTCCTTTTTAACCCAGGCCATTTTATGATTCTCTGATTCTCTGCATAATTTTTCAGTCAACTATGATACAAAATAGTAATAAGAAAAATTTCCATTAACTTTTTATCAGTAAATTGCTACCTGTATAAGAAATGTACAATTCTTATTTATAATAAAACATTTTAATTTTTTTTTTTATACCGTTCTATTATAGCACAATTCCATGCCTGGCTAAATACAATCAGATTTTGATTCAAAATATAACTTCAATATTTAGCTGTTAATCTTCTGGCTGAATATATTCAAATACATAATAGAGTTAAGAATAGAATTAATCTGTATATAGTAGAAAGAAGAGAATACATAACATAAATATTATTGCAATCTTTCCAATGCTTCTGGATCTATGTCTATGACAATACTCTCTGTGTATAGTAAAACATTTCTTAAGCGCTCAACTTTTTTTCCCTCATTACAGTCTTGGACAATGATATGGAATGGAATTTCCACTGTCATTCACAGCAAATGACACTTGGAGGATTTTACCATTTTGATTTTATAGAGGAGTTTTTATGAAATTTTATAATGTCCCTCATTTCTTTATACTGCATGTCTTGTAGGACTGCATCAGAGTGGAAAAATTGGCTTATTTTCATTCATTTATTGGTGTACTTTGAATTGAATCACAGAATCATTAGGGTTGGAAAACACCTCTAAAATAGTCAAGATGATTGAATAAGATGATGTGTGATGGGAAAGTTAGGATGTCACCTTGCTTGATCCCAGTATGCATTGACTTTTTTTCAGCCTAATGTAAACCTTGTATAGAAATAAGGAAAAGACTTTCACATATTCTGAGCTAACCACTGTTTTTCTAGAACTAAGATGAACTTACAGGTTGTGGGTACTCTCATGTGAAATGAATCAAAAAGATTCACATGTTGAATATCATACATCTTAGATATACATTTAATTGGAAATAAATTGTATAAATTATTTGTGTCTCTTTCTGTATAGCCATTATTCCAATTTAGTACCTAGATTAAAACTAACTGTAAAAATATTTAAAAATGACTTCTTAGTTTGCAAGATAGTAAAAAAGCAAGAGGAATGAGCAAAGAACTGAAAACAGGGCCATAATGGGAGATAACCAAGTGCATAGATTTTTCAGTATAAGTTAATGGTATTTACATATCCCGAAGACACAGCATTAATTAAAGATCACTGGAAATACTACTTTATCTGACAAACCCATACTCTGCAAGGATTTCTCCACCACATACTTGACTTAAGTTTTACCTTGTGACTTAATTTTTATATGGTTTATGCAAAAAAATACCTGAATAAAGGATTGTCAGCATACTTTATTAATAGATGTTGCTGTTGTTGGAATTAATTATAGTATTATCTCTTTTTGAAAGTATATTACTGTGGATTTAATTAATTGATGGTTGAAATTATTACTTTTGAACTTTCAGTTCAATAAAAATTATAAAAGTTTTCTTTCATTTCATTCTTGCTGCTGCCACCCTTAGATTCTTTATCATATTCAGTAAATTGTTTATTTATAGTAGTGTTTCAGCTTTAGATATCTTAATGTGGAGAATTATTCCTTACTCAAATGTTTGATATCTTAGTCTACTCAGCCTCTTAGAACTGCCAAAACCTTACCTCCTGATAAGAAACTTTTTTATGTACCAGTGCAATAACAATAACAAAAGGTTTGAAATCTATATTAAACTCGATTGCAGTAAAGGAAATCTAGATATGATAAACTACATGCCANCAGAGACAAAATACAACTTTAAAAAGTGCTATTAGAAGTACTTTTCTCCAGAAGTAAATAAAGATTTTGATTCAAGTTGATTTAAAGTAGAACTAATACCTAAGTTAAACATTACCAATGAATTTTCTGAAATAAAGTCAATTCAAGTTCTAAAGAAAAAAAAAATGCAATTTCCAATTGGCTTCAGATTTGATGAAGCAAGTATATTATGAATGAAAGAAACAATGTGAACTGCCATTGCAGTCTATGTTGTTTTTGTCATCTATTTCAGATATAATTCATATCTTTCTCCCCTTTCCTTTTTTTTCAGATTCAGCATCTATTAACATAAGGAATAAAATTGAAGCTAAGCTGGCAAACGTCATCTAAATAGTAAGGACAACTGTAAATTTCAACCACTTAACTACTTACACTGAAGCAGAACTAGCTAACAAGAATTGTAACCATTTCCTTGTTCGTTTATCTTTCTGTGATGTTTGTTCCACAAATATGTATTTGAAAGTGTCAGGGGCTTGCCACTTCTTTTCTGTGCTTAGATGTGTAGCAGCAGCTTATCCTATCCACACTGTTCCTTAAATCTGGTTCAGCATATATGCTAAAAGTGAAAGGAATTTTTATCTGTTCTTAATTCCTAACACCTGTTACTATGCTTCTGGAGCATGCAAAATCTTCAAAGTATCTTCAGATAACTTTGGAGAGATATTAGACATATGAAGCAAAGAAAGGCTTATTGGATGTCTCTCAAGAATTACAGAACTGGACAGCAATTGTCTACCAATAAATCCAACAAATTAAAATATTTAAATGAAGAAATAATCTGTTGTGTTTTAACCCGGTGGGTGACTCAGCACCATGAAGTTATTCACTCACTCCCCCCTTCCCAGTGGGGTGGGGGAGAGAATCAGGAAAGAAAAAGTAGAACTCGTGAGTTGAGATAAAATTATTTACTAACATAGAGAAAAGGATAATAATTATGGCTACTGTTCTGCTCACTAAGAAGCAAAACTGCTTCTGACAGGTTCTTAGTAATACCAGGTAAAGTATCCACGGGTATGCCAAGAGTCATATAGAGAATGAGGAGTCAAACACATCTAAATAGTGGAGAAGATCTCTGTCTATGCAACACTCCTTCACAGCAAACAACCAAAGTCCAAGAGATGTTCTTCCTTCAGTGGCTGTCTGTTGTATGAGCCTAGGGTACCTCCATCCTGGGTCCACCCCTTTTGGTCACTTGGGGAGCACAGGTGAAATTTGCCTGTGCTCCCTAGGCCAGCCACACCCCTTCACCAGGTGCTCAATCATCATTTCAAGCTGTGACCTAACAGTACACCTACAACTATATGTAAATATATATAGAGAGATGAATGTATACAACAACTGATGCACAAGCAAATGTTCACCACTCCAAGATCAAAGCATACCTAACTCTCGATCAGGGGAGAAAAAATAGTTAACTCCCGATCCTTTCAAAACTCCTTCCACATGATGTCAAATGGTATGGAATATCCCTTTGGCAAGGTTGAGTCAACTGTCCTAATTCTGTTCCCTTCTGGCTTCTTGGGTTCTTCACTGAGAATGGACGTGGCTCTGTACAGCACTGTTTAGCAGAAACTATAAACATTGGTGTGTTATCAACACTGTTTTTCTCCTAGAACCAAAACATAACATCATACTAGACACTCTCAAGAAAAATCCATCCTCTGTGAATTTAAGACATAATCATACAGTATAACCTAATTCTCTAAAAAATAAGATATATTACTGTATAACGCGCTATTTATCTCCACCTCATCCTGTTCATCTGTTCTCTTCCCAAACTGAATAATATTTAAAGAATGAGGGTAGCTCTAAAGGATAATAAAGTTTCTAAAACTTTATAGGATAAGTGTCTTGCCTGCCAGGAAGGCTGCCAAATGATCTCTTATAAGTTATCAGAGAACTCTCACAATAAGCTGCAAAAAAAACCCACAAACCCTAGTAAGTATTTACACTATAGCCCAAAACTTTGTTTATCAGATTGTATACAAAGTAAGATTACGAAGTAAGATTTAAATCCTTTAATGCTTGTACTTCCTCAGACAGAAATGAAATGAATTAATTCTCATAGTGTATTACACATACAATGGGAACTGACAGTTAATTTCACCAACAGGCTCCTATTCTAGCTTCATTAGTCCCCAAATGTAGTATGACTTATTTCTGCTGTAAGAGATTATTCTTCTGCACCGTTGTTTCAATGCTTGCTGAGGACACAGATTAACAAGTCCAGGCAAGTCCTGGTCATGGGTTCAGAAATCTTTTGTCTGAAGGACACAGAAGGACAAATGCAGGCAAATCCTGGTCAAAGTTGGCAAAATGTTTTGTCTGAAGATTTGCAGGCCAGGGGCAACGAGAGAGTGATAAGTTGCAGCTTAGTGGCTGGGAAGCAGTCTTTTGTGCGGGCTTATCTCGAGGGAGATAGCCATCTCGGGATACTGCACATGAGTCTTACCCAAGCACCCAGGAATGCCATGTTGGCAGAAGAAGAAGGATAAAAAGGGGACCAACAACCAAGAGGTTAGGTTTTCTGACAGCAGATTCCTCACGACGTGATGCCTGCATGCTGAAGAAGAAGAGGTGTCTGACATCAGAAGCCCCATGAGCTGATGCCTGCATGCTGACGGACTCTCCTGGGCCTGCTACCTGAGACCTGCTGCTTCCTCCTGGACTTACCCTGCCGCTTCTTCCTGGTACCTGCTTGCTGCCTAAGGCTGGCCATGCTGCTGCTGCTCTCACCCTGCACTTTTGCCTCGGACCATTGGAACGGTGTGCAATGGGACACTGCTGGATCTTGGTGGTGACTATCCCCGCTTTACGCAATTCTTACTTCTTTCCTATCTTTTCTGTCGCCCGCCTTCCCTTCCCCATCACCCTAATTGATAATAGTTGCCATCTCACCTTCCCCATCTCCCCGATTAAGATTTGTAATAAACTGGTCAGACCAGCATTTGAAACGTTGTTGCTTAATCTCACATCGGGTATACATATATCAAAGAACCTCCTCTCCTTTCTATAAATTGGAGCGAGACATCTGCACGCACATATTCTCAGTTTTCAAAGGTTTTCTCATCTTTCCCCCTTACAGAGTTCAGTTGTTTACTTATGTCTGTGTCAGATCCTACTATTACAATTTTTCCTTTTATTATTTATTTTCCTTCTCGGATTTTTTTTTTTTTTTTTTTTAAGCATGAGCAACAAAAATTAAAAAGGAGAAAGAAAATAGAATTTTTCTCACACAGACACAGATGGATGCAGGTCAGTATGCGTAGCGCCTGAAGGAATGCAGGTATGGTATCGTAAGTACTAATACTAAAGAACAAGGTTGGAGAAGGGTTATATCAAGATTAAGAACTTTCCAAAATGATGAAGCTTAGAACTTTCCAAAATGATGAAGCTAACTATAAATAAGGTTTATACTCCTCATTTCAGAGAGTCCAAAGAACCTTGGCCTTCAGCAGTAGAGATAATGATGAGTCTGCCAAGGAAAGAAAGAAAAAAAAACGGAAGTGAAAAGTAGGCTTTTCAGAAATGAATACAAGGTGGATAAAGAAGATATTTAATCTTTTTTTTTTTTTCTGCACTATTTTTTTTTAAATGTTCTTTTCTAAGTGTCCTCTGCCAAAACTGAAGACACAGTAGGTCAAAATTATTTTAAAAATTTTTAGCATTTTTAGGAACAAGTAAATACAGGAGAGCATGCATTCTACTCACAAACATCTGAAAAATTAATAGCCTGGAACCTGGTAAAAGTCCAAGTCAATTATGTAATGGCGTTACATTTACTCTTTTTCCTCTTTATATTCAGAGTTGGGACAGCACTAGGTAGCAATGGAACATTAATTTTTATTTACGTAAACAAAGTGAGAAAGCCCGAAATCAGTCAGAGAAAATAGATATCCTGTGTAGTATCAGAAAGAAAGAAATATAAGATAAATAGCAAGGAAAGAGTATTTCAGGATAGTTATGGTATTGGACATCAGATAGGACACATTTTAATATGATTCGCTGATAACTCTTTTTTGTATAATTCAAAGAAATACTGTTACACTGCTCATATTGTTGTTTATTGTAACTGTTAGCTAAAATTTGTTTAATTTTACACAATAAAAATAGTTTGAAAATTGTAAATGAGCCAAAGAAATTTCCACAAAACAATCTCTACATTTAATTGTTTGTATTTATTCAAAAATATGCACTACTACTGTTGTAATGGCGGAAAAGTTAATGTTTTAAGTTTATACTTAAAGTGATGCTCAAAACTGTATTGGTCTAGACAAACCATGATATAGAAATACTGGATTCATGAAAAAATTGTCTATATCATACTACTTTAATTACTTATATTCATTAAATGTGTGTTATCTAAGTAGAAAACAGAGAAACTGTATAGAAAAAGAGAACCAAATTTTATATTTGATGACACTTCATGTAAGATATTAAAAAGATTTCACTTGCTGAGTAACACGGATTTACACCTTTTACAATAAAATAAAAATATAATTTTTAAAAATCCTCTGTTCAAGTTTTCAGAAGGAAAGGATATTTTCAATTATTTATTTATTTCTAAAATACTTAAGAAAATGCTACACAACTGAAACATTTACCACAGGCACAACCTATTTAAGATTAGATCGATCTCACTGGTGTGTTAAATTCCTTTTTATGTGTTGTGAGTCTTCAGTTTTCCTCAGTGTGTTTTATTAAATTCAAATCTTTTATTGACTTTCAGTAGTGTAGGAGCATTACTTGATGTCACGGGTTATCCCTGGATACAAGTCCGTGACAGAAGGGCACAGGCCCTAGGAAAAAAAAAAAAAAAAAAAAAAAAAAA
>JACDJE010000769.1:151473-176497 GCA_016647715.1 Pavo muticus | reverse complement strand
AAATAAAATAAAATAAAATAAAATAAAATAAAATAAAATAAAATAAAAAGGATCAGGGAGAAGTTGTAGTAGAGGATTGTAAAATATCCTATTAAGTATAAAAATACAATGAAGAAGGCAAAGGAAGCAAAAGAGGTGCAAAACAGGCAATAAAAATCTGTAAACTTGACTTTAATAATATGTGAGATGTTAGAACAGTTCTGAAAGGAAAGAGTATTTAAGGAAATTGAGACAAATGAAAAACTATGAGAGCTTCTCTGACAGTAATTCCTCCTATTTTATTATGTTGGCCTACAACTTCAGAGCCAGATTTGGTGGTATGGTAGTAGAGGCTGAACCTTTCCATTAATATTGTATTACATTTTGTTGCCATACAGCAAAAGTCAGAAGGGCGAAGTCTGACAATGGCATCAGACATGGAAGTATGAATAAAGCAAAGATGTGTGATTGAATTTCTTCATGAGGAAAAAATTGCACCACTGGCATTCATAAAATTGTACTGAATGCTTATGGAGACTAAGCAGTGTAAGTGAGAACAGTGAGGAGGGAGGTGGTGCATTTCAGCAGTGGTGACAGCAACATGAATGACAAGCCATATTCTGGACAGTCATGAAGATTTTTACAAGTGCTGCATGTAGGCGCTTTTTTCATTGCTGGCAAAAAATGCATAATTAACATGGTAATAGTGGTGACTATCTTGAAAAGTAGTGCTTTGTGGCTGAGAATTTGCCCTATCAAATGGTATTTTTTCCTCTTTGTATCTGCTGTAGTTTCCATGGAAATAAATAGCAGGCATTGCCTTCAAACAACCTATGAAGATAAAATAGATAAAAGGTTATGTACATTATGTAAAAGTAATCTATGATTTTCTGTGATAGACAATTTTTAGATTGAATATCAGTGGCTGATTTTATTTATTGTTGCATAGGAAATTGCTAGTCACTCTTGAGTAAGTGGGGAAAGAAGTTACATACTGCCTAATGGCCATCAGGAAAATGGTAATGAAAGTCTGAGGAAGCAAGAATCCAATGACAAAGGAATTAAGATAGTAATTCATGAAAGACTAGTCCTTGAATCAAGGCATTTCTGTGTTCAGTAAGACTATGAAACAAAAATAAGCAAGTGGTTTTGATTTCATCTCCTTTCAGAAGACACCATGAATACAGTGTGGAATCAAGATACTGCAAGGAAAAAAGCTAGGCAGCGGTAGAATAACAGAAATAGAATTTAATCCAGTAGAAAGTATAAGATTATGCTACAAAACAGCAAGAATATTGGTTCAAGTCATAAGCTCATAAGATAGATGTGAAGTCCATCACTTATAAGATTACATAAAAATACTATTATGAACAACTGTGAAAAAGCAAGAAAATGCTTAAAATCTATCAGAATCAATTGCCTGTTCTCAGATGGATGTTGTAAATCTATTGAACTAGTAATACTACAAATCAATACAGTATTTAGAATATTAAAAAAACTGATCTTTTAATTTAAATCAACAGCTTACATCTGATGATTATTTAAATTCTGCAGAGGCATTAAATTATTATTGATTGTGGGATGTTAGATGGACATATATATAATCAGTTTGAATAGTTCCTGTTTTAATAAGATTGTTAATGTTATCATAATTATGGATATAAATTATGCAATAATAATGTTGCCTAAGTAAATAATGGAAAACACAGGTGACATTCAAAGATCACGTCTTTCCACTGATTTCTGGAGTGCAGTATGGTGAACAGATGATGAGATTTATCAAAGAAAGACAGAAAAATAAGAATGGGAAAATGACTTTATTATAGTTCCCACATGCTGTAATAGAGATAAAATGCTATGTAAAAGTATTTTTTTTTCCAAAAGAATCTTCATAAAAAACACACATCTTTAAAATATTTTTTTTAAGTCACATATTTGATATAATTTATTTTTCAGTATAATTACAAAATAAACCTAGTAGTCTGATAACTCTTCAACAAAGAAGACTAGAGCTTGGGAGAAATTTGCCTTCACAGTTGTGAGAACAGTGCACTCAGTTCTGACATTCAGTACGAACACTGCAACCTCAAAGATAAAGTAGATAGCACATCTACATGCTTCTTTTCCTGAAAAGTATGCAGTGGTTGACAGAATTCAGTATTTTTGTATTGGCCACAAGTCTTTCTACATCTTTCTCAGTGTTAACAGTTTTTACATTATGATGGAGAAGAATTCCCTTGCTAGACACTATTGCATTTATTACAATCTCTCCACATTTCCATACATAATTATATATATTGTTGCAAAAGCAGCAGGATTGTTGCTCTGCTGTGTGCCTTATCTTGTTGGCCTGCTTAAAGATACATGATTCACCTTTAAAGAAAGCAAACTGAACCATCTTGTAAATCTATTACTCCATCTTACTAAGGGTTAAGATAGAAATAATCTTTAACAGAAGAAATATTATACATGCAGTTGAGAGCAAATCCACTGATACAAATAATCAGACTTAATTTTGGGCTGTTGGCATAGCTTTTATAGCACTATTTTACACTTCCAGAATACGAACAGTGTCAGCATACTCTGTAACCTGCTTGCCTAGTAAAACATGTAGAGGCAATCAAAGAATGCTGCCCATCTGGGCTTCTCCTGGACATTATAAACTAAATTCAACAGTCTAAAAAAGTGAACACCAATTGCTGCTAGAAGTCTTTAAAAAAAACAAATAAATAAATAAAAAATGCAACAACCATTTCTTAATTTTCTTAAGTCATGACAGTCATGACAATGACTGTCGATATTAACTGATGAAACAAACAAGTGAGTTTATTAAAAACATGGCTCTGAACAACTGTGTGGCACAAAAACACCAATAGCTGGTTGAAAGCACTACTGATGAGAGAAATATAGGTACATGTCATGTGTTTTCTGTGATTTGAAAATTCATTAATTCTAAAAATATGAATTCAACACACAGCAGCTGTGGAAGTGGCATCTAACACTTCCTAACTGTCCCAAAATTTTTGTGCCGGATATTCTGTATTTCTGGTTTTCTCTAGATGCATATAAAAAATAATTCTGAAATGTTGTGGTTTGGTGATTTTTGTGGTCAGTATTCCACATCAGAACATCATGTGAACCAGTAGGAGTTAAAGAGTTAACGTTCTGGTTCCGTTTACTTCCTCTTGTGGGCATTTGGAGTATCCTGATGGGAGGGGAGGGGCAGCACCCCCGGAAGACTTGGTGCGAAGAGGAAGTGAGGTGGAACTCTGGACAGCACCCCGAGCGTCTGCCTTTCCCTCTGGCGCTGGCTCTGCCTTCTCACCTTGCCACAGAGAAAAGCATGTGGTTCCCTCGCACTATTGTGGTTTGACTTGCATTTTGGATACTCTTGTCTCTCTCATTTTGTTTGATTTGGTTAAATTTAGTAAATTACCGTTCCTCCTGAGATCGTTGCCAGTGTGCTCCTTTTGTTAAACCCATCTACTAGCTCTCTGCCCTTCCCCCTCTCCCAGAGCGCGTGGCCCAGGGCCGGCTGGATCGCACAGCAAATCATTAGTACCCCTTCCTCTTTTATTTTCCTTCACTCTTTTCTCTCGCCTTTTTTGTTTTTTTTCCGGGGCCTGTGCCCCCCTGTCACGGACTTATATCTAGGGAGAACCCCATGACATTTATTGGTGGAGAACGTGGGCAACCATGGATCTTTACTTCATCTTAAGAGCACTGCATAGAGGACTAAGGACCATTATGTTCCTTGGAACATACTGGTTCCTTTTTAAGCTTCTCATGTTCTGTGTCACAATTACACATGCCTATATCCAATTAAGGGCACTAATGGAGATACCTGCCTGGTTCTTATACATCCTGGCTAATTTAACAGACAGCATGATGTTTGGACTGGTTTCCAGGTGCTCTTCACAGCTTCTTATGCATGTTCAGGGTGCCAGCTTAGGCACTGTGCTATCAGTCTCCCTGAATGTATTCTCTGTGATAGGATTTTACATTATGTGGAGGAAGCTGCACCCAAAACCAGAGAATGTGGAGTGGCAGGGAATATGGAGAGGTTTAGGAAAGAGATTAGAAGCAGGGGGACCCCCAGTGTCATGGGATTTTACTCTTGAACACCTGTGGGACCCTGAGGAGCTAAGCAAGCATTTGGGTAAGGGATGGTGCAGCTCAGAAAGATCTGAGCAGGAACAGCTTATTTGGGGTTCGGCTTGTGCTTACAGAGCTCTATATAATACTATTCTGGAGACAGAGGGTTTCCAAACTGAGATCCGAACCAAAAGGGGAAACTTCCAAGTCAATCTTGATCAATCACAGGAGGCACCAGTATCAATGTCAGTTGGCCCTGTGGAACGCCAGAAATGGAAATGGGTGTCCTCACATCTAGAATGGAGGTAAAGGCAGTCCAGCTGGCCTTGGATGTTGCTGAACGAGAGAGGTGGCCAATGCTTTATCTTTACACTGACTCATGGGTGGTGGCAAATGCCTTATGGGGGTGGTTACAGCAGTGGGAACAACACAACTGGCAACGGAAGGTAAACCTATTGGGGCAGCTGAACTGTGGAAAGACATTGCTGCCTGAACAAAAAATACGGTTATAAAGATGCATCACGTAGATGCCCATGTGCCCAAGAGCAGGGCAACTGAAGAACACCATCAGGTAGATCAAGCTGCCAGAATTGAGGTGGCTCAAATAGACTTGGACTGGCAGAACAAGGGAGAGTTATTTCTAGCTCGGTGGGCCCATGAGACCTTGGGCCATAAAGGAAGAGACGCAACATATAAGTGGGCTAGAGACCGAGGGGTGGACTTAACTGTGGACGCTATTACACATGTTATTCATGACTTTGACACATGTGCCATAATTAAATAAGCCAAGAGGATGAAACCTCTCTGGGGGGAAGGGCAATGGCAAAAGTATAAATATGGGAAGGTGTGGCAGGTTGATTACATCACCTTGCCACAATCTCGCAATGGTAAGCGTTATGTGCTCACCATGGTGGAGGCAACCACTGGGTGGCTTGAAACATACGCAGTACCCCATGCTACTGCCCAACACACCGTATTGGGCCTGGAGAGGCAAATCCTGTGACGACCTGGCACCCCAGAAAGAATTGAGTTCGATAATGGGACTCATTTCAAAAATTCACTTGTGGATACTTGGGCCAGAGAACATGGCATCGAGTGGATTTATCATATCTCCTACCACACACCAGCCTCTGGTAAGATTGAACGTTACAGCGGGTTGTTAAAAACCACGTTGAAAGCAATGTGTGGTAGAACATTTAAGCACTGGGAGAAGAATTTGGCAGAAGTCACCTGGCTCGTCAACACCAGAGGATCGGTCAATCAAGATAGTCCTACCCAATCCAGCTCCCTACATACTGTAGAGGGAGATAAGGTCCCTGTAGTACATACAAAAAGCATGTTGGGAAAAGCAGTTTGGGTCCTTCCAGCTTCTGGAAAGGGCAAACCTCTCTGTGGAACTGTTTTTGCACAGGGACCTGAGTGCACTTGGTGGGTGATGGAGAAAAATGGAGATGTCCAGTGTGTACCACAAGGGAATTTGATGCTGGGGGAGTGCAGTCAGTGATTCCATATATATATATATAGATATGTATATAGATATGTGTATATGTAACACACGTTAATTATTGTTGTTCAGATAATGCATAGTAATGCATATTAATTATTGCTTGTTTGTATATAGATATGTGTTAAGCATGATGTGGAATAAGGGGTGGAATACTGTGATTTTGTGATTTTTTGTTGTTAGTATTCCACATCAGAACATCATGTGGACCAGTGGGAGTTAAAGAGTTAATGTTCTGGTTCCATTTACTGCCCCTTATGGGCATTTGGAGTACTCTGATGGGAGGGGTGGCATCTCCAGAGGACTCGGCAGGAAGAGGTAGCGGGGCAGAGCTCCGGACAGGACCCCAGCATCTGCCTCCCCCTGCTGCCCCAGTTCAGCCTTCTCAGCTCACCACAGAGAACAGCACATGCTTCCCTCGCACTATTGTGGTTTGACTCGCATTTTGGATACTCTTCTCTCTTTCATTTTGTTTGATTTAGTTAAATTTAGTAAATTACCGTTCCTTCTCAGATCATTGCTGGTGTGCTCCTTTTGTTAAATCCATCTACTAGCTCCCTGCTCTTCTCCCTCTCCCGGAGAGTACAGCCCAGGGCTGGCCAGATTGCACAACAAACTGTTAGTACCCCTTCCTTTTTTTTTTTCCCCCCGCCTCGCTCTTTTGTCTCCTTTTTTTTTTTTTTTCCCGGGCCTGTCCCCCCATCACAGACAAGTCTTTCCCCTTCTTTCTTACAGCCCCTCTTTAGACATTGAAAGTCTGCAATCGGGTCTCCCCTGAGCCTTCTCTTCTTCAGGCTGAGCAGCACCAAGTATCTCAGTCTGTCCTCATAGAGGAGGTGTTCCATCCCTTGAATCATTTTTGTAGCCCTCCTCTGGATGTGCTCCAGCAGGTCCACGTCTCTCCTCTACTTGTACATTAGTTCTTATGGGGGACTTTAATTATCCTGATATTTGTTGGATAAGCAACACAACCAGGCACACACAGTCCAGGTGGTTCCTGCAAATGCAATGAAGATTACTTTCTGATGCAGGTGATGGAGGAGCTTATGAGGCAGGAATGTTTTACTTGATTATGTTGTTACTAACAAGGAATAGCTGGTCGGGGATGTGGAGGCTGGAGGCAGCTTAATACGCAGTGATCATGGGATGGTGGAGTTCAAGAACTTGTATAGAAGAAGCAAAGCAGAATTGCTACTCTGGACTTCAGGAGAGCCAGCTTTGACTTCTTCAAAGACCTACTTGGAGGTATCCCTTGGACAAGACCGTCAGAAGATAGGGGGGGCCCATAAGAGCTGGCTGACGCTTAAAAAACACTTCTTCAAAGCTCAGGATCAGTGCATCCCTAAGAGTAAGAAATCAGGGAAAGGTGGCAGGAGGCCTGAGAGGATGAATGAGGAACTCACAGATAAACTAAAAGTAAAGAAGAAGGTCTGTGAAATGTGGAAAAAGGACCTGTCCACCTACGAAGAATATAGGAACATTATCAGGGCCTATAGGGATGTAACAAGGAGGGCTAAGGCCCTCTTGGAATTAAACCTTGTACTACAGGTAAAGGACTAGAAGAAAGGTATTTTTAAGTATGTTAACAGTAAAAAGGAGACTAGGGAAAACGTTGGTCCCTTACTAAATGCAGTGGGTCTCCTGGTAACAGAGGACACTGAGAAGGAGGAGGAGATTCTGAATGCCTTCTTTGCTTCAGTCTTTAATGATGAGACTAGCACTCAGGAATCCCAGACCCTGGAGGTGAGAGANCCTCCTGAGGGGGTCCATGGGTCCCTCTGTCCCATTAGTGGCGGAATCAGGCCAAACAAGCCTAGAAATAGTTAACAAGGATTATATGTCAGAATGTTGGGAATTTTATTTTACTAGAACAGGTAAAAAGACATCTCAAGTATAGTTTTATATAAAGTACAGAGACCACAAGTACTGAGTTATTTTCTTCAAGTGAAGAACATCATTTAAAAATTTAAATTTTATTTTCTTCTGCATCTTGTGTTTAGGTTTGAAAAGAATATTTCTTCAGTCTGAAGGAATAACACAGTACCTCCTTCATATCAAAGTGAACATTCAAATATAGATGATTTAATACTCAAATATGATATGATTTTTCTCTTGGTGGTGACAAAGAATTAGTTATGTGAAAAAATTACAATGAATTTTTTGAAGAAATTTATTATATTCCTAGAAACATAGAATGGTTTGGGTTGAAAGGGACCTTAAAGATTTTCTAGTTCCAACTCCTCCCACCAGATCATGTTTCCCAAGGCCCCACTTAGCCTATCTTTGAATACTTGCAGATAATGAGAATCCACAGCTTCTTCTGGCGACTTGTTCCAGCACCGTACCTCAGAGAATCCTTAGAGTTCAAAAGAGCCTTTAAAATTCAGCTTCTCCTACTCCCCTGCAATGACCAGGGACAACTACAGCTAGATCAGTTTGCTTGGAGCCTGGTCCAGCCTGGCCTTGCATGTCTTCAGGGGTGGGACTTCCACTACATCCCTGGGCAACCAGTTCCAGTGCCTCACCGCTATAACTGTAAGAGACTTTTTCCTTTATTCAACTTGAATCTACTCTCTTAAAGTCTGAAACCTTTTCCACTTGTCCTGTCACCACAGACCCTGCTAAAGAGTCTGTCCTCTTCCTTCCTGTAGCTCCCCTTTAGATACTGAAAGACTGTTATCAGGTCACCTTGAAGCCTTTTATTTTCTGGGATGAACAGCCCCAGCTATCTCAGCCTGTCCTCATAGGAAAGGTGTTCCATCCCTTGGATCATTTTTTTGTGGCCCTCATCTGGACATGCTCCAACAGATATTTCTCTCCTGTACTGAGGACTCCACATCTGGATGCAGTACTCCAGGTGAGGCCTCACCAGTGCAGAGTAGAGGGGCAGGATTACTTCTCTTGGCCTGTTGGTCACAGTTTTGATGCAGCCCAGGATACTGTTGGCTTCCTGGGATGCAAGGGCATGTTGCTGTTCAGCTTGACCACCCTGATAGTAAATTTCTCTTCATATAAGATGATTTTCATCTCTCTCATCATCATGTGGCACTCCTCTGGACTCTCTAGCGTCCATGTCCTTTTTATGCTAAGGGCCCAGCAACTGAATTCAGTACTACAGACAGTGAGTGTCTCATGAGAGCAGAATAGACTGGGAAAATCACCACCCTAAACCTGCTGGTCACTTTTTTTATGCAGCCCAAGACATGGTTTTGTTTCCGGGCTACAAGCATACATTGCCAGCTCACAGTGAATTTTATTTCAACCAACATCCCCAAACACTTCTCGTGAGGGTTGCTCTCAATTTGTTGTCTGCCCGCATGTCTTTGTGTCTGGGTTTGTCCTGGTCCATGTGAATAACCTTGCACTCCTCATTTTTGAACTTCATGAGGTTAGTGTAGGCCAGTGCTGGTTACAGATAACACCAAGTTGAGGGGAAGTGTCAATATGCCTTCCAAAGGGTAGTAAGGCCCTACAGAGGAACCTGGGCAGGCTGGATAGATGGGCTGAGACCAATGGAATGAAGTTCAATGAGACCTACTGTTGGGACCTGCACTTCAGTCACAAAAACCCCATGTAATGCTGTAGGCTTTGGACACAGTGCCTGGAAAGCTGAGTGGGTGGAAAGGATGTGGGGATGTTGTTTAGTGCTCAGTTGACCATGAGCCAGCAGTTTGCCTAGGTGGACAACAAGGCCAGCAATTTCCTGGCTTATATCAGAAATCATGTAGCCAGCAGGAGCAGGGAGGTCATCATCCCCCTGTACTCAGCTCTGATGAGGCCATACCTTGAGAACTGTGTTCAGTTTTGGGTCCCTCGCTACAAGAAAGTCATCAAATCCTTGGAGGGTGTCCAGAAAGGGCAGTGTAGCTGATGAGGGGGCTGGAGCACAAGTCTTACGAGAAGCAGCTGAGGGAACTGGGATTTTTTAGACTGGAGGAGGTTTAGGTGAGACTTTATCGTTCTCTACAATTCCCTGGAAGGAGGTTGTGAGTGAGGTGGGAGCCGGATACTTCTCGCAGGTAACAGTGACAAGACAAGAGAAAATGGCCTCAAGTTGCACCAGAGGAGGTTCTGTTGAATATTAGGAAGAATTTCTTCTCAAAATGTGTTGTAACGCATTGGAACATGTTGCCCAGGGAAGTGGTGGAGTCACCATCCCTGCAGGTGTATAAATAAAGGGTAGATGTAGTACTTAGGGATGTGGTTTAGAAAGAAATATTGTTGGTAAGTGGAGAGTTAGACTAGATGATCTAGAGGTCCTAAAGGTCTTTACCAATTTTAATGATTCTATGATTCAATTCTCTGATTCTCAAGACTATAATGATCTCTCTGAATGGAATAGCTTACCTCCGATATATTGATCACACCACACATTGTGATGCAGGAATTTAAGTAAATGATGACACTACCTTCCAATTGTGCTTAACCAGACTTCTGTATTGAGTTTAATTAGCAAGGTTCAGGTAGTAAACTCAGAATTGAGTTTAAATAGCCAGGTTCAGGTGAAAACAACTGCGGTGGCGAAATATCAATAACTAAGCACCACCATGCCACTCTCTCACTCCCCCTTCATAACAACACAGGGCAATGAAAACATGAAAAGCATGTTGAAGCAAACTGACAAATGGGCAGATACACCTGGTGGATGCGTTGTTGTGCCCTTTAGTATCTTATGGGAATTGGTTCTAAAGAACATAGTAAAACACATTGGAGAGCAGACACTCTTTATAAATATTTAACAAAGTCACTGTCAGTTGTAATCTGTATACCACAGTGAAACAGGTTACTTAACAATGTGAAATCTGTTTGAAGAACAATCCTAATATCAGTAACAGGGTATGAGTGGGGTCTATTGGGAAAGAGAACATTCCAGGACAGCAATGGCAAATAGATTTCTCAGAACTTCCTAGAGAAGGGGGTTATTCGTACTTACTTGTACTGACAGACACTTTTTCAGGTTGGCCAGAAGCTTTTCCTTGTAGGAAAAATAAGGCAAGAGAAGTTACAAGAGTGATGCTAAATGAATATCTTTATTTAGAGTACCTGCTATGATATCATCAGACAGGGTTGTACTCACTTTTGTGAGCGAGTGATACAAGTCAGTAAAATGCTAGGAATTGATTGGCAATTGCACATGCCCTATCTACCATAAGCACTGGATAAGTAGAAAAGATAAATCATTTGATAAAACAACAAATAGCTAAAATTTGTCAGGAATCTAATTCATATTGGTATCAAGCACTCCTTATAGCTTTGATGAGAATTAGGGTAAAACCAAGATCTAAAGAGAGTTTGAGTCCTTTTGAAATACTGTATGGTAGACCTTACCAATATCAGTTTAAAGGGGAGGATTTGAATCAACTACTTACAACGATATATGACTGCACTGCAAAATCAGTTAAGCAAAAATAACAAAGTGGTTTGGGGAGTCAGAAACAGAGGCCTAGATCAACCAATTCACCCCTTTAAACCAGGAGATTGGGTGTATATTAAAGATTTTTCAGGTCAGCCATTGGAAGAAAAGTGGAATGGACCATTCCAAAAGCTGCTGACAACTTTTACTGCAGTCAAGATCAGGGAATGATCCGACTGGATTCACTGTTCAGAGTGAAGAAGTGTCCAGGAGAGTGATGAACATCCTTCTGTATTTCCCAACTCTCATACTTTTTATGGTGCTACACCTTGGAAATAGTGGATATTCCAGTTTTTTTTCCATAACAACCTATCATAAACTACAAAAACAAATTTCCATTCTTGTACGCTCAAGGATTTTTTTTAAAAAAAGAAAGAACACCACCTTAAAAACATAAAATCACAGATGTTGCAAAATAGAGAATATATGTTCATTTTAAAAATCCTGATATATTCGCTATAGAATGAACAATTGGTACAGGTAATGAGATAAGAATAAAAGGTAATGAAAGACTTGGAGAAAATGCCAATTTCTGTAACCTTAAAAGTTGAAGTTGAGAGAGGCTCAGTGCAGTCATTCTCCCTTTTCCTTTTAAAGCAGTTACATTCAAATTATAGGGTCAAAACTTTACTTGTTTAATTAATGGACCTATCCAGTCTCACTACTATGCCTTGCCAAATAACCTCGATAATTTTATATTTCTTAATGAAGAGTAGAGACCTCAGAAGACTCATAATTTTAACATAAAGAATCCATTGAGACCAACAATTCTGAAGTTTTCTTGAGATTGGTGACTGTACTGGTGATGAGTATAATGGCTTGTGTTTCTGCCTTTGCTCTGGAATGGCCAATAATATGCATTACCTAAGGCCAAAATTGCATGGATTTTCAGAGTGCCACCTTAAATGGCATAAATTGTACCTGATACAGAGGAAACCCACCTAAGGGTACTTAGAGGGGCAAGTGATTATACATCAAATTCAACGAAAGGATAGGGTTTAATCTTGTCCAATGAGTAATAATGAATGTATGTGGAGGCAATTATTCAGAAAATGGGTTAACCAGAATCATTGTCTTAAACCCTATCAACAGTATGTGGAATGTGAATCTGATTATCTGACTGAAACTTACCACAGTTACAGTTCTGGTTTTCAGAGTTTTAGAAGAGGGTTCCCGAAGTCTGTAGAAAACTGTCATCACACCTTTTATTCCTATACATAACTCTATCAGCAAGTGGCAACGTGGGAATACAAGGGTCATAAGAATATTACATTGTTCTCCTGGAGATGAGTCTTCCAAATTTAAGATTATTTTGTGTTAAACACATCCAACGTGAATAACTGAGAAAAAGAGACATATCCAACTTCAGATGTTTAATGTACTTCTATATTAACTAGAGCACATGCTATAACATATGTAACTATTCATGTATAATCAGTAAAAAATAGCACATTTGCTACTGTCAAGGAGCAGTATAATAATGAAAGATGTATCTCCCATCCAAAATGCATTCATATTTTTAATACCTATATTTTCATCTATTTTTTATGATTTCTATTATTCCTACTTCTATATATGTTTATATATCTCTGCTTATAAAGTGTTAAAACATTCAAAAACGTGAATACTAAGAACTATAAAATCAAACGTAAATATGAAAATCATACTCAGTATTTCCTAAGAAAGCTGTTGTGATCTTGCATGCTATCAATTTACTGACATCATCAGATTTTTGAATCATGTGATTTATTTCATAGAGTTCTAGCGCACACCACAACACACTGAAATTTGACATGGCCTGATTCCACTCATCATACATCTTCTGCAGCTGTGGCACTATCTTAGAAGTATGTTCATTGAGACATTATGAATACATAATTAGAAATATCAAAACAGAGACTTTCCCCTTCAGTATCTTCATCTCACAAACTCACTTTACTTCAGATTAGAGTTAGATTAGGGAATTCTGTGTTAGTTTTTCAACCTATCCTTACCTAGGGTATTCAAAGAGAATTCAATACATTACTGCCCTTTCCATGAGACAAACTGATGTAAAATCTGTGAGCAGTAGCTACATAGACAAGAGAAGGAGAAAGCATAGCATTATTCATTTTAAACAAATATGACACAGGATGTTGAAAAAAAAAGCTCATATTCTCCAGTAGTATCCTAAGTATAGAACTCATTTTCAGCATAAATATGAATTCTTCCATTATCCATAGATCAAAATTTAGGGCAGGCTAGCTGGACATTTTATTCTGGGGTATAGAAAGCTGAAAAATAGATGCTGACATTTCACAAAGGGTTGAAAACACAACTTTTTGGAGACAGAACAAAAATACGCATATTGATACTTCGGCATTGATTACCTCTTCTCCTGTCTTCATCTCTTAAATTCTTGTTTTTCCTGTCCAAGGAGAATCAATCAGGACACAGTAAACCATATCTATACAACATAAGAATGTTTCATGATATAATCACAGTTCACAAAAATCAAAACAAGTTTGCAATTGAGAACAGATAAGGGTTTTTAAGACTTCAGGGAGAAAAGAAGAAAAATAAAGAAGAAAGAAAGACATCTTTTTGTGGAGGAGTGGCTGGAAAGCTGCCTGATGGAAAGAGATCTTGGTGTACTAGTAGAAAGTTGGCTGAATATGAGCCAGCAATGTGCCCAGGTGGCCAAGAATGCCAGTGGCATCCTGGCTTGTATCAGGAATGGTGTGGTGAGCAGGACTAGGGAACTGTGCCTGTACTTGGCACTGATGAGGACCCACTCAAGTATTGTGTTCGGTTTTGGGCCCCTCAATACAGAAAGGACATTGAGGTGCTGGAGCAAGTCCAAAGAAAGGCAACAAGGCTTGTGAAGGGCCTGAATATGCCCTATAAAGAGCGACCGAAGGAACTGGGGCTGTTTATTCTGGGGAAGAGAAAGCTGAGGGGAGACCTTTTTGCTCTCTTCAAATACCTGAAAGGTGATTGCAGTGAGAGCCATGTTAGTCTCTTATCAAGGGTGACAGGTGACGGGATGAGGGGAAATGGCCTCAAGTTGTGCCAGGGGAGGTTTAGGTAAGACCTAAAACAGGAAAAACTTCTTTACAGAAGGGATTGTTAGGCACTGGAATAGGTTCCCCAGGGAGGTGGTTGAGTCACCATCCCTGAATGTGTTTAAAAACCATTTGGATGTGGTGCTCAGGGACATGATCTAGTGGTGGGTTGTTAGGGTAGTATGGTTAGGTAGTGGTTGGACTTCATGATCTTCAAGGTCTTTTCCAAGCTGAGCAATTCTTTGATTCTGTGATTCTTAGTGGTCTAAAAGCATGTAAACAATAGAAAATGAGAAGAAGGAAAAAGTTATCATCTGAAAAAAGAAATTACATAGTTCCTAACATACCACAAAAGCTTCTTCAAAAGAGTGCTGCAACTACCTTTAGTTTGGCACCTAGGCATAGAAAA
This sequence comes from Pavo muticus, assembly GCA_016647715.1. Classification (NCBI taxonomy): domain Eukaryota; kingdom Metazoa; phylum Chordata; class Aves; order Galliformes; family Phasianidae; genus Pavo; species Pavo muticus. The sequence continues at coordinate 162,053 of JACDJE010000769.1, read as the reverse complement.
ATTGACTGTTTCAAATAAATTTGTTGTTGTATGTGTATTTTTTTTCTTTTACAGTAACAGTGAATCTATCAAATCCAAACATAGGTTTGATCGTTGACTCACCTGTCACCTAATTTTTTCTATACTTCATTTTACTTAATTACTTATTTTTGCTACAATGGTATGTTGCGGTGGAGTCAGAATAACATTTTTCTTTTCCATAGGAGTGTGTTGTGAGCAAAATCCTGCCATGCTTTTTCTTCCTGTATCATGATAAGGAGAAGGCTGAAGTACTTAACAAATTTTGCCTTCATTTTCCCTGATAACTTCTTGCCACACAGCCCTCAAACATTTGGTTTGGTAAGAGTGGATTGGGGAAGCAACATCCCTCCTACTGTAAGTGAAGATCAGGTTTGTGACTACCTGAGGAACCTGAACATCCGTAAGTCTATGCGTCCTGATGAGATGCATCCCAGAGTCCTAAGGGAACTGGCTGATGTGGATGCCAAGCCACTCTGTGATATCTGAAAAGTCATGGAAATCAGATTAAGTCCCTGGTGACTGGAAAAAAGGAAACATCATGCCCATTTTTAAGAAGAATAATAAAAGATTACCCTGGGAACTACTAGTCTGTCAGTCTCACCTCTGTGCCAGGGAAGATCATGGAAGAGATCCTTCTGAAAGCTATGCTAATGCACATGGAAGGCAGGGAAGTGATACGTGATAATCAGCATGGCTTCACTAAGGGCAAATCCTGTTTGACCAACTGAGTGGCCTTTTATGATGCTGTCACCACATCAATGAACAAGTGAGGATTCAGTGATATCATCTATCTGGACTTCAGTAAGGCCTTGGGCACAGTACGCCACAACATCCTCTCTCCAGATTACAAGATACAGATATGATGGGTGGACTGTTCAGTGGATGAAGAACTGGATGCAGGACTGAGTCCAGAGAGTGGTGATCAATGTCTCAATGTCTGGATGGAGATTGGTGATGAGTGGTGTCCCCCAGGGGTCAGTGCTGGGGCCAATACTCTTTAATGTCTTCATCAGTGACATCAACAGTGGGATCACATGCACCTTCAGCAAGTTTGCTTAAGACACCAAGCTGTGGGGTATGCTTGACACATCAGAGGGACAGAATGCCATTCAGAGGGACCTAGACAGTCTTGAGCAGTGGGTCCAGGGGAACCTCATGAGGTTCAACAAATATTAGTGCAAGGTATTGCACCTGGTCTAGGCAACATCTACTAATACAAGCTGGAGGATGAAAGGATTGAGAGCAGCTCAATCCTTTGAAAGGATTGAGAGCAGGGGGAAGGGTGGGTACTGGTGGATGGAAGGCTGAACATGAGCCAGGAATGTGCCCTCACAGCCCAGAAAGACAACCGTATCCTGGCCTGTATCAGAAGATGCGTGACCAGCAGGTTGAGGGAGGTGATCCTGCCACTCTACTCTGCACAGGTGAGGTCTCACCTGGAGTACTTTGTCCAGATGTGGAATCCTCTGTACAGGAGAGATATAGACCTGTTGGAGCATGTTCAGAGGAGGGCCACAAAAATGATCCATGGAATGGAACACCTCTTCTATGAGGACAGGCTGAGAGAGCTGGGGCTGTTCAGCCTGGAGTAGAGAAGGCTTCAAGGTGACCTGATAGCAGTCTTTCAGTATCTGAAGGGGAGCTACAAGAAAGAAGGGGACAGTCTCTTTAGCAGGGTCTGTGGTGATAGAACAAGGGGAAATGGCTTCAGGCTCAGAGAAGGTAGATTTAGGTTAGATATAAGGAAAAAATCTTTTACAGCGAGGGCGGTGGGGCACTGGAACAGGTTCCCTAGTTTTGTGGTTGATGCCCCATCCTTGTGGACTTTCAAGGCTGGATGAGGCCCTGGGCAACTTGATCTACCTGTGGTGTCCCTGTTCACTGCAGGGGAGTTCAACTAGATGGCCCTCAGATTTCCCTTCCAACTCTAAGGATTCTATGATTCTATGATTCCATGTTCATCACTGTCATAGAAAGCATTCGCAAGTACATGAAGAAATGAAAAAAAAACAACTAACGTGACCTGGCTTCTCTTATTCTACAGGAAAGTAAACTTTATCATCCCCACACATTTACGTTTACATGTATGTTTTAAATGAATGTAAACAAGAATTTCAGATTCAGGCTAGTAAGACTAAGAGGTACTGTGGTGTGCCTTTCAATGTGGAGGGCAGAGCTCCACAGCCTTGTGTGTATTCCACTGCATTCAGATATTCTTGGAAGTACCAACTGTTGAGGGGGCTACTTCATTTTGGAAAATTAAAATCAATCATCATGATTTTTATTTTTCTTTTCTTTATTTTTATTTTTTATGTTACCAATGGCTCAGAAAAAGAGAACAATAGTTTTTTTACTGCAGGCATATGAATTCCATAACCACAGGAGCTAGCTAAAATTCTGAACGTCTTTTTCTGCTCATATTTATTTTTTGTCAACTGGGAAAAATGAATAATTCTTGTTTGTTACACAATGGTGTATCTGCATCCTCGATGAAAAGACTGACACATTGAAAATAAATAAAGAGACCGGTTATATTAAAACTACGTAGCACATCAGTGCAAAATGAATATTTGGCTCATTCTCTCTAAAGCTTTTATTCAATATTTATTTAGGCAGAACTCCCATTGATTTCCCTAGGAGCTTTTGTTGAATAGGGACACTGAGATGCAATACAGGTTTTTATTGATTTTTTTTTTTTTTTAAATTTTATTTGAAAAAAAAAAAAAGTCTCACTATGATGACAAAACTATTTCCATCTGCATAGTAAATTGGTATGGTTGGGAGAAATAACACTGAGAGCCACAGTTTGCTGTTCCAGAGCATAAAAGGTCTTCCTATCTTCTCTAATATTTAGCCTATAACAATTATTAGATGCTGGAGCTTCTTTTTTTCTCTCCACTGTCTAAAACAGGACTTCAATACCTCAGAGGCAGACATCCAGGTTCCAGATTTTTAATTTTAGACAGAAAAAAATCCAGCGTTTCTGTTCCTGTAGAAACAAATGGATTTCATCACGTATCTCAAAAGGCATATTTGCTAATTAGTGAAGCAGCAAAATTTCAGGAAAAAAAAATCTTTCTTCAACTCCTACTAGTTATTTCTAATTAGAATTTTCTTTTTATCACTGCATAACAACAAGCATCATATGCCCTCACCGTAATTTTTAATATTGAGGTAAATAATTTCCCCTGACCTCTTCTCAAAGCTTTCAGATAATTACAGAATAAGCATGTTGAGCATATCCAGTCTAACACAGCAGAAGATACAGGTAAATTAACCAAAGGCTTCCCACGTGGAACATGGTTTGTCTACAGAACTATATTTATATCGCAGATCTTACTCTTTATATATCTTAAAGATCTTAGTCTTGCTGTCATATTCAAGACGTCTGCCTTAAACTAACAACAATATCTTTGATTCACTCTTCTAGTGAAGCTATTACTTAACAAGACATGAATAATGACATTTTTATATCTTGTTTAACCACATAATTCATAACACTTCAGTTATTTGTTTAAAGTAAGTCAAAAAGACTCAGATAGGGATTCTGTGGTGCCCAAAGTTTAAATAGGGAGGAAAAAAAAAAAAAAAAAAAAAAAAAAAAGGATCTTTATAGCATCATATATTTAGGAAGGACTTAGCTTTTGGAGAATTCTTTTTATTTAGATATAAGACTGGACAAACAGAAGCCTGAAAACGACCTACTTCAGTTGACAACTGAATAAAAAATGATACTAAATTATAAAAGTAAATTCAAATATCCCAACATGCTGATTGTAATCTAATTTTCCACAAGATCACATAAGTAAATATGCTGATTGCTAAAGGATTATAATAAAAACAAACAAGCACTCTATCAGCAAGGATCTAGCAGTAACATTTTCTTGGCTACTAGAAATAAGATGTACTTAATAAAGGGTAATTAGACCTGGTACCCAGCTGGATAGAATTTTTTTTTCTTTGTCATTTGTAATTTAAAACCCTAGAGAGAGGTTGTGTTTTGTTTTATTTTGTTTTAACTAATCTATTAACTAGGTATAGTATTTAAATATTAATTCTGCAGTCACTATTTTTAATCTATTTTAAATGTTTTTAGGATTTCAATCACTTTTCAAACTATTGCACAGAGAATATAAACTGTATGATTTTTACATCCTAGTCCACATCACATTTTGCTTACTAAAAAAAACCATAGCAATTTGTAATAAGCACTGACAACTGCCTTCTGAAAATAAAAATAATTCAACATCAAGCCTTTTTTTTCATTTCACAGATTTCATTCAAGGTTAATGGTGTAGGTTTTAACTGATAGAGGAGATCTACAGAGTATTCCTTTGACAAATACTACTCTTTGATGCTATACTTGTACATATATACACCATACACATAATATAGCACTAATTATGAGCAAGTCTATAAATATTGACCAAATTAGAGTTAATATCGCTAATAACCAATATTGCTTATATCCTAGGGTTAACACTGCATATTTTCTTTTACAAATACAAAACAAAATAAAACCATTTTCATGATGACAACATCTTATATCTTCTACCATATTTATTTTCAAGCTTATGAGGCAACTATTATTATTATGAGAAATACATAATAAGTGGTAGTACACTGAAACACCTCCTTACTTCATCTATTTAAACTAGAAATCTTGCACAGGCCTTCACTGTCAAAATTTCTAGTTATAAATTATGCACATTGTAAAGATGTTTTATATTAAAGGATTCACAAATCAATCCACCATAACACTTACAACACTGGGGAAAACAAACAAACAAAACAAACAAACAAAACAAAACCCAAGCAATCATACAAAAAAATTAAAGCACAGAATTCTCACTTAATGTTTTATTTTTCCTTCCCTCTTTATAGTATGACAGAAAACTGAGAAGGAACAGAAAAAAAGTAGCTTTACATTTCAAGCCTCTTAAATAAAATCAAAGTGCACTTCTGGAGTCACCTACAGACATGACTAATTTTAGAATTTGATATTTCTTTATCATATAAGACAGTAAACTGCCTCATGTGTTTCAGGACATAGAGCCCTTTGAATGACTGATCGGTCTCAATGCTCAAACCTCTGCTATAACCAGCAATGTTAAGAGCAAATAAAAAGATACAAATACACAAAAGCATTGAGAAACTCTTCAAACTTGCACACAAAACCGAACTCTAATCCTAAATATTCAACATTAATCCTGCACATTTTTGAGAAGCACCACAGTGGAGGGTCATCTTGAGGGAAAAGATAGCCAGTATTTAAAAATGGAAGTTGAATTTGGTAGAAGCCATTGAGTTTTGATTGCTGAAGTTCTTACAGAAAATGAATTAATGAACTGGCAAATATATCAGATAAGATACACAAACATAAAATGTCATTTTCTACATCTATACAGAAGCATTTAGAAAAAGTATTAATTTGAACATTTCAACCCATATAAAATTATAAAGATATCCATTACTTTGTGGAACATAGAAAATTGGGTAAAACACCTTAGTTAAATGTTGCCTTTGTTCTTGGTGATTATGATAACTGTCATTAATACTTTATTATCATGTTCTGAAGAAGGTAGTGATTACTGTGGAACTTCTGCACGGCAAATAGTACTTCAACTAAAACACAGTAGATGCTAACACACAATGCAAAAGTTATTAATAAACCTGATTACATGCTTTACATATAACCACCTGCATTTCTGGGGGGTAGGTGATTTTATCCTACTTTGAGGATGTCATTACTTGTCTGTCACTATCCATTAGTTGTGATCTAATTTACTCCATTCATTATTCTGATTGAGCCCAGGGACAAATATGTTCACAGGAATTTGAAAAATTAGAGCAATGGGATGGAAATTGTTAATTATACTCAGTGTTATAGATCAAAGGCCTTCCTGTGAATTCTCACCCTTGAAAGTCTGAAATAAATTGAATAAATAGATGTTTCCATTGGCACTAGTTTAGATATAATGTTAATGCAAGCTTTTGATGTTTTGTAATTTTTCATTCATATAAATAATTGCCTTGAAATTACGTGATCTCTGATGAGGTCTCCATTGCTATCTCAGAGAAGAGAGAGATAATAAACAGAAGATAAATATTAATGAGGCTAAAGGAAAATTAAGGGTATTTCTATTTTCTATTCATCTTAGACTTCATATCAGCCACAAACTAGTGGTAAAAGAATTATATATTAATTTAAATTGTTTATGAAAAACAACATTTTAATATATTTTAAATCCAGTTCCGTGAAGTTGTCAGAGCATACACAACTATTCAATACAGACAGCCTGCATCCAAAGGAAATTCCTAACACTTTCTGAATTAAATTGTAATATTTTTCTTGCTGCAAGTATCTTCTCTACTGATATTACTTGTACAATGACTTATATGTGATAATATAATCAAAGTATTTAATTATGGAATCTTCTAATCTCAGTATGATTAAGTCATTCTCTACCAGCTCTAGAGGAGGTCTTCAATTGTAATATTAGCAAGGAGTCTGATGTAATAACGATAATAGTAATGATAATAGTATTGTAATATAATAATGATATATAATAATATATCATTAACATACATTCCTGTATTGATATATTATTATTATTATAGACAGTAATAAACAATTTGTTGTTTACAGAAATAACAGTCTTTGCAGTGTATGAATGAAAGTCTGAAAAGAGAAAATAAAAGGCTCTGTAAACAGAATAGCTTTACAAAGATATGTATAAAGAAGTGTGAATTTATATGGAAAGTAGCCAGTTTCTTGTCTTTATTTCCATTCAATGCCAAATCAAACATTAATAATTTTAGCCACAGTTGAGTTACTGTATGTAGAGGGTTTAAATATGTTTTGTGCAACACCTCAGTTTTAGAGAATTTAAAAACAAAATGACTGTATTTATAGAGAATCAATTTCTGGCAAGCTCTCAAGGGCTGACTTAGTAACTTTCTGATTTACAGCAGGTGAGACAGCTGGCAATACAATAAAATTGCTTCCTAGCACAGGAAATGGANTGTTGCTTTAATCCTTCCTTTAGAGCTCACATTTGACCTCATATAGTTTCTTCCTCATTACTGTCCAATTCAAACTTCTTTCAATTGCTTTGAAACTGTAATTTTTTGGGGGAGTAAGAAAGTGCTAGAAATAGTTAAAAAGAGGAAGCATTACTACAGAACTTTTAAAAGATTAGAGTTTGCAGCAGCAATTATTACTTCTCTTGGTAAGGAAAGTCAGAATTAGTTCTCAGAGGAAAAAAAAAAAACAAAAAACCCACAGACTTTCATGTTCTAAATTGTATGGTCTGTCATCTCCAGAATACTTAAGAACTTCATAATTCTTTTACTGAATTGAGGAGTCCTTGGATTCCCTAAAACAAAAATAATTCTAAATACATCATTATTTGATTATTTGACTTAATAGCATTAATATTGACACTTCAAGGTTAAGTGTAAAGGTCTTTACTTTGGTCTTTTCTTAATGGCAGCTGGTTCTGAAGAAGGGCATAGCAAGCTGAAGTATTCAGGATCTATTATCAAAAAGGAGCCACACAATTAAAGGAAGAAGGAAAGTATATTTTAGAAGAAAAATTAAATTATCATGCCATAAGTTTTGATTACTGATAGCCTGCTGTCAATCAAAATTAATAAATAGAAACTGAACTTTACTTATTTTTGTAAACATATTTGAATATATTAACGTCAGTAGTAGAATAACCTGCTGAAAAAGATTTCAACTTCTGGTCAACTTCTCAATAATTTCAACTTGAGTAAATAAAGTTCATGGAGGTATGTAATGACTGCTGCACGTATCTGGTGTAATTAACAATTACTTCTCTTGAGGTCATTCTATGAAACCTGATGCACTAAATCCATATCTTGACATCTGGTATGAAAAATACCACTTATAAAACTCTCACTCTCAAGCTGAAATTTCTGCTTCCAAAATAAAACATACATACATTTGTGTATATGTATGTAAAAGGTTATGTTTTTTTTTTTCTTTCTTTCTTTTTTTTTTTTTTTTAGGATTAGATATTGAAAACGAGAAATATACACTAGATTAGCCAAGCTATCTTTTGTTCACATATGAACATTCACTCCATCTTAATTTAATTTCATATTCCCACAATCAATTTCCTTGCCTGTAACATGGACAGAGCTCTTACTTTCCCTGTTCAGATAAGCGCTTTTACACAATAGTTGAGATAAATAAAAATACCACATGCATATAAATACTAGCATGTGAAAAGCCTGTTCATTGAAGTCACTCATTTGATACCATATTTGAGTTTGGCATGGTTTTGGGAACAATTTTTGTAGCAAATGTATCTCATACCTGATTTATGTTTCATAATTCTGTATTACAAAGAAGCTTAAGTCCATCCCTCAAACCTTGTCTCCTAAATTGTAAGAGTGACCTCTAGTGCATTATTACTTTGCTCTGTGCTGCAAGTCTTTTTTGCAACAGTTTTAATATGCCTGCTTGTAAGCAACTGATTTAGTTTTGTATATAGCGCCAAATGCTATTAATGTGCAATTCAATTATCATGGTCTTGTGAAAATCGATGTATTCATGAACTGTACAATGCAGAACAATGAAAAGAATTAAAGCTGTGGCTGGACTGCAGCAGGGTTTTTAACAACAGGGACTTAGTATTCATGTTTAGGGCTACTCTATGCACTTGAGTAGCAAATAAGGTATCATTACTGAATAACAGCACAAGATCATTTTTGTGCTGCAGTGTGAATGTCTGGCTTATGGGAACATGCTTAGTTTACAAACCATCCAAAACCCTGGGCTATAGACCCGCAAAGAGCTTCAAACTTCCCTGCTATTGCTCAAATGTTTCCAAGGATTGTACCCTTCCAGCCACTGAGTTGTAAGGCTATTCCTGAATATTCCTCCTTCCTTTGGCATTCACTTTCTTCCCATACAAGCATTACTTCAGCCCACTCCATCCCTGTGATACATGGTCAGTGCCTTAATAGAAAGGGGAAAAAATATGCTCAGTTCAGGTTATGAGCATTGGTATTTAGGCAACTGTTCTACCACATGTATGCAGAATGAAATCCTTCAGCTTGCTAACGCTTAATCAGATGGAACAAGACTAGCTCAGAATAATTATTGAATGAGAAAACCCCTCAAAATTAGTTCATTCATAAATTCTTTTTCCTTTTAATTTAAAGCTAATGAGCTTAATTCAAGACTGCAACCAAAGATTTTTAGGATACATGTCAGAACTACATACTAGATAGCATATTCTCTTAAAAACTATAATCACGTTTTTTTATTTTGTAATACCACTCAACTGGCTAACTATGATTTTCTCATTTTTTAAAAACTTTCAGTAGGAACAGATACCATTCTTCTCTTTAGTCATGCATTGTTAATACTCCCTAAGCAATCAATGCAGAGTCCATACAGTCTTGTAATCCACAGTTTTCCTTCTTATATTTGTACTGCTGTTGAACTACACAGTATTGTCAATCATTGTTTTTTGAATGCCAGCTGAATTCAGGAGATGCAGACACCAGCTTTCAAAATTATAAACTGCTAAAAACTGAGCCGATGCTGTATACAATAGAGATCTGCCAATAATTTCCATGTAAGACATAATTCCTTGGAAAATGTTGTAACTATAAACAGAAAACAAAAGAGCAAATGGGTCTGAACACAAATCCCTTAGAAAAACTGCTTTCAGAATGTAAGTTTTATAAACAATACCCTGTATGTAGGCTCATAATAAAAATACATTGGGAGATTTTACAACATTTTCAGTCTAGCAACTTGCAGTCATGATTTCAAAGCAGTAAACGTTAATCCACAGAATAATATTTACTCTAAATGCAAATAAAATATTCTGGAAGTCTTCAAAACACTCTGAAATGAGTTATAAATCATATACAATACTTACATGTATTTCCTGTCACTACCATGCTCCTGTTATGAACAGACATGAAAAACAGCAGCTTCAAGAAGATTTCAGTGACAGAATCCATGTTCCCACTCACTGAGGCACCCAGTATATAAGGAAAAAGCTGCTCCGTAATTCAGTCCTATTCCTGCTTCTTCTCAGTGCCTCCCTCTCTATCTCTCACGGTGTTTCTCAGTGGCCAGACACCTCAGTCAAATGCTCTCCGCGTCTCCTCACACATGCACACGCACCTCCAAATCTGCTCCACCCTCCACCACCACCAAAGCAGCAATCCCTGAAGAGCAGCAGCAAGAATATCTCCTCCAGTTTCACAGCGTCACTCAGGACTAAACTGCCAGGCTACACTGCACAGCTCGCTTACAGAGTCTGCACACTCACAGTGCGTTCTGGACACCCCTTGTGGTGACAGGTAGGAAATGTAGGGCTCTGATGAAAGCCAGAAAAGCCAGACAATAAGACTGAACAGCCAGCGCATGAACACCGAGACACAGCCGTTCGCTGGGTGCTCACCCCCGACAGTTCTGTCTTTTTTTGTAGTTTCATTTTCTTTCTATTTTTTCTTAACTCTTTTAACTGTATATTATAAAATATTATAAAACATATATAAAACAT
>JACDJE010000769.1:136120-151386 GCA_016647715.1 Pavo muticus | reverse complement strand
TTATAAAATATATAAAATATTGTAAGTTGTCTATTTTTGAATGAAAAAATTGTGTGTGTTGTAGAGATTCTAGGATTATAAATAAGAAAAATCTGCTTATAGTATATGAGTATATAAGAATGTAGACAGACTGAGACAGGCTGATAGGCTGCCCCTCAAAAAAAATCATCAAGAGTTATCTTCTTTGGCTCTATTGCTATTAGTCCTGACATAGAAAAATACTCATAAACATAAGACTGTGACAAGGGTTACTGAAGAAGTTTAGTTTCCAAATATACATATAAAACACATACTATTTTTTCTGTCTGTTAAGAAGTGGAAGCTGATTTTAAACTATCCTAATGTTTTTAACATAAGTACAAACATCAAATTTAAGAAAGAGCTTCAGAAGAATTTTAGGTCATTACAGTTGCAGTAAATCCCTACAGTACTTTTTGTAACAAAGGTTAAATCACTGTACATGTTATCAATAGAAAAAGATACAGTCCTCAAGTATAAGGAGTAATCTGCTTATTACTTCTGACATTAGTGAGGACAAACACTGCACAGAATGTCTCATCAGTGGCTCCATCACTGCTGCTCCTTGATGGCTTCCACTCTGCAGTGTCTTTAGTTGTTATCCAAAACTACTGAAACAATATACTTTGAAGGGGTGTTCCCAGTAGCTCTGAAGTGCATTTACAGAAGACTTCAGAATTACAATTTCAACCCATTGATGAAACTTGACCAAAATTCTTAAATTGGACTATTTATGAGCTCTGATATACCTCTTTTTATTTAAGGTAGTGATGAGTTTCCTTCTTGCATGTAGCAAAGACTACAAAATATAATACCAATTACCATTTAAAAACTGTTTGGTGTCAGGAACTATGAAACAAAGATGAAAATTTAATGAAGCCACAGAAGCTTCTGAACATTAGTTACTTCTTTAAACCAGCTTTCTAAGCCCTTGAATAATGGCTGTTTCAACCAGAAAAGAAACACTAAGCCATGTACTGGTTTCATACTACCTCAGTAAAAATAACGTATGGTTAGCAAAACAATATCCAAGGCTCAAGCAAAAGATTGGGAAATAAAAAAAAAAAAGAAAAAAAAGAAACCTCGGAAGGTGCTTAATGAAGCTTTTGATTACATTCCTTTTAAAACAGCAAGTCAGTATGGTTAAGGTTAGAATTAGAATTATTAGAATTTAAATTAGAACAAGCAGGATTTGGGGGTAAGTTAATCTACTGTGCATCTTATTTTCCTCTCTACTGTATCAATTTTTCCTTGTGTGAAATAGTCATGTAAAATCTATATTAAAAATAACTAGTATCATCGCCTTCCTTGTCGCTCATCTAAGTCTTCCCTTAAATTCTTAATTTTATTTCCATAGTCTCGTTCAACTCTGGAGTAACTTGTCTACAAATTGGTTTTCTTTCTATTATAGTTTCTTGCATTAACATTGACCTTCTGAATAAATTAATATGAGCATTAAATATTCCTTCTACTGCATCCTGATACTAAAGTATATCCTAAGGGATGGTCCTGGGCTCTGCAGCTGGACCAATTTAATGTTTAAAAATAGGACAAATATCACATAAAATCTTGGCAATGTCTTTTTGTGAGATGATTTTCTTCAGCATTAGGTCTAAGAATCCTAAGGCTTTAAATTAGGCAGAATTTTTATCCTGGTAATGTAATACAAATTCAGTAAATGGTCAATGACATTGTGGTTATGTATTTGTGTTAGAAAATAGCTATGTTCACCAAAAAAAAATATATGACAGAGAAAGGTCACAGATATCTTATTTCCATTTTTGCTGAATTATAAGTAAATACACAGATGGATATAATGTAATTTTACATTTATTGAAAAGACAGTCTTGTAGCAAAAACGCTGAAATGTATACATACATTGGTGCATGGACAGACAGAATTATGGAAGACTATCCAATATCCCCATACACTTGGAATGTCGAGGAAAATATATTCTTTATATAGGGATTAAGCCATGGTGCCTAGAATGCATATAAAATAGCATAGTTTGACTCACTGAAAACATTGCAACCTCCTCCTTGCCTTTCATCATAACGTATCTCCCTCCTACATCCCTTATACGTTTCTGCTAAAATAATCTTACCACTCTGTTTCAGCATCTCATTTTCCATTTGTCTCCCATACAAAGGGGGGTTTGCCTTTAACTTCTGATTTCTTCTTTGTTGATTTTGAATGGTCTTTCAGATTCCTATTTGTCTGTATACCTGTATTTGCAAGCTTTTCTTCCTATTACGCCTTTTTATTTTCCTTCCCTTTTTCAGTGTTCTTAGCCATCTTTTCTTGTAAATTTTCCTGCATGTTTAATCTCTTTCCAATTCTATTCTTCTTTGAAAAGTAAGATTCCTCCCATTAATTTACTGCAGGATCTCTCCCTGTGTGATCTGCTTGAATGTATCATGCAAGCTCTACAGATCAGTGACTAAAATGTTTTCTTATAGCTTTATTCTCGCATTTGAAACATCTGCAAAATTTGGTTGTAGCAAAACTTGAATAATTTTTCATGTATACCTTCATTTTCAAATGTAAGATTGTAATGTAAGTCTAATTTTTTAATATATCCAAAATACCAGGAAAATAATCTCCCTTTAAAATTATTCTGACAGTGACTTTTTGTCTATAAAAAGAAAACACTTCTACGTTTGTGTTATACTCCTTCTGTTACTGTAATCTGTTTGTTAAATGTAAAACAATATGAAATGATGATAAAGACATGAAACAATTGTAAGCTTCATCCCAGGGACAGCATTTTTTAGTATCTCTCTAAGAATGTCAACTTTACTAGAAAAAACATATTTTCATTTTCAATTAATCACAATTTAATGACAAAAAAAAACCAATCACACAGTAAATTAATGTTTACTTATGAAATGCAAGAATTGAAGCAAGCAGAGTCATCAGAATCCAAGATGATTGACTAGAAATAATGTTATTCACTCATTAACTTATGCATCTCACCTTTAACTAAACAAGCTCCATCAAGCCAACAGTTTCTACAACCAATCATTATACTTAATCCACCTAATAGAAAGAAAGGGGTACGCTTGGTACAGTTTTAAAAGTTTCATTCTTCTTGTCCTATTTATTTCTGTTCTTGAGTACCTCTGCTGGATGCCCATAGTAAACCCTACCTCTAGTGCCACCTGCTGCAGTTTTTATGGCATTACAGATTTTTTCTTTACGGCACCTAGTTGTGTCGTAAATGTGCCTTTTTAATGCAAATTGAACTGTTTCAGTATCGTGTAAAATCTGCTTCTCAGCATCGCTAGCTATCTTGCAGAAAAGCACTGTTGTAACTGTCTGCAGAAACTGCATTCAACAGAAATACAAAAAGCCAAACATAAACTAAAATCAAATGAGCAGTCACATTACGTAAGTATATTGATAATGAGGCCATATTTTAGCCATTTTTGAGGAAAGAAAAAAGAATTTATGTCCACCTTACACTACTGTATTAGTATTTTTTAATGATAGATTTCTATAATAGGGATGGCATCAAATGAAAAAATTCTTGTCAAAAATGAGGACGCATAATTGATAGTCTTATCTTCTTTTTTTTTTCCCTTTTTTTTTTTTTTTTCCCCTTCCAGAAGGGGCAGAATAGTACAGTTTGTCTGCTGGTTGCAAATCTGCAAGTTTCTGTATTTGTAAAAAAGAAAAAAAAGAAATCTGCTTGTGAATAAATTTTTACCAATTATGACACTTCACCAAGAATTTAAAACCTATGGGGTTACTCCAAAAGTGATACCACCTATTTTGTTATGTTGGCCCACAATATCAGAGGTGGATTTTGGTGGTATGGCAGAAGAGGTCTCATCTATATTCCACCCCATTTTGTTGCTGTGTGACAGATGGCAGCAGAGGGGCAGTCTGATAAAATGGCATCTGATATGGAAGCGCATATGAAGCAAAGACTGAATTCCTCCATGTGAAAAAAAATAGAAAAAAAATTGAACCACTGACATTAAATGATGCTTGCTGTACATTTATTGAGATCAAAGGGTGGAAACGGGCGCAATGAGGTGATGGGTGGTGCATTTCAGCAGTGGCAACAGTGACACTGTATCACCTCCTCTGGTGCACCTTTTTACGAATGCAATGTTCAGGCTCTTCTTTATCACCGATAAAAAGGAATCTTTAATGGTGGTGACTATGCTGAAAACCAGTGTTATTTGGCTGAGGATTTGTTCTCTCAAATACCGTTGTTGTGCTCTTTCCATCTGTTGTGGTTTCCATCAAAATACATGGGAAACATTACTTTCAGACCAATCTATGTATGACAGAAACGAGAACAGACTGGATGTGGCCTAGTTAAACTGCAGGAGAAAAACAACACATGGAAATGTTCAATCTGGGCTGTCAGAGCACTGCTGTAACAAAATATTTGAAACATGGAACAAAGTATATGACTATGCAGAATGCTTATCTGCTGCTGTTTCGTGTAAAATAATTTTTATTTCTCTCCTGGAAGGATGAAGTGATTTACTAGAGGCATCTTCTTTTAGTTTTGGTGCTAATACATGTCTTTAGCCCGCATGATTCTTCTCATTTCCTGTTCAGGAGTTTTGATAAATAAGCATTCTGACTATTGTGGGGCTGTATGGGAACTGTTGAATCACGGCTTGAACCTCTTATTAACCACCTGAGGCAAGCGCTGAGTCAGCCATGGGAGCACAGGTGAAGGCAATTCACCTGTGTGCCTGGAAGGGGTGGAGCCAGGCTCCACCTCTCCTAGACCCCATTTAAGGGCTGACTTCCACTGAGGAAGGATCTCTTCCTGGAGATTGCTCCTTGTGGAGTTTTGTGAGCCTACAACACCAGTGAGCGCCCTTAATTTATATTTGATTATCTTTTCTAATATAGTAATGTTACTAGCCTGACTCTCCTGTATACTATATAACATCTGTATTCTTATTAATCTTACATTTGGCAAGCCAGGCAGGCTAAGTATACTAAAATATTTACATCGTGTCTTTTCTATGGAATTTCTATAAATGGGTCAGGGGGAAGAACGTTACCCCTCTAGATAAAAAGATTCCGGGACAGATCCCAGGATTTGTGGGATCTCCCTGTTATGAACTAGCAGTTATCACTGAAAAATGGGGTCCCCGGCGCGTTATGGGAAATATCTCCCCATATCGTATGGCAGACTACTTTCAGGGACTTAGCAAAGATACATTAATCACGAAAGAAAGACAGTTGGCTGCCTCCACAGTGGCATGGCCATTATTAAATGCTCTAAATCAGGCCAAAATGAGGAATAGTACTTTAGAAAGTGAAAACCAACTTTTGAGAGACCACACTGAAAAATTAGAACAAGAACTTGGCATATTAACAGGGAAGAAACCAATTCTGCATTTTCCAATAGGTCAAGTTTGAAATATTTCAATAGACAAAGACCAGACTCCTGGATCAACGGACTTCGTTGATCAGGAAAATAAGAACTCTAAATTAGATCTTGAAGCTCCAATTACAACAGACCCGCTAGAGGTCCGTCCTGTTATAACTCAAAAAACAAAGAAAGTACAGGATAGACTGGCAGGGGTGACGCCTGATCAATGGCCCCCTGCCCAGACTCACTTGCATGTAACGGCCCGGCCATACACGGCAATGGAATTGATGGATTTAGTCCACCGATTTTGACAAAAGCCTAGAGAAAATGTGCCAGCTTGGTTATTAAGACTGTGGGACTCCGGGGCAGAAAGTGTTATGGTAAATGGCCCGGAAATATCCAAGTTGGCCACCATGACTGTCCATCCTGCCCTTAGGCAGAGGCTCTATGCTGGTGTCCAATATATCAATGAAAATCACTCTATAATAGATTGGTTGATGGTGGCATGCTGTATGGTCTGGCCTAATAAATCCGATATACCCCTACATACAGGGATGTGGTCCTCCATGGAGGACCTTCAAAATTATATTCGAGAACTAGGTATAAGGGAAGCAATTTATGAAGATGCGTTTGATAGCCCTGATATGGTTAAATTTTCAGCAGGGATGAAAGACCTGATTCTACAGCAGGCCCCCTCCCATCTATATGGCACTCTGGTCTCTATATTAAATCCCCTGGTGGCCTCAGAAGCGGTAGTCCAGCAGGCTGCCCAGTTAGTAGCCGACCTAGGAGAAACAGAACACCTGCGAACTAGGCACAACATTTGAACATTAGAAGAAGCTGAGGTCCTGCCAGTAATTAAAACCAAGGGGCCGGCTACATGAGCTCCTCAATCGGGACCCATAAGGGTTTCCCGAAAACAAATGTTTAATGATCTAATTCGGGCTGGGGTCCAATTCGCTAAGATTGATCACCAGCCCAACCATGTCTCCACAGCTGAAGGATGATCAAAAATTTCAAAATTACTCTAGAAAACCAATGGTAAGGGTTATAGAAAGAATGCCGACAACAACATGGAATTTAGAGGATTTTATAGTCCCTAATAGGAAAAAGAAACCTCCCCAGGTGTCTCAGGCCACGATGCCTGAGGTACCAGAGGCAAAAGATTTGGCCTTAGCACAATTCATGGTGTGACGAGGGACGTTAGTCCCCCTAGGGCCTCCAGACGGGACCGGAGGCCCTATGTGGAATTGACAATTTATTGGTCCCGGAAGAACATTCAGAGAGTTATGGCACTAGTTGATACAGGGGCGGACACATCGATAATCTATGGAGATCCAACTAAATTTGAAGGTGACAGAGTGATGATTGGAGGTTTTGGGGGACAGACCATTCCAGTCACCCAGACCTGGTTGAAACTGGGGGTTGGGCGTCTCCCACCCCAGGAGTATAAGGTATCTATTGCCCCAGTCCAAGAATATATCCTGGGCATAGATATTCTATGGGGTCTGGCTCTCTAGACAACTGTGGGAGAGTTCAGACTTCGACAAAGGTGTATTAGTGTCCGAGCGGTGCAGGCAATACTGAGAGGCCATGCAAAGCATGAGCCTATTTGCCTGCCGAAACCGCGTTGGATTACTAATGTCAGACAGTATAGACTCCCGGGTGGGCAAGATGAAATAACAAGAGCAGTGCAGGAATTGGAGAAAGTAGGTATTATAAGACCTGCACATAGCCCCTATAATTCCCCCATATGGCCAGTGCAGAAGTCGGATGGAACATGGAGAATGACGGTGGATTATAGAGAGTTAAATAAGGTCACGCCGCCTATTCATGCGGCCGTACCCAATATGGCCTCCCTAATGGACACGTTGAGTGGAGAAATAAAAACTCACCATTGTGTCCTAGATTTGGCAAATGCATTCTTTAGTATTCCAATTGCTAAAGAATCGCCAGATCAGTTTGCATTTACATGGGAAGGCAGGCAGTGGACCTTTCAGGTCCTGCCACAGGGGTACGTGCACTCGCCAACTTATTGTCATAATCTAGTGGCGCGTGACCTGGCTAATTGGAAAAAACCTGATACTGTTAATTTCTATCATTATATTGATGATCTTCTGTTGACATCCGACTCACTGGAGGCAGTAGGACAGGCAGCAGATTCATTAACTGCCTATTTACAGCAGAGAGGATGGGCTATAAATCCTCCAAAGGTGCAAGGTCCAGGCCTGTCCGTAAAATTCCTGGGGGTGGTTTGGTCAGGAAAGACCAAAGTACTACCCAGTGCTGTCATAGATAAGGTTCAGGCGTTCCCAGTCCCTACAACACCAAAGCAGCTGCAGGAGTTTCTAGGTATATTGGGGTACTGGTGCTCCTTTATACCTCATTTAGTGCAGCTGCTGAGGCCACTGTATAGACTCACGAAAAAGGGGCAGCTATGGGACTGGGGGAGAACAGAACAGGATGCTTTCCAACAGGCAAAACTGGCAGTTAAACAAGCCCAGGCACTGGGTATATTCAATCCTACCCTCCCAGCCGAATTGGACGTTCATGTCACTCAGGATGGCTTTGGCTGGGGCCTGTGGCAACGCCAGAGTTCTGTTCGGACCCCCATTGGATTCTGGTCTCAGGTCTGGCATGGAGCAGAAGGAAGATATAGTATGATTGAAAAACAGTTATTGGCTGCTTACTCCGCATTACAGGTGGTAGAGCTGATAACTCAAACAGCTGAAATCATAGTTAAGACCACTCTGCCGATTCAGGGGTGGGTAAAAGATCTGACCCACCTTCCTAAGACAGGGGTGGCCCAAGAACAAACGGTGGCACGATGGGTCGCCTATCTCAGCCAGAGGAGTAGTCTGTCTTCATCACCATTAAAAGAAGAACTTCAGAAGATCCTAGGCCCAGTGACGTATCACAGTGATGCACCAGAAGAAACATTGGTTGCTCCACCAGAGAAGAGTCCCGTTCAGGAGGGAAAATATCCTATTCCTGAAGATGCCTGGTACACAGATGGGTCCAGCAGGGGCAACCTGAGCAAGTGGAGAGCAATAGCATATCATCCCTCCACTGAGACAATCTGGTTTGAATGGGGCATGGTCAGAGCAGCCAATGGGCAGAACTGCGAGCTGTGTGGATGGTTATAACAAAGGAACCTGGTGATGGCATTCTGAACATCTACAGATATTGTGGTCAAAACTCCAATCTTTATTGTCAAAGGGACCCCTGTCATGTCCCTGTGGCAGATCAGGACTCCCCCGTTGGTGCCTGATATAGCTATGCGGCCGCAGACATCTGGCCAGAAGGTGTGGTACAGGCGGCCGGGGCCTGCCCCAGTACAAGCTGAAGTGTTGACCCAGGATAAAAATACTGCCTGCATCTTGCCCTGGAGGGCAGACCTTCCCCTCCTGGTACCCTTGAAACATCTGTATTACTCCCCATGAGTCTTTGAGCCTCCAGGACCACCGGAAGGAACAAAATATCATCAAAATGTTCCAGTGTTGCTGCCAGACCATGTGCGACACCTGGTGATGATTTACATGGGACTGATGGAGCATAGGATGGACCTGCACCTCACGACTGCACGCCTCCATTAACATCATCGAGTGCTGGCCCAAGAAAGAACACGAACTTTCATCAATCATCACTCGCCTTAAAATTATGATAACATACATTGCAACAGGGAATTGTATAAGCGTTGTGATGTGTTGAATCTCTGCAATAGGAAAGGCTCACCCTTAGTTAATCATTGGTTCATGCCGTGAAGGGGTGGAGTGTATGGAAACTGTTGAATCACGGCCTGAACCTCTGATTAACCACCTGAGGCAAGTGCTAGGTCAGCCATGGGAGCACAGGTGAAGGCAATTCACCTGTGTGCCTGGAAGGGGTGGAGCCAGGCTCCCCCTCTCCTAGACCCCATTTAAGGGCTGACTTCCACTGAGGTAGGATTTCTTCCTGGAGGTCAGTCCTTGTGGAGTTTTGTGAGCCTACAACACCGGTGAGCGCCCTTCGTTTATATTTGATTATCTTTTCTAAAATAGTGATCTTACTAGCCTGACTCTCCTGTGTATTATGTAACATCTGTATAGTTATTAACCTTACAGCAGCCCAACTTGGGAAGACACGGTTTCAATACAGGTAATTGGAAAATGAATTTATTCATCTGCTAGTAAATATGATAACAAGTCTCACATATGTATGTAAAAAAAGAATGTAAAAAGTAATTTGTACACATAAAATAAATAAAGGAGTTAATAAAAATAAGAGACAGCAGTCTTGCACAGGACTTGATACTAAGCCATTGTAGTTGCTAAACAGTAAAATATGTATATCATCTAAGTCAGTTGATGACAGCAACATCAGCTCTAGATTACAAGAGTTCTTAGTTTGAAAGTGTGTGAGAGTGGAGGTGTCCAGTCTTGACTGTTCAACTGTGTGCTGAATATAAGTTTCTAGTGTGTCTTAGCTACAAAAAATAAATAAATAAAAATAAAGAAACAAACAAAAACAAACAAACACCAGTCATGAGATGCACCAGAAATCAATATGTAGTATTGATATATAGTGTGATATTATAGTTGGAAGCAGGGCTTCTGAGCCTGCAATCAGGTGACATCAAAGGGTCTGACAAGAGCAAAGAAATTCAAGTGTCTTTCTCCCTGTTTTTGTACTGTCAGCTGTGTCAGGGTTTGAAAATATGGATTTGAAAATCTTAAGGTAAGCAGTCATAAAGAGTCCTGAATTGTGCCTCCAAAGATTAGAAACTTAGGAGTGGCGATGGAAAAATCCAATAATGGAGTGACTCCTGTTTCTTGTTCCAATAAACATAATTAAATCCTGCAGAAGACTCTGAATTTAGACTCCCCTTTTTTTGTATAGATACGGCCACCTAGACCATGGAATCAATTTACAAAAACTTTACTAGGAGCAACATACTGAGATTATTTTCTGATTTTAGTTCTCCACACAGCCTAACCTGGTCCATTGCCCATTCAGTGTTCTCACTGGTGTACTTATTATTCACAACTATCTTTCTTTGTACATTAGATAGGGAGCTTAGCTGCCCAGCTGAGATGAATGGATTCCAGGCATCTGAAAGCTAGATGAGGAGCTGCTCATCTTGATCATGCCCAAGGATATGCCCACTCATCCTGATGTTACATCCTAATACTACAGAGCATCTTGCTTGAAGTTGTCTTGTGTCTGTGCTAACTGTATGGGAGATGCAGATTTGTTTTATTTAAAGAGGTGTTGCACTTTTTTTAAAAAAAATACTGTCTTTCTTTGTATAACAAGCCTAGATTTCATTGCCAAGAGGGAATAGTCAAGTAACTGTAATTTCATGAGAACTGTAATTTTTGTTGCTCTATGCAGAGGAAAATCCTTCTTGAAGTTGAAATCTTAGCAAGATAAGCACGAATAGTTTTTTTGTTTTGTTTTTTTATGTAAAGTTTATTTAGGTTATAAGGAACAAATATAATTATATGTAATAATTTCATGTACAAATTCTGGCAATTTAGTAGAAAGCAGATGAGGGTTCAGCTGCTGTAAGTACAAGATTTAACTTGTGGAAGCTCTACTTCCTCAATGTTAGGAGAAAAAGCAACATAATACAGTTTCTCTGCCTTAATTTGTGTGAAACTGTTCTTTTGCCAACAGAATTTGTGAGTGCATTAGGATACAAATCTGGTGTTTTGTTGAAGCAGTGCATAAAAGATATTACATAAGAAGAACAAACAGTAAACAGGCTTGTGCTAGTTGAACAAGACCACAAATATGGGACTGACCTTTTTCAAAAATGTGAGTATTTCTAAATTGAATGGGCAGGTCTTACTTGCATTGTCAGCACTTAGAGTAAGCTGCAAATAACCAATATCTCATTGATCTGGACAAGTTTTTACAGACCAGAGTTAAGAGTTTACATAGTATATGTTAACTATTGTTGACATTGTTCAGTGTGTTAAGATACACACACAGTTCTCTAAAGAGTAGTCATTTTTTTGTCTTCCTTTTTGTTTTTTTTTTTCTTTCCCCTTCCTTGAGATGTTATTCGTAGGCATCAAGAAAGAGAGAACTGCATTTTCTTCTTGTTTTAATACCATAATTCCCTTGTTGTAACTCTGTGGAGATCATTCGCAAAGTGTAGGCTTTTGAAAGTAGGTAGTTTGCCTGTATTTCATCGTGAAACAGAAACACCAAGAGGGATACATTTGGGATGCAGTGGCAGCAAGGTTAGCAAACACATGAGTATTTCTCCCCATTCGTATTTGGGATAGAGTCAAACCATGGCAAAGACTCTTTCATCCTGAATGTAAAATGAACATCTGTTTTGTATGATTCTTTTATATAAAACCAAAAAGGATAAATTCCACATGTGCTGTCTTACTTCAGACAAGTTCAGTCACTTATTTAGACTGTATTTTTTACAGAATACTGCGCTGAGAATCCGGACAGATTCTTGTCTGAAAATGAGAAATTCATGGGAATTATGTATATCCATGTTTGATCTCTGGGAAATCTCATGAGACACAGCATCCCAAAGTCCTGGGGTGACAATGAGACACAAATGAATTAGAGATGCCTAGAAGTTTTTTCCAGCTGTTACACTTTTTTTTTCTTTTACTGCCACCAGGACTTTTCCAACAAGATTAGCAAAGCAAAAGAAAAAGTAGAAACCTGTTGGTTTAATACAGAGGATCACATATCCACATATCAGTGTCTTGTTTTCTCTGCTGCTCAGTACTTACTCCTACACATTCCCTTTTTTTTTTTTTCCCCCTCATCCTCGAGAAAATACTTGCCTTTATTAATAATTGTTCATGCTCTCAGCTTGCTTACTTGTGACGAGAGCTCTGAACTCCCTTGCTGATGCGGCAAGAGAGGCGCGGACTCCCTTGCTGGTGCAGAATGAAGGATGTTTACTGTAGGCACTTACAACCTTTTACACCTGTGCAACAACAACTGGTTACATGTAGGAGCCAGGCGCCTTGTGTTTATGTGTGGCTCAAGGTTCTGCTAAGCTTTTTACTCATTAGCAAGATAATGACCTTCTTTATCCCACATCTCCCCCTTCTCTGTTAATAGAAAAAGAAAAAGCGCAGTTTAGAAACATTCCTAAAAGTAGCTAAACTAAAATTAACACGCTGAAAAATGATGGGCTCTTTAGAGTACAAACAATAGTCCATATTAATCAACCCTAACGATTCAAATTCTTATGATTCCTTGGTGAGGCAGCTGACAAACAAGGTGTGTCTTGTCAGTGAGAGTCCAAGCCACTGATGAAAGTGCTGTGATCATGTTACAGCAAATAACGAGACAAATGGCTGGACCCATCGTGCTGGTACCCATCTCGGACTTGTTCCTGTTAAGACACACGCAAAGCCTCGGCTCCACACTATCATTGTCCAACGATTTAAAAAATTAAGAACAAAGCACGCTTTAGCTATTCTTTCCTGAGGGGTCAGACCTTCACCCCNTGCAAGTTTCTGTATTTGTAAAAAAGAAAAAAAAGAAATCTGCTTGTGAATAAATTTTTACCAATTATGACACTTCACCAAGAATTTAAAACCTATGGGGTTACTCCAAAAGTGATACCACCTATTTTGTTATGTTGGCCCACAATATCAGAGGTGGATTTTGGTGGTATGGCAGAAGAGGTCTCATCTATATTCCACCCCATTTTGTTGCTGTGTGACAGATGGCAGCAGAGGGGCAGTCTGATAAAATGGCATCTGATATGGAAGCGCATATGAAGCAAAGACTGAATTCCTCCATGTGAAAAAAAATAGAAAAAAAATTGAACCACTGACATTAAATGATGCTTGCTGTACATTTATTGAGATCAAAGGGTGGAAACGGGCGCAATGAGGTGATGGGTGGTGCATTTCAGCAGTGGCAACAGTGACACTGTATCACCTCCTCTGGTGCACCTTTTTACGAATGCAATGTTCAGGCTCTTCTTTATCACCGATAAAAAGGAATCTTTAATGGTGGTGACTATGCTGAAAACCAGTGTTATTTGGCTGAGGATTTGTTCTCTCAAATACCGTTGTTGTGCTCTTTCCATCTGTTGTGGTTTCCATCAAAATACATGGGAAACATTACTTTCAGACCAATCTATGTATGACAGAAACGAGAACAGACTGGATGTGGCCTAGTTAAACTGCAGGAGAAAAACAACACATGGAAATGTTCAATCTGGGCTGTCAGAGCACTGCTGTAACAAAATATTTGAAACATGGAACAAAGTATATGACTATGCAGAATGCTTATCTGCTGCTGTTTCGTGTAAAATAATTTTTATTTCTCTCCTGGAAGGATGAAGTGATTTACTAGAGGCATCTTCTTTTAGTTTTGGTGCTAATACATGTCTTTAGCCCGCATGATTCTTCTCATTTCCTGTTCAGGAGTTTTGATAAATAAGCATTCTGACTATTGTGGGGCTGTATGGGAACTGTTGAATCACGGCTTGAACCTCTTATTAACCACCTGAGGCAAGCGCTGAGTCAGCCATGGGAGCACAGGTGAAGGCAATTCACCTGTGTGCCTGGAAGGGGTGGAGCCAGGCTCCACCTCTCCTAGACCCCATTTAAGGGCTGACTTCCACTGAGGAAGGATCTCTTCCTGAAGATTGCCCCTTGTGGAGTTTTGTGAGCCTACAACACCAGTGAGCACCCTTCATTTATATTTGACTATCTTTTCTAATATAGTAATCTTACCTGCCTGACTCTCCTGTATACTATACAACATCTGTATACTTATTAACCTTACATTTGACAAGCCAGGCAGGCTAAATATACTAAAATATTTACGTCATGTCTTTTTTATGTAATTTCTATAAATGGGTCATGGGGGAGAACGTTACCCCTCTAGATAAAAAGATTCTGGGACAGATCCCAGGATTTGTGGGATCTCCCTATTATGAACTAGCAGTTATCATTGAAAAATGGGGTCCCCTGCGTGTTATGGGAAATATCTCCCCATATTGCATGGCAGACTACTTTCAGGGACTTAGCAAAGATACATTAATCACGAAAGAAAGACAGTTGGCTGCCTCTACAGTGGCATGGCCATTATTAAATGCTCTAAATCAGTCTGAAATTAGGAATAATACTTTAGAAAGTGAAAACCAACTTTTGAGAGACCGCACTGAAAAGTTGGAGCAAGAACTTGGCATATTAACAGGGAAGAAACCAATTCTGCATTTTTCAATAGGTCAAGTTCGAAACATTTCAATAGACAAAGACCAGACTCCTGAATCAACTGACTTCACTGATCAGGAAAATAAGAATTCTAAATTAGATCTTGAAGCTCCAATTACGACAGACCTGCTAGAGGTCTGTCCTGTTATAACTCAAAAAACAAAGAAAGTACAGGATAGACCGGCAGGGGTGACGCCTGATCAATGGCCCCCTGACCAGACTCACTTGCATGTAATGGCCCAGCCATACACGGCAATGGAATTGACGGATCACGACAAAAGCCTAGAGAAAGTGTGCCAGCTTGGTTATTAAGACTGTGGGACTCTGGGGCATTCATTATGGTGAATGGCCTGGAAATATCCAAGTTGGCCACCATAACTGTCCATCCTGCCCTTAGGCAGAGGCTATATGCTGGTGTCCAACATATCAATGAAAATCACTCTATAATAGATTGGTTGATGGCAGCATGCCATATGGTCTGGCCTAATAAATCCGATATACCCCTACATACAGGGATGTGGTCCTCCATGGAGGACCTCCAAAATTATATTTGAGAACTAGGTATAAGGGAAGCAATTTGTGAAGACACGTTTGATAGCCCTGATACGGTTAAATTTTCAGCAGGGATGAGAGAGCTGATTCTACAGCAGGCCCCCTCCCATCTATATGGCACTCTGGTCTCTATATTAAATCCCCTG
>JACDJE010000769.1:105262-118057 GCA_016647715.1 Pavo muticus | reverse complement strand
AAAAAAAAAAAAAAGAAAGTGAAGGGTCTTAGTAATTGGGGAATCCTCACTAAGGAGCACTGAGGCACTCACTTTCTTCCCAAGTGATCTCTCTATAGAGATTTGCTGCCTGCTGAGGATATATATTTGGGAAATGAGGGAGAAGCTACCAGCTATGACAAAGTGAGAGGACTACTATCTATCTGCTCCTGCTTTTTCAAGGTAGGTCACAGCTTGGAGGCTGCAAGTAGGAAATACCTGAAAAGACTTTATGTCCCTTGGAAAGTCGTTCAGGTGATTTGGAACACAGGTAGTGTTTTCCTCAATCCTCCTGGATGGACACTGGGACCTGGGTAGAAGGAGGAAAATGGATCTGTTGAATGAATGGCTGCATGGATGGTGTTACGCTCATGGTTTCAAGGTACTTTGATCTTGGATGTACTTTGAAAAACTGACGTTGAGTGGGACGCAACTGACCAGGAGAGTAAAGAACATACTGAGCAGCAAGATTGCTGGGCTGATCACAAGAACTCTAAACTAGTTTTTATAGAGGAAGGGTGTGTACTTCTGAGTAACAGAGAAGAACCAGGGAACAATGTCACTTTAGGGAGCAGCAGGAGAAAACCTTGGAGTTGTCCCAGAGGAGTTTGGGAGGGCACCTCTGAGTAGACACTCTGTCACAGTACAGCCCAGATAAAGTGTCTCTACACCAATGCATACAGCATGGGAAATAAGCAGGAGGAGGTGGAAACCATGGTGCCATGAGAAAAATATGACCTGCTGTCACAGAATCACAGTGGGATGAATTGCACAGCTGTAATACTGTGATTGTGGGTTACAAGCTTAAGAAGTGGATAGATTATGAAGAGTGCCTCTGAGAAACAGCCATGTCCAGGTTGAGAGCTTGTGGATAAGAAGGACCGGGTTAATAGAAGACATCTAGTAGTTGAGATCCAATACAGGCCACTTGATCAAAGGAAACCTGTTGTTGAGATATTCCTGCTGTGGCTACAAGAGGCATTGTCCTCACAAGCTCTCATTCTGATAGGATATTTCAACCATCCACATGTCTGCTGGGATAAACAACTCAGTAAGAATCAAGCAATCCAGGAGATTCCTGGAGTCTATTGAAGTTAGCATCTTGGTCTTCAGCAGAAAAATCACAGGTGAAGTCTTACTGGATATGGTGCTCTCCAATGCAAAGATCATTGAGGAGGTTAAGATTGGAGGCAGCCTAGTCTGCAACAAACGTGTCCTGGTCAGCTTCATGTTCAAAAGGACTATGGATCTGATAAAGCATTAGCTCAGGACCCTGAACTTCAGAAGAATGAACTTCTGTTTAAGAAATTATTTGATAGGATCCCTTGGGAAACTGATGTTAGGAACACAGGAAAGGAACAGAGCTAGCAAGCAGCTCTTCTGAACACACAAGAGCTCTCCATCCCGCAGTGTAAGAAATGAATCAGTGGAAGCAAGAAACCAGCGTAAATGAGCACTGATTTTCTGGTCAAACAGAGAAAGAAGGAAAATTACGTGTAACGTAAGCAGGGACTTGTGGCCTGCAAAAAATACAGGGATGCCATCTGGACATGAAGAAATGGGATCAAGAAAGCAAAGGCACAGATAAATCTGAAATTGGTGAAGAATGTGAAAAAACAAGAGATTCTCCAGAGGCATTGCTCAGAAGAGACAGGAAAAGAAGAGCGTACCTCCACTAATAAATAAAAAGGGGGAAATGGCAATAGCGGACATGGAGAAGAATAAAGTGCTCCTTATGCAAGCTCTTTGCATTAGTCTTCACCAACAGTCAGGATTCTCACACCTCTCACATCTCTGAAGCTCTAGGCCAGAGTTGAAGTAGATAATTCCTACTGTAAGAGCAACAACTCTATGGAAGAGGATGACGTACATCCCAACGTCCTGAAGGAACAGGCTGATGTGGTTGCTGAGCCACTCTTCATCACATTTGAAAAGTCACTGTGAAGTCCCTGTTGACTGTAAAATAGAAGACATTATTTTTAATAAATTTAGAATGGAGACCTGGAAAACTACAAGCTTGCGAGCCTTTGTATGTGCCTGGGATGATCATGGAGCAAATCCGCATGGAAGGTATGTTATGGTACACATAAGATGGTGATCTGTGACAGCCAGCACAGCTCTACCAAGAGAAGATAATGCCAGGTAATCATCCGCAGTGGAGTGATGGCATTAGTGGACAAAGGATAGGCAACTGATATTGTCTACCTGGACTTAGAATCATAAAATCATAGAAACATCAAGGCTGGAAAAGATCTCCGAGATCACCTGGTCCAACTGCCTGGCTACCACCAATATTTCTCCATTAAACCATGTCCCTTAGTGTCTCATCTAAATGTTCTAGAACACTTTTGAGTACAGTGACTCAACTACCTCTCTAGACAACCCATTCCAGCACCTGACCACTCTCTCAGATACGAAAGATTTTCTAATATCCAGCCTGATCCTCCCCTTTTAGGCCACTCCCTCTTATCATATTTCTTGTTTCTTGGTTGACACCCACCTCAACACAACCTAATTTAAGAAATTAAGTAATTGGAGAACCATAAGGTCTTCCCTAAGCTTCCTCTTCTCCAGACCAAAGAATCCCATTCTCTCAAGGACTTCTCCAATGCCTTTGACATGGTTTTGCAGTACATCTACACACATACTGTAGACAGAATGAGTTCCCTTCACCAAATTTAATATGCCTCCAATGTAGATTTTTCTGCAGATTTTAATGTAATGTGTCCCCAAATCTTAGAAACGGACGTGACTTCTCTGTACAAGAGGTAGAACTTTCCAAATTTTCCTAGAAAAAGTATATTTGAATTCTCAGAGCTCTTTAACATTTCCTATTTCTCTTATTAAAAAAAGACACTAAAGGAAATCTCTTAAGCTATAATTGGCTCAAAAAAATCTGTTACTTCACTGAAGTTACAGCGTTAAGAAACAGAAAAATCATTCATTTCTGAGGAATTAATTGGAATAATTATTGGAATTAATGAGGTTGGGTTTTTGTGTTGCTTTCTTTTCCTTTGAAATAATTAAATATTTGACAGTTGTTTAATAAGCAGATGTAATTTCACTACAAAGCTCTTGATTAATTTATGTTCTTCCTGCAGCATTCTGGAATAATTAAAAAGGAACAATTAGAGAAATAGTATTCTATAAGAAGTGATGAATCACCAGGCAGTAATATAAGTACTTCCCTCTGAATGTAGATGTACATATATTATTGCAAACAAGGTGCCTTTTTCTTTCAAAGAAATTCTGTGTACAGAAGAAGGAAGTCATTTACTACTACACTTAAATGTTCTGCATATTGTCTAAAGATTCAAGTCCTTTCCATTTGGAAACAGTAGGTTTTGCCACATCTAAAATATCAAAATATCATTTACCAAGGCATGATGTTATCTAAATGCTTTACTTTCATCTGAAATACATTACATAAAATTAGTAAAGCAGAAGAGAGATATCAAATATTTTCTCTGTAGGAATTTGCTCTTCTCTTCTGTTCTCTTCTTGATTGTGGGTTGCTGTAGACATTTAGATCTTAGAACATTGCGAGGAAGTATCTGTTCTCTATGTGTTGTACAGACATGACTTCTGCATATGGGCCTCTGCTCTGTACACACTTCTCTGAATTCATCATATTCATCTAATTCATACAGCTCTTCTGTTTTACAGCTCTAAACTGAAACAGGCTGTTTAACATCAAAACAGAATTATTTGCCTGTTAAAATTCAGTCTTTGTTGCATTTTCTGTATAGATGTCACTTTGTAGATGAGAAAAAATGACAATAAAATAAATAAAAGCTTTAAGCTATAACAACAAGAATAACTTGATGTACAGGGAAATTAGGATCCAAGTTTACAGAAGGACACTCCTCAGCCATAAATCCAGCACTATTTAAATCATTTTAATATCTTGAATAAAACAGATGTAGAACTCTGTTCTTGGAAGGTACAATGAGATCTGTCCAGTCAACAGCATGTTTTCCAGGTGTCCTTATGTTACACAGCAACTGTTGCTTCCAGTGCACAAGGTAGACATTGACCCGGGTAAGAAGCGTAGGCATGCCAAGCAGGCAAAGAGAAAGAAGGCATTAACCTATTCCAATTTCATTAAGAAAAAAATGGAGGAAAGCCTCCAGTTCATAGAATCACAGAAACATAGAATGGCCTGGATTGAAGAGGACCTCAAAAATCATCTAGTTTCAACCACCCTGCCATGGGCAGGGTCGTCAACCACTAGACCAGGCTGCCCAGGGCCATGTCCAGCCCGGCCTTGAACACCTCCAGGCATTCCAGAATGCTGTCCTATCACTATCCACCCTCATAAACAGCCGTTGCCCCTCCTGTTTATATGCTCCCTTCAAATATTGGGAGGGTACAGTGGGATCTCCCCAGAGCCTTCTATTTTCCAAGCTAAACAAGCCCAGTTCCCTCAACCTTTCCTCATAGGAGAAGTGCTCAAGCCCTCTGATCATCTTAGTGGCCTTCCTCTGGACCCACTCTAAGAGCTCCACGTCCTTGCTGTACTGGGGGCCCCAGGCCTGGACACAATACTCCAGATGGGGCCTCACAAGAGCTGAGTAGAGTGGGACAATCTCCTCTTTCTCCCTACAGGCCACCCCTTTTTTAATGCAGCCCAGAACACAGTTGGCCTTCTGGGCTGCAAGTGCACACTGCTGGCTCATGTCCAGCTTCTCGTCCACCAGGACCCCCAAGTCCTTCTCCACAGGGCTGCTCTCAAGGCGTTCTTCGCCCAGCCTGTATAAATAGCTGGGACTGCCCCAGCCCAAGTGCAACACCTTTCACTTGGCCTTATTGAACCTCATTAGATTTTCATGGACCCACTTCTCCAGCCTGTCCAGGTCCCTCCTGATGGCTTCCCTTCTTTCCAGTGTATCGACTGCACTGCTCAGCTTGCTGTTGTCTGCAAACTTGCTGAGGGTGCACTTGATTCCATTGTTTATGTCACTGATAAGGATGTTGAAGAGCAGTGGTCCCAAGACCAACCCCTGAGGGACACCGCTTGTGACCGGTCTTTACCTAGACATAGAACCATTGATTGGCTGCAACCAGCCAACCAATTCTTAATCCACCGAACAGTCCATCCTTCAAATCCATACCTCTCCAATTTAGAGAGAAGGATGTGGTGAGGGACCATGTCAAAGGTTTTGCAGAAGTCTGGGTAGATGACATCCGTCGCCCCTCCCCTGTCCACCTATGCCGTCGCTCTATCAAAGAAGGCCACCAGATTGGCCAGGCACGATCTTCCCTGAGTGAAGCCATGCTGGCTCTCTCAGATCATCTCTTCATCTCAAATATGCCTTAACATGGTAACGAGGAGGATCTTCTCCATGATCTTCCCTGACACAGAGGTGAGGCTCACAGGCCTGTAGTTCCCATCCTTTCTCCCTTTCTTAAAAATGGGAGTAATGTTTCCCTTTTTCCAGTCACTGGAGCTTTCACCACACAGCCATGATTTTTTCAAATATGATGGAGAGTGGCTTGGCAACCATATCAGCCATCTCTCTCAGAACCCTGGGGTGCATGTCATCTGGCCCCATGAACTTATGCACATTCAGATTCAGGAGAAGGTCTTGGACTTGTTCCACTGTTACAGTGGGACAGAATCTGCTCCCCACACCCTCACACCCTCACCTGGAGGTTCAGGGTCCTAGCAGACATGCGGAGCCTGACCACCAGTGAAGACTGAGGAAGAACACTTATTGAGAACCTCAGCTTTTTCCATGTCTGAGGAAGCCAGTTCTCTGTCCTCATTTATCAGAGAGGGAACACTCTCCTTGGCCTGTCTCCTCCTGCCTATGTACCTGTAGAACCCCTTCTTGTTATTTTTCACATCCCTTGCCAAGTTCCGCTCCATCTGTGCCCTAGCTTTCCTGATCTTATCTCTACACATGCTGACAGTGTCCCTATATTCTTCCCAGGCTACCTGGGAACAACCCTACAACCCTGTTTATACTTCCTGTACATTCCTCTCTTTTCCCCCAGTTTAAGCTGCAGGTCCTTACTCAGCCATGCCAGGCACCTACGTCCTCTGTTTGATTTCTTCTTTCAGTTGTACTGAAATTTAAAGTGTATGTCTAGACTCTATTTTGTCTGTCTCCAAATTCCTTGGATATCGAATCTTGGACTGCCACAAGTCCATGGGGCCAGATGAGGTCCATCCGAGAGTGCTGAGGGAACTGGCGGAGGTGATAGCCAAACAGCTTTCCTTCATCTATCAGCATTCCTGGTCAACTGAAGAGGTCCCAGAAGACTGGTGACTTGCCAGTGTGACTCCCATCTACAAGAACAGTCATAAGGAGGATCCAGGGAACTACAGGCTTGTCAGCCTGGTCTCAATGCCAGAGAAGGTTATGGAGCAGATTGTCTTGAGGGAGATCACACGGCATGTGCGGGACAACCAGGGGATCAGGCCTAGACTGCAAGGGTTCATGATAGGCAGACCCTGCTTAACCAACCTGATCTCCTTCTATGATCTAGTGACCTGCCTGTTGAGGGAAAGAATGTTGATATAGTCTACCTTGACTTCAAGTAAGCCTTCGACACTTTCTCCCACAGTATTCTCATGGAGAATCTGGCTGCCTGTAACTTGGACAGATACACTCTTTGCTGAGTAAAGAACAGGCTGGAGGGTGGGGCCCAGAGAATGATGGTGAAAGGAATTAAATCCAGCTGGCAACCAGCCACGAGTGGTGTTCCCCAGGGGTTGGTACTGCGGCCTGTCCTCGTCAGTATCTTTACTGATGACCTAGATAAGGGCATTGAGTGCACCCTCAGTAAGTTTGTAGATGAACCAAGTTGGCTGGCAGTGTGATTTTGCCTGGGAGGCAAAATTGCCTACAGAGGGATCTGGACAGGCTGGATTGTTGGGCTGAAGCCAGCGAGATGAAATTCAGCAAGACCAAGTGATGGATCCTACACTTTGGCAACAGCAACCCCAGGCAACGTTACAGGCTTGGGACAGAGTGGCTGGAAGACCATGTAGTGGAAACAGATCTGAGGATATTGGTTGATGCTCAGCTGAACATGAGTCCGCAGTGTGCCCAAGTGTCCAAGAAGGCCAATGTCATCTTGGCTGGTATCAGAAATACTGTTACCAGCCAGAGAAGGGAAGTAATTGGGAAGCAATTACAGCCAAAGCAGGGAAGTATCTCTCTACTCAGCTCTGGTGAGGCTGCATCGCAAGTACTGTGTTCAGTTTTGTGCCCCTCACAGCAAGACCCTCAAACATGTCCAGAGAAGGGCAACAAAGCTGGTGAGGGGTCTGGAGCATAGCCCTCATGAGGAGTGGCTGAGGGAGCTGGCATTGTTTAGTCTGGAGAAGTGGAGGCTTAGGGGAGACCGTATCAGTCTTTATAACCACCTGAAGGCAGGTTGTAGTGAGCTACAAGAGAAGAGGTTGGCCTCTTCTCTTGTGTAGCAAGTGATAGGATTAGAGGGAATGGCCTCAAACTGTGCCAGGGGAGATTCAGGTTGGAAGTTAGGAAATACTACTTCTCTAAAAGAGTTTTCAGGCACTGGAATGGGCTGCCCAGGGAGGCGGTGGAGTCACTGACCCTGGAGGTGTTCAAGGAATGTTTATATGCTGTGTTGAGGGACACGGTTTAGTAAGAACTATTGGATGATCTTGTAGGTCTTTTCCAACCTTGGTGATTCTACAATTCTATGACTCTGTGATTCTTCCCTGTTCCATAATGTTTTCTTCAATTATTAAGGGATCCTGATCTTACTCAGACTCACAAGAAGCTGAGACCCAAACCTGACAGTTTAAATCAAACCAATTTAATTGCTCATTTTTACAGTAGCATAATACTCACAAAAGATCTCCACGACAGAATTAAGGATTTTTTTTTTTCAAAATATGCAATACCAAGCTTCTGCAGAAAGGTGTGGCAGCTGGCATCCTCGGTCATTATCATTCTAGACCTATTCTAACNAATCATCACCAGGTGTCGCACATGGTCTGGCAGCAACACTGGAACATTTTGATGATATTTTGTTCCTTCCGGTGGTCCTGGAGGCTCAAAGACTTATGGGGACTAATGCAGATATTTCAAGGGTACCAGGAGGGGAAGGTCTGCCCTCCAGGGCAAGATACAGGCTGTATTTTTATCCTGGGTCAACACTTCAGCTTGTACTGGGGCATGCCCCGGCCACCTGTACCATACCTTCTGGCCAGATGTCTGTGGCTGCATAGCTATATCAGGCACCAACGGGTGTGTCCTGATCTGCCACAGGGACATGACGGGGGTCTCTTTGGCAATAAAGATTGGAATGTTGACCACAATATCTGTAGGCCATGTACCTATTACCGGAGGGACTACTGAGCCTCCCACCTCCAATAATCTCCCCCATGGTGCAAGTAAGCCACACCACTTAGGTCCTGCCTGCACCTTCCAAGGCCATTTTATTCTATGGGTACCTGGATCTAGATTCTCAGGGGCAGGGAGCAGAAGATTATTTTCATTGCCAATCTGGGGTCTTACCTGATTATCAGTGCCTGTAATTTGGATCCTAAGCAGGGAGGCCCATGTTGTTTGTAGCATTTTCAGGGCACTGGGTCTGCCGTCTTGAGGTCTTTCATTCAGGTCCTGCAGGGTTTCATACAGTCTCTTTGTCCATCCCTGCAGGGACTGGGAGTCTGTCTTCAGGGCAGCCTTGACAATACCATTATAACCTTCAGTGAGGCCTGCCCCTGTTGGATTATATGGCAGGTGGAATCGCCATTCGATGTTATTTTCTTCTGCCCAGCGCTGTATCGTTGCACCAGTAAAATGGGTCCCTTGGTCACTCTCAATGACTTGGGGTGTCCCGTAGGCAGACATCAGTTTAGTGAGTGCCTTGATGGTATGTGCCTGGTTTGCTTTTGGTACTGGATAGGCCTGCAGTAGCCCACTTGCAGTATCGACACAGGTCAGGGCATATCTCGCCCCCTCAGACTGAGGGAGGGGCCCGATGTAATCGACCTGCCATCGCTGGAGAGGATTGTGTCCTCTAGCAAGATGGGCTGTTGTTTCGGGCAACGATCTCGGTCTTGTCTTAGAGCAAGCGTTACAGTCTCGACATACCTGGGCAATGTCAGATAGCTGTATGGGCAGCCCCCATACTTTAGCAGCTGCCTACATGCCGTAGCTTCTGATGTAACCAACGGGTGATGTTCTCAGATGGTGAATTCTCAATCCATCGACCTCGGGCCAATGAGTCTGCTTCATCATTTCCTGGTGATTGTAAGGGTTGGTGACCAGAGACATGGTAGACACGTACAGTTCTGTGTTTTACTGTATTCCATATGTCTAACCACATATCTTTGCCCCAGACTGGTCGGGCGTGGATAGTCCATTCCTGTGTGGCCCACTGTGCAATCCAAAGAGTGAGCCCTGGTTCACAGCCCAACTATCTGTGCAGATGTTCAGGAGATACCGCCACCGGGTTCCTTGGTTATAACCATCCACACAGCTCGCAGTTCTGCCCATTGGCTGCTCTGACCATCCCCCATTCAAACCAGATTGTCTCAGTGGAGGGATGATATGCTATTGCTCTCCACTTGCTCAGGTTGCCCCTGCTGGACCCATCTGTGTACCAGGCATCTTCAGGAATAGGATATTTTCCCTCCTGAACGGGACTCTTCTCTGGTGGAGCAACCAATGTTTCTTCTGGTGCATCACTGTGATACGTCACTGGGCCTAGGATCTTTTGAAGTTCTTCTTTTAGTGGTGATGAAGACAGACTACTCCTCTGGCTGAGATAGGCGACCCATCGTGCCACCGTTTGTGCTTGGGCCACCCCTGTCTTAGGAAGGTGGGTCAGATCTTTCACCTACCCCTGAATCGGCAGAGTGGTCTTAACTATGATTTCAGCTCTACCGCCTGTAATGCGGAATAAGCAGCCAATAATTGTTTTTCAATCATACTATATCTTTCTTCTGCTCCATGCCAGACCTGAGACCAGAATCCAATGGGGGTCCGAACCGAACTCTGGAGTTGCCACAGGCCCCAGCCAAAGCCATCCTGAGTGACATGAACTTCCAATTCCGCTGGGAGGGTAGGATTGAGTATACCCAATGCCTGGGCTTGTTTAACTGCCAGTTTTGC
Source organism: Pavo muticus (assembly GCA_016647715.1). Lineage (NCBI taxonomy): Eukaryota > Metazoa > Chordata > Aves > Galliformes > Phasianidae > Pavo > Pavo muticus. The sequence goes on along the minus strand of JACDJE010000769.1, from coordinate 107,933 downwards.
CTGTTGGAAAGCATCCTGTTCTGTTCTCCCCCAGTCCCATAGCTGCCCCTTTTTCGTGAGTCTATATAGTGGCCTCAGCAGCTGCGCTAAAGGAGATATAAAGGAGCGCCAGTACCCCAGTATACCTAGAAACTCCTGCAGCTGCTTCAGTGTTGTAGGGACTGGGAACGCCTGAACATTATCTATGATAGCACTGGGTAGTACTTTGGTCTTTCCTGACCAAACCACCCCCAGGAATTTTACGGACAGGCCCGGACCTTGCACCTTTTGAGGATTTATAGCCCATCCTCTCTGTTGTAAATAGGCAGTTAATGATTCTGCCACCTGTCCTACTGCCTCCAGTGAGTCGGATGTCAACAGAAGATCATCAATGTAATGATAGAAATTAACATTATCAGTTTTTTTCCAATTAGCCAGGTCACGCGCCACTAGATTATGACAGTAAGTTGGCGAGTGCACGTACCCCTGTGGCAGGACCTGAAAGGTCCACTGCCTGCCTCCCCATGTAAATGCAAAGTGATCTTGCAATTCTTTAGCCATTGGAATACTAAAGAATGCATTTGCCAAATCTAGGACACAATGGTAAGTTTTTATTTCTCTACTCAACATGTCCATTAGGGAGGCAATACTGGGTACCGCTGCATGAATAGTCAGCGTGACCTTATTTAATTCTCTATAATCCACCATCATTCTCCATGTTCCATCCGACTTCCGCACTGGCCATATGGGGGAATTATACGGGCTATGNGGAGATGGCAGCCTATATACTCTACATATCTTCTATGTACGTCATCTATGTCCTTCAAGCATGCATCATACATTATTCATAGAGCGGGGGAGAGGTCCCATCGCGTCACATCCCGATACCCCGTTATCGCCTACTACAACAGACAAAGGGAAATTAAGTTTACAGGCAAACTTGGTCCACAGCATAGATCCATATTAGCGGACAACAGGGCTGCACCACTGTTCAGGTCAGCGTTGAGGAAAAGGAATTAGGAAGTAAAGACAGTGTTGCAAGTCAGATACAACTTTTGTTTCCACCTGCTGCCAAAGAGAAGCTCCTCTCCATATATGACTCTACTTGCTGGGCCTTCAGAATAAACTAAGAGAAAACACAAGTTAACACAAACAAATGTGTTAACCCTTAATGACCTTCAAGCTACACTCCCAAGGAAAAGAGAAAGAAAACATTTAAAATATCTGAACAGGAATCTGTCAAAGTTTAGAAAAATCAGGTAAGAACAGAACAGGATACCATTCTTCCCCGGGGGGGGGGGGGGGGATCATTATTAAAAACTTTTAAGTTAATTCCAGGACACACACACCCAAACACAAAAAACATCCACCGAACAAACAATTCTTGTGCTGTTGCACCAGCTCCCCTCCCCGTGCCTTCCCCTTTTTCCCTCAACTTCCTCCAGCCTGGCCTTGCACACAAGGCCTTGAGCAACAGTGTAGGCGGTTTACGGGCTGGTTCGGCCCGGTTCCGTGAGTAGCGGGGTGGAGGGATTTTCACAAAATCCACGCCTCCGAAAAAGGGAAACAGGAGACCCCAAAATGATTAAAAACAGTGGCACAATCTGAGGAGAAACAAACTAATTTACTAAATATGGTATTGGAATGCAAGATAACACACTACAATACAATATAATTAGAATTGAAGCTAATAAATCAAATATAATGAGAGAGAAAGATTGTCTGAAAGCTGGGTAGGCCTCACCATAATGCTGAGGTGAGATGCGCAGTCCGGTCGAAGAACAGGGAGAGAAACTGATGAAGAAGAGCCTGGTCAGACGACCTACCAAGGCCTTGTGTCTGTTCTCCCTGAGCAGAAATGATAACACACAGCAAACAGGCTTCTGGGGAACGTAGTTATTCTTCTCTTCGGGCACGGGTACCCAGAACACTTTAACTCCCAGTGCACTAAATGATGTTATGATGTGGAATACTGACAACCAAAAATCATAAAACCATGAAAATAGTATTAGTAACTACGACAAATCTATTTCAAACAAGGAGAGCTGAAAGACCTGATACCGGGCACCTGTTTCAATAGTTGAGGACCACTTGAGAATGTGCCTAAAAAGCAACCTATGAATATAAGCCAGTCTTCTCATCCCACAGTGAGCAGTCCAAGAGTTTTTGGAGTTCGCCAGCATGGCAGCATCCCTTAAGCAGGGATGCTTCTCAAGGTTATGCCTGTGCTTATATCCTTTACACTTTGACATCAGGATACCTTGTCAGTACAGGTCCTTAGTAAGTGACAAATGATTTGGTTTAGTCTTCATTATCTTTACTAAGTTCATAACTTAGATTGGTTATAAGTGTTGGAAATATCCAAATAATTTTCCAGGACGGTATCTCCGATAAAGCAAAATTTTATTCGCAATTGCAATGGCGGGCCCCCTACAAGCAGGAGCACACAGAAAACAGCGTTACATCTTTTATGCCCTTTCACCCGACGCTTATCTCTTTCTCCCCTAGTTCCTCATTGGCTGAGTACTTTAGGTTCACAATCTTCTCGACGCTTCACTAGACACACAAACACTAAGTGAACATAAAACTTTGCTGGCCAAGCATAAGCCCCTAATTATTTAATTAACTTCTGACACTTACTCACTCCACACTTGGCCATTGTTTTGGAAGTCTGCTCGTCCTTGCATAGAGA
>JACDJE010000769.1:84075-99908 GCA_016647715.1 Pavo muticus | reverse complement strand
TCTGCCACCTGTCCTACTGCCTCCAGTGAGTCGGATGTCAACAGAAGATCATCAATGTAATGATAGAAATTAACATTATCAGTTTTTTTCCAATTAGCCAGGTCACGCGCCACTAGATTATGACAGTAAGTTGGCGAGTGCACGTACCCCTGTGGCAGGACCTGAAAGGTCCACTGCCTGCCTCCCCATGTAAATGCAAAGTGATCTTGCAATTCTTTAGCCATTGGAATACTAAAGAATGCATTTGCCAAATCTAGGACACAATGGTAAGTTTTTATTTCTCTACTCAACATGTCCATTAGGGAGGCAATACTGGGTACCGCTGCATGAATAGTCAGCGTGACCTTATTTAATTCTCTATAATCCACCATCATTCTCCATGTTCCATCCGACTTCCGCACTGGCCATATGGGGGAATTATACGGGCTATGCGCAGGTCTTATAATACCTACTTTCTCTAATTCCTGCACTGTTCTTGTTATTTCTTCTTGCCCACCCAGAAGTCTATACTGTCCGACATTAGTAATCCGACGTGGTTTCGGCAGGCAAATAGGCTCATGCTTTGCATGGCCTCTCAATATTGCCTGCACCGCTCGGACCCTAATACACCTTTGTCGAAGTCTGAACTCTCCCATAGTTGTCTGGAGAGCCAGACCCCACAGAATATCTATGCCCAGGATATATTCTTGGACTGGGGCAATAGATACCTTATACTCCTGGGGTGGGAGATGCCCAACTCCCAGTTTCAACCGGGTCTGGGTGACTGGAATGGTCTGTCCCCCAAAACCTGCAATCGTCACTCTGTCACCTTCAAATTTAGTTGGATCTCCGTAAATTATTGATGTCTCCACTCCTGTATCAACTAGTGCCATAACTCTCTGAATGTTCTTTCGGGACCAGTAAATTGTCAATTCCACATAGGGCCTCCGGTCCCGTCTGGAGGCCCTAGGAGGACTAACGTCCCTCGTCACGCCATGAATTGAGGTAAGGCCAAATCCTTTGCCTCTGGTGGCTCAGGCATCGTGGCCCTGAAACCACCTGAGGAGGTTTCTTTTTCCTATTAGGGATTATAAAATCCTCTAAATTCCATGTTGTTGTCAGCATTCTTTCTATAACCCTTACCGTTGGTTTTCTGGAGTAATTTTGAAATTTTTGATTATCCTTCAGCTGTCTCCATAGCTGAAGGAGTACATGGTTGGGCTGGCGATCAATCTTAGCAAATTGGACCCCAGCCCAAATTAGATCATTAAACATTTGCTTTCGGGAAACCCTTATGGGTCCTGATTGAGAAGCTCGTGTAGCTGGCCCCTTGGTTTTAATTACTGGCAGGACCTCAGCTTCTTCTAGTGTTCAAATGTTGCGCCTAGTTCGCAGGCGTTCTGTTTCTCCTAGGTCGGCTACTAACTGGGCAGCCTGCTGGACTACCACTTCTGAGGCCACCAGGGGATTTAATATAGAGACCAGAGTGCCATATAGATGGGAGGGGGCCTGCTGTAGAATCAGCTCTCTCATCCCTGCTGAAAATTTAACCATATCAGGGCTATCAAACGTGTCTTCACAAATTGCTTCCCTTATACCTAGTTCTCAAATATAATTTTGGAGGTCCTCCATGGAGGACCACATCCCTGTATGTAGGGGTATATCGGATTTATTAGGTCAGACCATACAGCATGCTGCCATCAACTGTGGAGTACTGTCTTCAGGAATGCGGGCATGTCTACTTATCTCTGGACCGTTGCGAACAAAACAGCATGTACGGTTCCGTGGGAAGAAGGAGCTCTGTACCCTGGATCGGCCAGGAATGGGGGAGTTGGACAGCTGCATTCTGGCCTGTAATGTTGTGCCCCAGGGAAAAAGGGAGCCTTCGACCTAGAGATAGCAATGCCTAGCAACAGCCTGAGAAGTACATAGCACTGGGTGTATATAAGCTTGTTTTGTCCGAGCAATAAATGTCTCAGTTTTGTTAACCATATTGGTGTCTCTGAGTCCATGCTGGAATCGCTTTCTCCTGGGGTTTTCCTGCTTTGGCTAAGGGATTTCGCCTGGACATTACAACAATCAACCAATCTATTATAGAGTGATTTTCATTGATATGTTGGACACCAGCATATAACCTCTGCCTAAGGGCAAGATGGACAGTCATGGTGGCCAACTTGGATATTTCCAGGCCATTCACCATAACACTTTCTTGCCCCAGAGTCCCACAGTCTTAATAACCAAGCTGGCACACTTTCTCTAGGCTTTTGTCGAAATCGTTGGAGTAAATCCATCAATTCCTTTGCTGTGTATGGCCGGGCCATTACATGCAAGTGAGTCTGGGCAGGGGGCCATTGATCAGGCGTCACCCCTGCTGGTCTATCCTGTACTTTCTTTGTTTTTTGAGTTATAACAGGACAGACCTCTAGCAGGTCTGTTGTAATTGGAGCTTCAAGATCTGATTTAGAATTCTTATTTTCCTGATCAATGAAGTCNACAATATGTTTTCCAGTTCAGAATACTATACCCACATTGTTTAGAATATTTAAAATCTATTGCAGCTTTGTAAGAAATTGAGTTTGTCACACAATTCAGCAACTATGTTTCTAAAATATGTTACTAATATGTATATGATATTTCTACTTTTCACATCAGCTATTTCTAAGGACAAGTTACAGAATACAAACACATTATATTTGACTTCTTTAGATCAATTTCCCTTTTCAATATCCAATGCAGAAACAACATTCCATTCCCACATAAGCTTTGTTAGCTTTGCTAAGATTACATATTTGACTCAAGAGACCAACCAGAATGTAATGAGGTCCACGTGGGAGAGGGCGAAGAACATGTGGAGTGCTCGTGGACGAGAATTAAGGGGCAGGGTGGTATGCCTAACATCGTTGTGGGAGGGTACTACAGATCACCAGATCAGGAGGATGAAGTCGATGAGGCCTTCTAAAAGCAGCTGGAAGTAGCTTGGGTTCTCATGGGGGACTTTAATCATCCAGATATCTGTTGGGTAAGAAACATGGCAGGGCATTCACGGTCCTGACGGTTCCTGCAAGGCGTTGAAGATAATTTTCTGACACAGGTGGTGGAGGAACCAACAAGGCAGGGGATTCTTCTAGACTTTGTTCTTTCCAACAGGGATGGGCTTGTTAGTGATGTGAAGGTTCGGGGCAGCTTAGGATGGAGTGATCATGAGATGGTGGAGTTCTTGTGTGGCAGAAGTAAGGCAAAAAGTAGAATTGCTACCCTGGGCTTTTGAAGAGCCAACTTCTATCTTTTCCAGGACCTACTTGAAGGTACCTCATGGGCCAGAGTGCTTGAAGGTAAGGGGGCTCGTGAGAGGTGGGCAGCATTTAAACAGCACTTCTTCCAAGTTAAAGATTGGTGCATCCCTAAAAGTAGGAAATCGGGGAAGGGAGGCAGGAGAACTTCATGGATGAGCAAGGAGCCTGTGGATACGATCGAAGGGAAGAAGAAGGTTTATAAAATGTGGAAGAAGTGCCTGTCTGTGGAAACTAAGGCATGGACTCCATTGCTAGTGCATGAGGAAGAGCTTTATTGTACATTCCTACAACGTTTTATACCTCCACAGCAACCCCTTGGTCATGTGCACTTGTGTAAGGTTAACAGGTTGTAAGGTTAACAGGTATACAGAGAAGCTAGGCTGGTAAGAATAGTTAAATATACAGAAAAGGTGCTCACCGGTGTTGTAGGCTCACAAAGGAGCTCCACAAGGAGCGACCTCCAGGAAGAGATCCTACCTCAGTGGAAGTCAGCCCTTAAATGGGGTCTAGGAGAGGTGGAGCCTGGTTCCGCCACCTTCTGGGCACACAGGTGAATTGCCTTCACCTGTGCTCCCATGGCTGACCTAGCACTTGCCTCAGGTGGTTAATCAGAGGTTCAGGCCGTGATTCAACAGTTCCCATACACTCCACCCCTTCACGGCATGAACCAATGATTAACTAAGGGTGAGCCTTTCCTATTGCAGAGATTCAACACACCACAATGCTTATACAATTCCCTGTCGCAATGTATGTTATCATAATTTTAAGGCGAGTGATGACTGATGAAAGTTCGTGTTCTTTCTTGGGCCAGCACTCGATGATGTTACTGGAGGCATGCAGTCGTGAGGTGCAGGTCCATCTTATGCTCCATCAGTCCCATGTAAATCATCACCAGGTGTCGCACATGGTCTGGCAGCAACACTGGAACATTTTGATGATATTTTGTTCCTTCCGGTGGTCCTGGAGGCTCAAAGACTTATGGGGACTAATGCAGATATTTCAAGGGTACCAGGAGGGGAAGGTCTGCCCTCCAGGGCAAGATACAGGCTGTATTTTTATCCTGGGTCAACACTTCAGCTTGTACTGGGGCATGCCCCGGCCACCTGTACCATACCTTCTGGCCAGATGTCTGTGGCTGCATAGCTATATCAGGCACCAACGGGTGTGTCCTGATCTGCCACAGGGACATGACGGGGGTCTCTTTGGCAATAAAGATTGGAATGTTGACCACAATATCTGTAGGCCATGTACCTATTACCGGAGGGACTACTGAGCCTCCCACCTCCAATAATCTCCCCCATGGTGCAAGTAAGCCACACCACTTAGGTCCTGCCTGCACCTTCCAAGGCCATTTTATTCTATGGGTACCTGGATCTAGATTCTCAGGGGCAGGGAGCAGAAGATTATTTTCATTGCCAATCTGGGGTCTTACCTGATTATCAGTGCCTGTAATTTGGATCCTAAGCAGGGAGGCCCATGTTGTTTGTAGCATTTTCAGGGCACTGGGTCTGCCGTCTTGAGGTCTTTCATTCAGGTCCTGCAGGGTTTCATACAGTCTCTTTGTCCATCCCTGCAGGGACTGGGAGTCTGTCTTCAGGGCAGCCTTGACAATACCATTATAACCTTCAGTGAGGCCTGCCCCTGTTGGATTATATGGCAGGTGGAATCGCCATTCGATGTTATTTTCTTCTGCCCAGCGCTGTATCGTTGCACCAGTAAAATGGGTCCCTTGGTCACTCTCAATGACTTGGGGTGTCCCGTAGGCAGACATCAGTTTAGTGAGTGCCTTGATGGTATGTGCCTGGTTTGCTTTTGGTACTGGATAGGCCTGCAGTAGCCCACTTGCAGTATCGACACAGGTCAGGGCATATCTCGCCCCCTCAGACTGAGGGAGGGGCCCGATGTAATCGACCTGCCATCGCTGGAGAGGATTGTGTCCTCTAGCAAGATGGGCTGTTGTTTCGGGCAACGATCTCGGTCTTGTCTTAGAGCAAGCGTTACAGTCTCGACATACCTGGGCAATGTCAGATAGCTGTATGGGCAGCCCCCATACTTTAGCAGCTGCCTACATGCCGTAGCTTCTGATGTAACCAACGGGTGATGTTCTCAGATGGTGAATTCTCAATCCATCGACCTCGGGCCAATGAGTCTGCTTCATCATTTCCTGGTGATTGTAAGGGTTGGTGACCAGAGACATGGTAGACACGTACAGTTCTGTGTTTTACTGTATTCCATATGTCTAACCACATATCTTTGCCCCAGACTGGTCGGGCGTGGATAGTCCATTCCTGTGTGGCCCACTGTGCAATCCAAAGAGTGAGCCCTGGTTCACAGCCCAACTATCTGTGCAGATGTTCAGGAGATACCGCCACCGGGTTCCTTGGTTATAACCATCCACACAGCTCGCAGTTCTGCCCATTGGCTGCTCTGACCATCCCCCATTCAAACCAGATTGTCTCAGTGGAGGGATGATATGCTATTGCTCTCCACTTGCTCAGGTTGCCCCTGCTGGACCCATCTGTGTACCAGGCATCTTCAGGAATAGGATATTTTCCCTCCTGAACGGGACTCTTCTCTGGTGGAGTAACCAATGTTTCTTCTGGTGCATCACTGTGATACGTCACTGGGCCTAGGATCTTCTGAAGTTCTTCTTTTAATGGTGATGAAGACAGACTACTCCTCTGGCTGAGATAGGCGACCCATCGTGCCACCGTTTGTGCTTGGGCCACCCCTGTCTTAGGAAGGTGGGTCAGATCTTTTACCCACCCCTGAATCGGCAGAGTGGTCTTAACTATGATTTCTGCTGTTTGAGTTATTGGCTCTACTGCCTGTAATGCCGAGTAAGCAGCCAATAATTGTTTTTCAATCATACTATATCTTTCTTCTGCTCCATGCCAGACCTGAGACCAGAATCCAATGGGGGTCCGAACAGAATTCTGGCGTTGCCACAGGCCCCAGCCAAAGCCATCCTGAGTGACATGAACGTCCAATTCAGCTGGGAGGGTAGGATCGAATATACCCAATGCCTGGGCTTGTTTAACTGCCAGTTTTGCCTGTTGGAAAGCATCTTGTTCTGTTCTCCCCCAGTCCCATAGCTGCCCCTTTTTCGTGAGTCTATACAGTGGCCTCAGCAGCTGCGCTAAATGAGGTATAAAGGAGCGCCAGTACCCCAGTATACCTAGAAACTCCTGCAGCTGCTTCGGTGTTGTAGGGACTGGGAACGCCTGAACCTTATCTATGACGGCACTGGGTAGTACTTTGGTCTTTCCTGACCAAACCACCCCCAGGAATTTTACGGACAGGCCCGGACCTTGCACCTTTTGAGGATTTATAGCCCATCCTCTCTGCTGTAAATAGGCAGTTAATGAATCTGCCGCCTGTCCTACTGCCTCCAGCGAGTCGGATGTCAACAGAAGATCATCAATGTAATGATAGAAATTAACATTATCAGGTTTTTTCCAATTAGCCAGGTCACGCGCCACTAGATTATGACAATAAGTTGGTGAGTGCACGTACCCCTGTGGCAGGACCTGAAAGGTCCACTGTCTGCCTCCCCATGTAAATGCAAACTGATCTGGCGATTCTTTAGCAATTGGAATACTAAAGAATGCATTTGCCAAATCTAGGACACAATGGTAAGTTTTTATTTCTCTACTCAGTGTGTCCATTAGGGAGGCAATATTGGGTATGGCCGCACGAATAGGCAGTGTGACTTTATTTAACTCTCTATAATCCGCTGTCATTCTCCACGTTCCATCCAACTTCCACACTTGCCATATGGGGGAATTATACGGGCTATGTGCAGGTCTTATAATACCTACTTTCTCTAATTCCTGCACTGCTCTTGTTATTTCATCTTGCCCACCCGGGAGTCTATACTGTCTGACATTAGTAATCCGACGCGGTTTCGGCAGGCAAAGAGGCTCATGGCCTCTCAATATTGCCTGCACCACTTGGACACTAATACACCTTTGTCGAAGTCTGAACTCTCCCACAGTTGTCTGGAGAGCCAGACCCCACAGAATACCTATGCCCAGGATGTATTCTTGGACTGGGGCAATAGATACCTTATACTCCTGGGGTGGGAGGCGCCCAACCCCCAATTTCAACCAGGTCTGGGTGACTGGAAAGGTCTGTCCCCCAAAACCTCCAATCATCACTCTGTCACCTTCAAATTTATTTGGATCTCCGTAAATTATTGATGTTTCTGCCCCTGTATCAACTAGTGCCATAACTCTCTGAATGTTCTTTCGGGACCAGTAAATCGTCAATTCCACATAGGGCCTCCGGTCCCGTCTGGGAGGCCCTAGGGGGACTAACGTTCCTCGTCACGCCATAAATTGAGCTAAGGCCAAATCTTTTGCCTCCGGTGGCTCAGGCATCGTGGCCTGAGACACCTGAGGAGGTTTCTTTTTCCTATTAGGGATTATAAAATCCTCTAAATTCCATGTTGTTGTCAGCATTCTGTTTATAACCCTTATCGTTGGTTTCCTAGAGTAATTTTGAAATTTTTGATTATCCTTCAGCTGTGGAGACAGCTGAAGGAGAACATGGTTGGGCTGGCGATCAATTTTAGCAAATTGAACCCCAGCCCGGATAAGATCATTAAACATTTGTTTTCGGGAAACCCTTATGGGTCCCAATTGAGGAGCTCGCGTAGCCGGCCTCTTGGTTTTAATTACTGGCAGGACCTCAGCTTCTTTTAACGTTCGAATGTTGCGCCTAGTTCGCAGGCGTTCTGTTTCTCCTAGGTCGGCTACTAACTGGGCAGCCTGCTGGACTACCACTTCTGAGGCCACCAGGGGATTTAATATAGAGACCAGAGTGCCATATAGATGGGAGGGGGCCTGCTGTAGAATCAGCTCTCTCATCCCTGCTGAAAATTTAACCATATCAGGGCTATCAAACGTGTCTTCACAAATTGCTTCCCTTATACCTAGTTCTCAAATATAATTTTGGAGGTCCTCCATGGAGGACCACATCCCTGTATGTAGGGGTATATCGGATTTATTAGGTCAGACCATACAGCATGCTGCCATCAACTGTGGAGTACTGTCTTCAGGAATGCGGGCATGTCTACTTATCTCTGGACCGTTGCGAACAAAACAGCATGTACGGTTCCGTGGGAAGAAGGAGCTCTGTACCCTGGATCGGCCAGGAATGGGGGAGTTGGACAGCTGCATTCTGGCCTGTAATGTTGTGCCCCAGGGAAAAAGGGAGCCTTCGACCTAGAGATAGCAATGCCTAGCAACAGCCTGAGAAGTACATAGCACTGGGTGTATATAAGCTTGTTTTGTCCGAGCAATAAATGTCTCAGTTTTGTTAACCATATTGGTGTCTCTGAGTCCATGCTGGAATCGCTTTCTCCTGGGGTTTTCCTGCTTTGGCTAAGGGATTTCGCCTGGACATTACAACAATCAACCAATCTATTATAGAGTGATTTTCATTGATATGTTGGACACCAGCATATAACCTCTGCCTAAGGGCAAGATGGACAGTCATGGTGGCCAACTTGGATATTTCCAGGCCATTCACCATAACACTTTCTTGCCCCAGAGTCCCACAGTCTTAATAACCAAGCTGGCACACTTTCTCTAGGCTTTTGTCGAAATCGTTGGAGTAAATCCATCAATTCCTTTGCTGTGTATGGCCGGGCCATTACATGCAAGTGAGTCTGGGCAGGGGGCCATTGATCAGGCGTCACCCCTGCTGGTCTATCCTGTACTTTCTTTGTTTTTTGAGTTATAACAGGACAGACCTCTAGCAGGTCTGTTGTAATTGGAGCTTCAAGATCTGATTTAGAATTCTTATTTTCCTGATCAATGAAGTCCGTTGATTCAGGAGTCCGGTCTTTGTCTATTGAAATATTTCGAACTTGGCCTATTGGAAAATGCAGAATTGGTTTCTTCCCTGTTAATATGCCAAGTTCTTGCTCCAACTTTTCAGTGCGGTCTCTCAAAAGTTGGTTTTCACTTTCTAAAGTATTATTCCTAATTTCAGCCTGATTTAGAGCATTTAATAATGGCCATGCCACTATGGAGGCAGCCAACTGTCTTTCTTTCGTGATTAATATATCTTTGCTAAGTCCATGAAAGTAATCTGCCATGAGATACGGGGAGATATTTCCCATAATGCATAGGGGACCTCATTTTTTCAATGATAACTGCTAGTTCATAATAGGGAGATCCCACAAATCCTGGGATCTGTCCCAGAATCTTTTTATCTAGAGGGGTAACGTTCTCCCCCCTGGCCCATTTATAGAAATTCCATAAAAAAGACATGATGTAAATATTCTAGTATATTTATCCTGCCTGGCTCGCCAAATGTAAGGTTAACAGGTATACAGAGAAGTTAGGCTGGTAAAAATAGTTAAATATACAACAAACTGGTGTTGTAGACTCACAAAGGAACTCTACAAGGAGTGATCTCCAGGAAGAGATCCTTCCTCAGTGGAAGTCAGCCCTTAAATGGGGTCTAGGAGAGGTGGAGCCTGGCTCCACCCCTTCCAGGCACACAGGTGAATTGCCTTCACCTGTGCTCCCATGGCTGACTCAGCACTTGCCTCAAGTGGTTAATCAGAGGTTCAGGCCGTGATTCAACAGTTCCCATACAACTTGCCAGATGCCTCGCACATGTTTACATCTGGCACAGGTAGCTGCCAAGCTTGTTTACTCATCCCAAGGTCTTTTACATATCAAAGAGCTTAAGGTCTTTTACATATCAAAGAGCTTTGTTTTCCTACGTTCTCACACCTGTCCTCTTGGGAGGAGTATAGGAGTGCTGTCAGGGCCTGCAGGGAAGCAACGAGGAAGGCTAAAGCCCACCTGGAGCTGAAGCTGGTGAAGGAGATAAAGGTTAATAGAAAGGATTTCTCTAAGTATGCTAACAGTAAAAGGAAGACAAGGGATAATGTGGGTCCCCTGAACAAGGAAGGCGTCCAGGTAATGGGGAATGCTGAGTAGGCGGAGATGCTGAACGCCTTCTTTACTTCAGTCTTCTCTTCAAAGACTCTCCCTTGGGACTCCTGGACCCTGGAGGGAGGAGAGAGAGTCCAGGAAATGGGGAGCTTCTCTCTGGTTGAGGAGGGAGTGGTCCAGGAGCATCTGGGTGGGATCAGTGTGCACAGATCCATGGGCTCTGATGGGATGCATCCACATGCGCTGAGGGAGCTGGCAGAGATGGTTGCAAAACCACTCTCTATCATCTTTGACAGGTCTTGGAGAACAGGAAAGGTGCCTGAAGACTGGAGGATAGACAGCATCATTCCAGTCCTTAAAAAGGGCAAGAAGGAGGATCCAGGAAACTACAGACCAGTCAGCCTCACCTCAGTCCCTGGAAAGGTGACGGAACAGCTTGTTCTAGATACCATCTCCAAGCAATTGGAAGAGAAGAAGGTGTCTCGCTCCAATTTATGGGAGGGAGAGGAGGTTCTTTTAATATATGTATACCTGACAGTGAGATTAAGACACAACAGGCCAAATGTTAGCCTGATCGCTTTATTATAAATCCTAGTCATTTAGGGAGATGGGGAAGGGAAGACAGGTGATAGAAAAGAGATAGGAAATAAAAACAACCAGTCTTTGTAGGAAGCAAGAGGGAGATAGTCACCACCATGGGTCCAGTGTGGCTCGTAATTTAGTAGCTGATCTTCAGTAGTGGTGGGTCATCAGGAATTGTTGTTCAGTTGATGACGATTACTTTACAGTGGTAGTAAAGACTTATTTATAAGTCCAAAGTGGTGAAGTCAGCTCTCTTTGGAGTGATGACTCAAATCCAAAGTGGTTGAGTCGGCTCTCTTTGGAGTGGCAACTTCTGGCTTTGGGATCTCAGCAGAAACTCCTTTGTTCCCATCTCCCGGGCCTTGCCAGCAGATAAGAGAGAGCAAGGAGGTGCCCACCCGCACTCTGTTTTTCACAGGACATGATGGTATCATTCCCCAATTTTCCCATACTAAGCTGAAGTTATTTGGTCACAGGCCAGATCTTCCACCAGTAAATACTCCTGAGCACTCTATTCCAGAGGCAAACGGATCCAAGGAAATGCTTTCAAATGTAAAACTGTCCACACAGTGAAGCCAACTGCCACACAGCAACACCCACCTCTCATTTCCTAGATAAGTCAGAGTCTTATCACAAGAAATGCCTTGGAAAGCAAGCTTTGAGCCAAAAACAAAGAAGGATTCAGACAGAAGGTCATCAGGAATAGTCAGCATGGATTAACTAAGGGAAAATCACGTTTGACCAACCTTGTAGCCTTCTATGGTGACATCACCAGCAGGGTTGATGGGGGGAGAGCAGTGGATGTCATCTACCTTGACTTCAGCAAGACTTGTGATACTGTCTCCCATGACATCCTGATACTGATGCTGAGAAAGTGTGAGATAGATGAGTGGATAGTGAGGTGGGTTGAGGACTGGCTGACTGGCTGAGCTCAGAGGGTTGTGACTGGCAGTGCAGAGTCTGGTTGGAGACCTGTGACTAGTGGTGATCCCCAGGGGTAGATGCTGGGTCCGGTTTTGTTAAATATCTTCATTGACGAACTTGATGAGGGGATGGTGCCCACCCTCAGTAAGTAAGCAGATGATACAAAGCTAGGTGGAGTGGCTGACACACCAGAAGGCTGTGCTGCCATTCAGCAAGACCTGGACAAGCAGGAGAGCTGAGCAACAAAAAACCAGATGAGGTTTAACAACAACAAGTGTGGAGTCTTGCACTTGGGAAGGAAAAACCGTGAGTATCAGCACAGGTTGGGACATGACCTGCTGGAGAGGACCTCTGTGGAGAAAGACCTGGGGGTCCTGGTAGATGGCAGGTTGGCTGTGAACCAGCTGTGTGCCCTGGTGGCCAAGAAGGCCAATGGCATCCTGGGGTGCTTTAAAAGAAGCACGGCCAGCATGTCACACAGAATCACAGAATCACAGAATCGTGAGGATTGGAAGGGACCTCCAGAGATCATCGAGTCCAACCCCCCTGCCAAAGCAGCTTCCCTATACCAGGTCACACAGGTAGATGTCCAGACGGGTCTTGAATATCTCCAGAGAAGGAGACTCCATAACCTCCCTGGGCAGTCTGTTCCAGTGCTCTGTCACCCTCACAGTAAAGAAGTTCCTGCATACATTTGTGTCAAGGGAGGTGATCCCCTCTATACTCTGCCCTGGTCAGGCCTCACCTGGAGTATTGTACCCAGTTCTGGACTCCCCAGGAGCTCCTGGAGAGAGTCCAGCATAGGGCCACAAAGATGACAAAGGGCCTGGCACATCTCCCCTGTGAGGAAAGGCTGTGTGACCTGGCTCTGTTCAGCCTTGAGAAAGGAAGACTCAGAGGGGGTCTGATTAATGTTTATAAGTAAATATGAGAGTCAGAGAGACATGGCCAACCTCTTTTCAGTGGCCTGTGAGGACAGGACAAGGGGAAACGGCCATAAACATGAACATAGGAAGTTCCACACAATGTGCAAAGGAACTTCTTCATAATAAGGGTGACAGAGCACTGAAACAGGCTGCCCAGGGAGGCTGTGGATTCTCCTTCTCTGGAGATATTCAAGACCCTCCTGGACACCTACCTGTGCAGTCTGCTGTAGGGGCCTGCTTTGCAGGGAGGCTGGACTCAATCCTTCCAGCCCCTACAATTCTATAATTCTTTGATTCTGTGACTGTGTTTCAAGGAATTTAGAAAGAAAGAGGGTTCATTCTGAGCCATGTAACTCAATGGGAAGTTCTCCTATACAAATGTATTTACCTTACCCTCTATTCAGAAAATAATCAAGTGTATCCAGCCACTTCAAATCTTGTTAAGTTTCTTTTAAATCGCTACACTGTATATATATTATGTCAATAAATATATTCCTGCTTATCTCTTATGAATGAAGTTGATGTAGTTGTTTCCACACTAGACAAAACCTTGAAGAATAAGCACAGCACCTGAAATTTAGATGAACCAAGCTGAATTTTCTGCTCAAGTGTTACAGAAGTTGTTTAAGACATGGTTCAGCTGAAAAAAATTCTGATAAGTCCTAGATGCAGTGCAAAGTACAGGAAAGTATCAAAATCCATTTAATGGAAAAGTCATGGCTGCCTGGCAGAGTCCCTGAGGACTGGAAAAAGGGAAAATATCACTCCTATTTTCAAGACAGGGAGGAAGGAGAAGCCAGGGAACGACAGGCCTGTGAGCCTTGCCTCTGCTTCTGGGAAAGTCAGGGTATAGATCTTCCTGGAAGACATATTAAGGACATGAGGGATGAGCAGCTGATCCAAGACAGTCAGCATGGATACAAGAAGGTAAGGTCATGGCTGACCAATCTGTTCAGCCTTCTATGATGGAGTGACAGTACTGGAGGACAAAAGGAAGGCAACTGATGTAATCTACATGGAATTCTGCAAATCCTTTGACACAGTCCCCCTCCACATCTTCATTTCTAAATTGGAGAGCTATGGATTTGAAAGGTGGATTAATTGGTGGATAAGGAATTGGTTGGAAGGTCACAGCCAGAGCGCCGTGGTCAGTGGATCTACGTCCACATGGAGGTAGATAATGAGCAGTGTCCCTCAGGTGTCCTTCTTGGGTCTGATACTCTTTAACATCTTTATCAGTGACATAGACGTTGGGCTCAACTAAACCCTCAGCAATTTTGCTGATGACACCAAAATGAGCACTACTGATACAGCAGAAGGAAGGGATACCATCCAGTGGGAACTCAACAAACTTGAGAAGCGGGCCCTTGTGAACCTAATGAGGTTCAATAAAGTGCAAGGTATGTGCTTGGGTCAAGGTAATACCAGATATGTACACGAGATGGGAGAAGAACTCCTTGAGAGTAGCCCTGCTGAGAAGGACTTAGGGGTGCTGATTGATGAAAAACTTAACATGAGCCAGCAGTGTGCATTTGCAGCCCAGAAGGCCACTGGTATCCTGGCTTCCACCAAAAGAGGGATGGTGAGCAGGGCAAGGGAGGTGTTCGTCCCCCTCTACTCTGCCCTGGTGAGGCACCAGCTGAAGTAGTGAGTCCAAGTCTGAGTCCCCCAGCACAGGAAAGATGTGGAGCTTTTGGAAAGGGTTCAGAGGAGGGCCACAAGGATGATCCAAGGACGGGAGCACCTCTTCTATGAAGAAAAGCTGAAGGAACTGGACTTGTTCAACCTGGAAAAGAGAAGATTTCTGGGACACAAAATTACAGCCCTCCAGTATTAAAGGGAGTTTATAAACATGAGGGAAAGCAACTTTTTACATGATTAGATAGTGATAGGACTAGGGGTAATGGTTTTAAACTAAAGGAAGGGAGATTTAGATTAAATGTCAGGGGGAAATTCTTTTCTGAGAGGTGTTGGAACAGGCTGCCCGGAGAGACTGTGGATGTTCCATCCCTGGAGGTGCTTAAGGTCAGGTTGGATAGGGCCCTGGGCAATCTGATCTAGTACTTTATCTAGTGATTAACAGCCCTGCATGAGGCAGGGTGTTGAAACTTGGTGACCCTTAAGGTCCCTTTCGACTCAAGCCATTGGAGGATTCTGATTCTATGAAAATAATGATATTAAGGGAAAGAATTCTTCCTTCTAGTTCTCTATGAGGTTATCACCAGTCTCCTTATAATTGAATTTGTGTTCTTGCTGCAAAGAAAACCGTTTAAAAGTTTTTGTAAAACTAATAGCAGAAAGCAGAAGTTTCTGCCTAAGTGATTCAGAGTCCCTTATAATCTTATATTGAACAGATATAAACACATACTTATTTCTACCACATTTATAACAGTAGCTGAAAGGAATGCTTGAAACTATTTGCCCAAAGCCACAATGATATTTGAAAATTTGTACCGAAACTGGATTTATTTCTTTATTTATTTTTGTCATGGCAGTCAGGAAAGTCACCAAAATGCAACAGCGTTTGTGGAAAATAAAGATGTCAGATGAACTTGCTATTTTAGAAGCTAAAAAATTCTCCTCATCACACAGTGCTGGAAAACAATGTTGGATGAAGCTCATATAGGGTGAAAGATAAACAGATTTAAAGCATTATCTTAGTGTGACGACAGTTTACGGGCTGGTTCGACCCAGTTCCATGACTAGCGTGGTGGGGGAACCCATGGACCCAAGCCCTGGAAAAAGGAAAAGGGGAAAAGAGTAGAGAGATGGCCTGAAAAAAAAATAGCAGCAATGATCTGAGGAGGAGCAAACTAATTTACTAAATATTGGAATGTAAGATAACACACTATAATACAATATAATACAATATAATTGGAATTGAAGATAATAAATCAAATAAAATGAGAGTGTCCAAAAACTGAAGGCCTACTCTAACGCTGAAGAGAGATGATCTAGTCAGGACAAGCAGTAGAGAAAAGAGGGCGGATCAGGTGATCTGCAAATGGTTTTTATCTTTCCCTCTGAGCAGAAACAGTAATAGAGCAGTGAACAGTCCTCTGGGAGATGTAGTTGTTCTTCTCTTCCGGGACAGGTACCTGGAACCGGAGCATTAACTCTTTGTCAAGGAGTTATCTCTAGATCTGTGTCTGTGACAAGGGGCACAGGCCTGGAAAAAAAAAAAAAAGAAAGAAAGAAAGATCGGAAGAGCG
>JACDJE010000769.1:70031-83646 GCA_016647715.1 Pavo muticus | reverse complement strand
GAGGAGAGGAGAGGAGAGGAGAGGAGAGGAGAGGAGAGGAGAGGAGAGGAGAGGAGAGGAGAGGAGAGGAGAGGAGAGGAGAGGAGAGGAGAGGAGAGGAGAGGAGAGGAGAGGAGAGAAAAAAAAAGTGTTCATGGTTTATGGGCCTGTCTGACCTGGCCCCATGACAGGCCCCGGGAGAAGGGGGAAGGGCAGAGAGATAGTAGATGGGCCTGCATTCCCCATTCCTCTGGGGAATGCTGCTCCTCCCCTCCCCTCTGCTCCGAGAACCAAAAATGCCCAAAAAAGACAGTCCACAGAACCAGAACATTAACTCTCTAACTCCCACTGCTTTACATGACGTTATGATGAGGAATACTGACAACAAAAAATCACAAAACTGAGTTGTGGAATCAAACTCTAAAACAACAAAGTAGTTATAAAGCAGATATGTTATTCAACGCCCCATGCACCAGGTGCAGGGAGGGTAGCCCCTTCCTAGCCTGCATGCCAAAAGCAGGTAAACATCCTTATTTATAGAAGGAATACGTGCATATTCATAGTATTTCTAAGACAAGGAGTGGTTATTACTTCTGGTAATTCATTACAATATTCCATGCCCATTCTACACCCTTAACTCCACCCCTAATTAAAGCTTCTACACATGCATGCTGCCTCCTGGTGGTAGTGCTGGTTGTTGCGGGGATGAAGGCCATATGTCATCCTCACAGTGTACTTCTGACCCCAGTGTAGTTTGAGGAAGTATTCCAGCTTCAACTGGTTCAGTTTCTAAGATGATTTCTAGGACGTGGCTCCTTGGGCCAGTCAGCAGGCTCCTTGGTTGAAGTACCCCATATCTTTCCCATTGTTCATGCTCAACTACTTTTACAGTTTTAACAATATAACAAATTAGCCCTTTATTCAAAACCATGACACTCTTTAATTTCCAGTGCACTACCTGATGTTATAATGTGGAATACTCATAATCAAAAATAATGAAACCATAAGACCACAGGGTGTTCTTATAATGTGTTAAGTATAAGAATATTTACATTTGAAATGAACAGAGACATTGCCAATAGCTTGAATTCTGAAAATCGTAACAGTAATAATGGAATTATGAAGATCCAGTATTATATTTTTTATTCTAATTTCTGCCAGGTTTAATTGATTAACCCTCTATTCTCTTTTCCTCTGATGAATTAAGGAGATACATATCATGCTATGGCTGCAGCTGTGAGAAAATGTAATCATGTAATTATAGAATGGTTTGAGTTGAAAGGAACCCTACAGATCATCTAGCTTCAAAATCCCTGTCATGTGCAGAGACACTAAATCAAGTTGCCCAAAATCCCATCCAACCTGTCTTGAGGGAAGTGACATCCATAGCTTCCCTACACAACCTGTTTCAGTGCCTCACCACCTTATGAATATATATATATATTTTTTCCTAAAATCTAACCTAAAGACATCCTCCATTATTTTAATGTCACTACCCCTTGTCCTACCACTCCATTCTGACATAAAGTGTCCTCCTCATCTTTCTTGTAGGAACTCTTCAGGTACATTAAGGTCGCTATAAGGTCTTCCTGGAGCCTTTTCTTCTCTAAGATAAACACCAATTCTCTCATCCTGTCTTCTTAAGAGAGGTGCTCCATCTCTCTGATCACAGAATCACAGAATAATAGAATGGCTGGAAAAGAACTGTCCACCTACAACCAATATTTCCCCACTGCATCGTGTCCGTTAGTACAACATCTGCACATTTCTTGAACAACTCAGGCACGGTGATTAATCATGTGAACAGATTTTCTCTATTGTGAGAGCAGTCTTTTGCATAACTTGAGCAGATATAAACTGAAGGATGAAGGATGAAGGATGGAGGCTTGCATAAATATAAGCTCAAGAACAGAATGCAGAGGGGGCTGCAGAGCTTGTTGTCAAGTGAAGATAAGAAAGTAGAATAGATAACCTGCTATTGAAGATAAGATGGCAAAACAGATGCCTCAGCTCAACATAACATCATTGGGAACTGGTTTGGGCTACCTCCCCTTAAAAGGTTGGAAATCTACAGTGAGAACAACTTCATCCTTCATCCCATGACCACCAAAAATGTTAGTTATTTATTGGAATTTCTGTCCATGTCCTTGGAATGTAATGAATATGTATACTCTATACCTTTAAATATGTAGTCACTGCTTCTCTTGGTGTACATGCTCAGTGGGAGCTATCCCTCATGCACCCAGCGCTGTAGTAAAGGGAGTACCTTCTTGACATAACTCATTGTCATGTCAAGTTACTTTGTTGGTTTTCTTGGCTTCTGTGACTTAACAACCTCCTTCCCATTCTAGCACCTCACCACTCTTCCACAGAGTAATTTTTTCCTAACATCCAACCAGAAAATCCCCTGGAACAACTTGAGGTCATTCCCTCTAGTCCTATCGCTGGTTACACTGGAGAAGAGACTGACCCCCATCTCCCCACAATTTCCTTTCAGGTAGCTAAAGAGAGTGACAGTGTTTCCCCTGAGCCTCCACTTCTCCATACTAAACAATTACAGTTCCCTCAGCTGCTCCTGGTAAGACTTGTGCTCCAGACACTTCACCACCACTGCTACCCTTCTCTGAACATGCTCCAGCGTCTCAATGTCTTTCTTGTAGTGAGGGAAACAAAACTGAACACAGTACTCAAGATGTGGCCTCACCAAGCCTGAGTACAGAGGGATGATCACTTCCTTACTGCTGCTGGCAACACTATTTCTGATACAAGCCAGGATGCCATTGACTTTCTTGGCCATCTGGGCACACTATTTGCTCATGTTCAGCCAAGCACTAACCAACTCCCCAGGTCCATTTCTTCCACACATTCTTCCAGCCACTCTGTCTGAAGCCTGTACCATTGCCTGGGGTTGTTGTGGTCAAAGTGCAGGACCCAGCACTGGGTCTTGTTGAACCTCATCCCACTGGCTTCAGCCTAGCAATCCAGCCTGTCCAGACAGATCCCGGTAGGGCCTTTCTACTCCCAGGCAAAACCACACTTCTTCCCAGCTTGGTATCATCTGCAGACCTACTGAGGGTGCTGTCAATGCCCTCATCCAGGTCATCAATAGAGATATTGAAGAGGACAGGCCCCAGTACTGAACTGTGGGTACCGCCACTCATGACTGGTAAATCTATTCACCACCACTCTCTGGGCCCAACCATCCAGCCAATTCTTTATCCACCATCCCCAAGGCTCTCGTCTGGACCCTCTCCAGGAAGTCCATGTAGCTTCAAGGACAGCGAGGGCCTGGAGCATCTCTCTTATGAGGAAAGGCCAAGAGATCTGGCACGGAGAAAGATCTTATCAATGCCTACAAATATCTAAAGCATTGCTAAAAAGACTCTTTTCAGTAGGCCCAGCAACAGGACAAGGGGCAATAGGCACAAATTGGAACACAGGAAGCTGCATATGAGCACAAGATTTCTTTACTTTGATAGTGACAGTGCACTGGAACCAGCTGCCCAGAGTAGTTTTGGAGTCTTCTTCTCGAGATACTCAGAACACACCTGAATGCTTTCTTGTGTAACCTCCTCGAGGAGACCTGCTTTAGTGAGGGAGGGGTTGAACTAAATGATATTCAGAGGTTCCTTAAAACCCCTGTGATTCTGTGATTCTAATGTTGAGAGCACTACTGCTGAACACAGTACCTCCCTTGATCTGCTGGCTGCACTTTTGATGCTGTCTAGGATGTATTTGACTTTCTTAGCTACAAGCACACATTCATGGCTCATTTTCAGTTTTTCGTTCACCACTATTCCTGTTTAACTAATTCTCTATATTCTTTATATCAATAATTATTTTCACTAATTCTCAAAGTTACATTCTATTTATTTTTATTAATTATATGTACATACATATAATTAATTTAGGTGCTGTCTGAGAGTAAATCTGGAAATAAAGAAAAATGATGAGTGTAATTTCTCATTTTGTAAGAAACAATCATCAGGTGATAAAGAATTTGCACCTATCAGGAGGACTGATCTTGAATGCACTATATACTATACTAAAATACAATTTTTTTTCCATATTACAGGGAGAATCACATATTAATATGTACTTATTTTATCACTACCATAGCAGCAAAGGAGACTAGGGAACTTATCTAATCCTAAAATATGACTACACGCAGAGCTCAAGACATCAAAGTAGATGCCCAAACATTGCTAAGACTCGTGTAAATGTTTGTCTTCCTGCATACTTTCTGATGTGCCCTGCATGATTTGCATTTCTCAGGATTTTACAGTAAATTGTGACACTGTTAAGATTCTTGTTAGAATGTCTGCTGCTGGTATCGTTGTAATAACCAAGTATATATTAAATACACTGTCTGCCATTTTTACACAAATATGAATTTTCTTAACTGTAGTTTTATCCGAAAACTGAAGTTAATAAAACTGAATAAAGATTACCTTGTAACTCTGCCTTCATGGCAGAACTTGCATTACTACTGAAACAACAGTGACACTGTGGTTGACAAAGAGCCAGCATAGACCGTTTAGCCATTATTCATCTGTTCTATTTAATCATCTTAGCGAAAAGTTTAATAAGTTAGTTTGCTTGTATGATTAAGTAGCTTGTGACCACAAATAGTTTACTTCTGAAAATGCATTTAATTAAAACTAAATAATTATTTCTCTTTACTGAACACTGGGTAGAAACAATTTCAGTTATTACCAAGCCATATATGAATGAAAGATCAATTTGATAACATTTTTATCTGCAATTTCCATCATTAGATTAACAAAAATTTAGGAACTATCCATTTAAATGTAATAACTCCATGATCATTAAATTAAAGACTTACTGCTTTATTCCTACATAGGTCTTGATCTCTTCATTTCCTCTTGCCAAAGTAGTACTGTAGCTGTACAGCCATCTGATACTCTCATTCAACATTTACATTTTTCCTTTCATGAAAATAAACATGGTATACTTAAAAATAGTACATAGAGAACATTAGGATTTATTTGCCTGATAGGATAGTCATGAGTATCATATGTTGGGTTACCATTAATTATTATGATTATAGTTTTCAGTTTGACAATTACCCTGCAAAATCTGTTTTTCATCTAGACTTACTTGGATCCTGCATGTGCTTCCTTGGGACAGTCTATATCTAAAAGACACAATTTATTCTTAAGAAACTAAAGAAAAACTAGTTAATTATTCACCCAATGTTGCTGTTGTTTCTGCTCAACTCATTTTCAAGATATTCTTTTATAAAAATAAAAGATTAGTGCTCCTGAAAATTGAATTTTTATGAATCCTGACAGTCAGTAATGCATTTTATCATAGAATAGCCATCTAGAACACTAAACACTGAAAAGATCAAAATTCTACTATTGTAATTCATAAACTGTATCACCACAATTATTATTCTTCAATTGCTCATTCCCTTGACAATTAATTCAGGAGAACAAAAGGGGAGAAATTAATTGTTATGTACTAAAAATTTTAATGAGCCTTGGGAGTGGTAAAATGATTAATTGCCATCCAATATAAAATAATCACATTTTGAGCTCTTACATGTTCCATTAAGTAGAATTTATACATGGTCTTCTACTGTATGGAAATTGAACCAATGAGATTTGCTGACCAAACATGTAATTCTAGCCCTGCTAGAAAAATTCCAGACAGATTAGTAATATATATATATATAGCCTCTTCTTTCTGTTGCATATTGGTGTATTTGAAACTAGATCATGATCTTCAATGTAATAATGATAACATCAACCAGTGGGTCAAAGTCAGCACAATCAAGGAATCTGACATGCACCTATTTCTTCATTTTCAAAATTATGTCATGGTAGAAATAGAGCACCAATATCATCCATCCTTAAGGAATAGCAAGCAAAGACCTTCTCATCTTTTTGATTCATTTCATTTTTGGTAGATGCATGTTTCTCTCAACAAGCTTGTCCTAGCTATATCAACTTTCATAAAACTAGAGTCATAAATTTACACCATTAGCAAATTTGTAATTTCAATAGAGCATGTGTGTCAAATGAATACAGAGTTTAGAGTGTTCTTAACACTGCCAAAAGAGGCACTTGCTAATGAAAAATAAGCTATTACTAACAAAAGCGGCATTTTTCTATCACAATCATGGACTTAAGATAATAAATTACTCCCTTCTCTTTTTTTAACATGACATTGGGAAAATTAAAATGTCTGTGATATGGTTAGTTACAGTCCTATATAAATGATATTTTTTCACAAGGATTTCTACTCTTATATAGACATAAAACTTGTCAACCAGCACTACCACAAACAGTGGTGTTCTGCACAGGTCACTTTCTAGTTAATAACACAATCAACTTAAAGAAAAGATGAGATTTCCTCAAAGTTGCTTTTAAACTATTCATAATTCAAAATTAGTAAGAAGATATATGTGAAAATGCTTCTGCCTCATCTTGAGATGCCTGGCAAAACTGGTGCCTGCAATCTCTGCCAAGACCTTCCCTAGGAAGAGAGATTTTCCACATTATTTTATTCTCTTGGCAGGTGGTGATTGGAGTTACACAAGCTTTAAGTAGCTTCTGAATTACCACACCACTACTAATTCCACCTACATAG
Organism: Pavo muticus; assembly: GCA_016647715.1. Lineage (NCBI taxonomy): Eukaryota > Metazoa > Chordata > Aves > Galliformes > Phasianidae > Pavo > Pavo muticus. The sequence goes on along the minus strand of JACDJE010000769.1, from coordinate 77,049 downwards.
TGCATATGAAAGTCCACTTTGTGGGGTTCAGATGTCACAGAAGTTCCCAAATTTGAAAAATTTAGACATGGATATCAATTACTTTTCTTACTTATTGTTGTTCCCCTCACTGAAGAAAGATACTGAGTTTCTAGAATTGATTCAAAGAAGAGCAATAATGCTCATGAAGGGGCAAGAAAAACAAGATATATAAGGAGTAGCTGAAGGAATTGGGTTGGTTTAGTCTTGAGAACGGGAAGCTGAAGGGAAATCTCTGCTCTCTACATTTGGTTTCAGCACTGGAACGCCACTCATCACCAGTCTCCACTTCGACGTTGAGCTGTTGTCCATGACTTTCTGAGTCCAGACATCCAGCCAATTCCTTATTCAGTGAGGGTTCCATCCACCAGATCCATTTTTCTCCAATTTGATGATGAGGATGTCACATGAGACAGTGTCAAACACTATGCAAAAGGGCAGGTAGATAACATCAGTTGCTCTTCCTTTATCTACTGATGCTGTAACTCTATCATAAAAGGCCACCAAGTTTGTCAGGCACAACTTGCCCTTGATGAAGCAATGTTGCTTACCACCTGTCGCCTCATCTTTATTTTCCACATGCCTTAGGGTCTTCAGGAGGATCTCCTCCATGATCTTGCCAGGTACAGAGGTGAGACTGACTGGCCTGTAGTTGCCTGGATCTTCTTTTTTTTTTTCCTTCTTGAAAATGGGTATTATGTTTCTACTTATTCTCTTAAATAAATAGGAGGCATGACTTTCAGAGCTACTTGTGTGCCAGAATATGTCTACATCATATTTAAGTCTGAGAGTCTTCACTTCTGAGATTAGCAGAGGTGATACATGAAGTAATTTTTGCCAGTCAGCTATTTTTATGGAATGCAATCTCAGATCATTATGACTTTTTCAACCACTGATAAGAAAAAATCTATCAGATCATCACTCAGACAAACTTTTTCATTTGCTTACTTATTTCATCTGCTTACTTCAAATTTTGTTTGGAAGAGAGACTATAAAAGGAAAATAAATCCTTCAGTTATGAAGGAACAGAATTCTTCGCAAATGAGTTTCATGCAGGTTTTCATGCAAATGTATAAAAGTTTTTCTCAAGACCTGTGGGTTCAGAGAAAGACTACAGTTCTTGGAGATAAATAATATTCCATTTGAAATGATATTCTATGATATGTCAGATTGGCCAGAGATACTTATGAATATGAATGCCTGTGAATTTGAAATAGACTACAAGTATTATTTATCCAGTAAAATCAGATTCTATGTATTAAAAATGAGATTAAAAGAACCAGATGCCTTATTCATTGGCAAATATCAGAATACACCCACACTAGGTTGCTCAGGTCAACAATTCCAGATGTCTCAAATGGATTACAAAGCTGTTTTAACTGAAAACTCATCTTAGCAGTGTACAAAAATAGGCACTTTATCCATATTTATTTAAGAGTTTCATGTCAAATTCCACCCCAAATAAGGTTCTTTTGGCAACAGAATTAGCAGCATTCAAACACTTGTCAAAAATTAATGTTAGACACATCAGTGTAAGAGATTATTTTTTGCACCATTGCCTCAAAGCTTGCTGACGAACACTGATGGACACGTCCTGGGCAAAGGCTGATAAATCCCTTGTCTGAGGGACACAGATGAACAAGTCCAAGCAAGTCCTGATCAAAGTTGGCAAAATCTTTCTTCTGAAGATTTGCAGGCCAGGGGAACAAGAGAGATAAGCTGCAGCTTAATGGCCAGGAAGCAGAATTTTGTGTGGGCTTATCTCGAGGGAGATAGCCATCTCAGGGGGTACTCCACATGACTCTTACCCAAGCACCCAGGAATGCCACGTTGGCAGAAGAACAAGGATAAAAAAGGGACCAACAACCATGAGTATAAGTGTCTGACATCAGATTCCTCACGATATGATGCCTGCTTGCTGAAGAAGAAAAGGTGTCTGACATCAGGTGCTTCACGACATGACACCTGCCTGCTGATGGATCCTCCTGGGCCTGCTACCTGAGACCTGCCGCTTCCTCCTGGACATTCCCTGTCACTGTACCTGCTTGCTGCCTGAGGCCAGCCACTCTGCTGCTGCTCTCCCCCTGTGCTTTTGCCTCGGACCATCAGAACAGCGTGAATGGGACACTGCTGGACCTTGGTGGTGGGTATTCCTGCTTTATGTAATTCTTGCTACTTTCCTACCTTTTCTATCGCCTGCTTTCCCTTCTCCATCACCCTAATTTGTAATAGTTGCCTGCCTCTCCTTCTCCATCTTCCTGATTAAGATTTGTAATAAACTGATGGGACCAACATTTGAACCAACATTGTTTCTTAATCTCAAGTCGAGTATACATGTATCAAAGAACCTCCTCTCCCTCCTATAAATTGGAGTGAGACATCTTTTTAATGGCATAGTTGAAGCAGGATACCCACCGTGAGAGTGTTGTCCCTCCAGAAACTTTTCTGTGTGCCTCCTGCAAGACAATCAGTAAATAAGAATCCCTTTTTTTCCTAAAGGATCCTTCACCCTGAGACATTTCTTAAGTTTCTTTTAGCTGTTTTGGCATTAAGATAAGTATAACGTCAAGCCAACACTCAGAAACTGTCAGTATAGTATGAGCTTAACCAGACTTTAAAAATTAGTTTCCTAAATTGCATGTAAGCTTGAGATTAATCAAGTTGGAGACTTTAAATAAAGACATGAATGTAGATATTACTGTTCAGTTTTGACATAATTGTTTCATGTGCAGATATGGCATTTTGATGTGCACTGTGTTTTCTTCTCTTGATTTTTCATAGACATGTTACTGACACATTAGTCACTCTGAAGACAATCTCTCCTTTTGAAGTTGATTGTACAGCAAGAGCATTAGATTAAGTAGTAATTTTATATATTTTATATTTCTCAATACCTAGAAAATTGACATTTTAAGAGTCAACTTCATAAACAAATCTAATGGTTCACTAAAATCTTCATTTCTTTACATGGCTTGCTAGGCACTCTTATTCCCAGCCTCAGACACTTATTAGCTTTCTCTGGTTCCTTTGGAACACAGAACCAGTTCATTTAATGTATTTATTTATATATTGGATTTCTTTATTTCAATGTATTTTCATTCATTTTTTTTTTTTTATTTTGATCTTAAAAAAACTACCAATCCTTTATTTACACAAGCAAATCTCAGTTCATACAACAACTTACATCAAGACAGCATAGGGTATATGAAACTGTATGCATGGTATTCCAAAAGGAAATGTCAGTTCAAGTAAATAAAACTCATAAAAAAATAGGTTTTCTGTAATAAATGAATCTATTAAAATTACACTAAGGTAGGACATATAGATCCACCTTCACTAAAGTTGTTTGCAGTGGCTAAAATTAAGGTAAAAAACAATATTCAAGCATTCAAATGTTGATACATGAGTTTTGAAGAAATTCTAAAAAATGGATTATTTATTGCAGTATGTTTGTACAAGCATAAGACTGAACATTCAGAGTTATAGTATCCTTCTTAGCTATAGTATGTATAACAAAAGGAGAGTATCTTCCTTATGAGGAGTGGCTGAGAGATCCAGGACCATTCACCATGGAGACAGATGCCAGATTCATGCCTACAGATACCTGATGGACAGGTGTCAAGTTGATGGGGTTACGCTCTTTTGACAGTGCCCAGCAACAAGACAAGGATCAGCAGGCATAAATTAGAACACGGGAAGTTCCATTTGAACACGAGGAAAAACTTCTTTACTTTGAGCACTGGAACAGGCTGCACAGAGATGTTGTGGAATCTCCTTCTCTGAAGATATTCAAAACCTGCCTGGATGTTTTTCTGTACAACCTGATCATGACTGATCCTTCTGTGAACAGCAAATTGGACCAGATATCTTTTGTGGTTGTTATTAGCCTGAATTACACTAAAATTACTTTTTCATTGTAGTCAGAAAATACATGAAAAATTGGGGGAAAATCTCAAATTCTTGAAGAACAGATCTAAAATTCAATACCTGCATCCATTGTTTAGTGGAGAAGGTGGTCAAACTGATCTTGATCTTTTTACTTTCTTTCAAATTTAGTTAATTACATGACATTTTATTTACTTACAATTGTTCATCAGGTTGCTAAGTAGTGATGTTCAATTCATTTCTTAGTAGAAAAAAAAAACAGCAACCAAACAACCAAACAACCAAACAACAACAAAAAATGAACAGAAAATACGAAACAGTCCAAAGGAGTTTAAATGATGGCTTTCTTCCTTTTTATAATATATTGCTCTTGTACTTTTATTAATATGTATAATTATTAAATGGTCTTTAACATAGTCTAGCATAAATAGAATGGAAAGTAGAAGTACAAACAGGCAAAGTTAATAAACAAAAAACCATACCACAATTAAATATTTGTCTAAATTATTATCCTGAAATACAAAAGGAAGCACCAAATGCAGTACAAATATTAATTTAGTCACTAGCCAGCTTACCTAAGTTGCTACAAACTAATGAGTTCCAGCTTTTCCTTAGAAATTGACTGACATATACAAATTCCATTTATTTAAATGTAGGTTTCCTTCTTCCTCTTTCATGTTTAAAACTGGTGAACTTAATTACTTTATTTAGGTAAACTCATGTGGGCTATGAAATGCAAAAATATCAGGAATGACATTTTCAGCTAAAATTTAAAGATTCAGGCACATTCAGGGGAGAGTGGAGGGGTATGTACTAGTCTCTTCCCAAGGGAATAGCAGGAAGCTGCACCAGTTCTCTCTATTAAAACTTGTAACCAGTTAAATAGGAAGTGAGAAATTTTACTTAATTAGCTGAACTTTATACCACTGCACATTTATATTTCTTATCATACATAATATATAATTTATTTGTTTTTTTTTGCCTTTGCTTGACACCGTAGAATTCTGATAGCTCACTACTGAAAAACAGACATTTAAAGAATTCAGGAGAAAATCAAGAAATCTTGCTTTTATAAGGAATATTTGGAGGCCTAGGTATGTTCCAGTCTGTACTACAAGATTTACGTCATCTTTATCTGGGTTCAATGTTTTTTCTTCCAGGTCCACTGACTAGCAGGGAGATTGCACTGAACTGAACTGAGAATCATCTCACTTATTTTACAGAGAATGTTTCGTTTTAAAGACTGAAACAAATGTTTCATTTGTAAAGAAGTTTCCTCCTCACCATCTCCTCAAACTCAGACTCTGTTGTGTATGAAATTCCGAAATGTCTGTTCACTGAGATAAGGAGAAGCCATTTTGAACTTGGAAAGTAGAACAGTCTTATTTCAACTGAAGCTCTTTCTGAAGCAGGAAGAGTATTTGGTTTGTCTGAACAGAAGAGCTTCCAGGAAAGATTACTCTCTCTTTTGTTGTTGCTGTGATGGTAATTTGTTTGTTTTAATTTTTACTATCTTCTGAAACATAATAATAATAAAAAAAAAAGTCTATTGAAAAAAATTATGAAATTCTACAGTTCTGTCCAACTGATCTGTTCATCTAATGCTGCATTTACCCATTATAGTTTTGCAATAGTTATGCAACTGTAAATTTAAGCTAACAGTTTTTGCCTCTCTTTTTAATCTCTACTACAGAAAATATCTTCACTTAAATGCATTCATTTTAAGTAAAAAGGGAAAACAAAATGGTAGAATCTTTATTTTTTCAAGTTGCTGCTTTACAGTTTTCAGACGTTCAGCCTTCCCTTACCCTTCAAGACTCACTTGCTTAAGAGATATTTTCTAACTTAAACAAATGTTACTTCCTGAAAACAAAAGCAAACAAAAAAAAACCCTTTATGTTCTTTTAGGAGAAGAAAGGATGGAGAGGAAGTAGTGTAAAACAGGGTAATAAAATGCTTCGTTCTCTAGCTTCTTATGCATGGTTATCAATTCAATTTCAGTTCAGGCACATATAATGTGAGATTTAGAATATTTAGCCATGGTAAATGGCTCAGTCTATTGCTTGTTTTCAATGTGACAATAATTATTTTAAATTTTAACAAGCTTCAACACAGAATGACTTTGCAGAGAAAGTCTATGTCACTTTCATTCTATGAAGGTCTACTTTACCTAACTCAAAGACGTATTTCCACCCACCTTTTAGGGATTCATCTCCTGCTAGATTCAGTTTTGAGCACATATTTAAGGGCTAAGAGGAATACATTATTGTCAGCACATGCTTGAAGGAGTGTTATTTATCTTTCACAGTGTTGAATGCCCACTGTTTGAAGGAATCCATACATATATGGCAGATTTAGAAATGGTATTTTAATGTCAGAAAAATGCTTAATCACTGGAAGTAAAATGACATCTACTAAACTATCACATTCTCAAAGACAGTAACTAATGTTTTTTTCTTTGCTTCCTGTTCATTTTCGCAGTCTATGCAAGGGACGCTGAAGAAACCAAGAAGTATCAAGAAGCACCATAAATGCAACTATAAGATTATCAAGCAGGATTACAAAAAAAGATAATAAAGTAAACAGTAAACCAATCAATGCAAAATAAAAAATAAGAATCTAATTCATGAATCTGAATTGAATGATTCTACTATTAATGCACCATTTCTGCAATAACCAATTTAGAGTGTATTTTTATGTATGCTTCATAATTTAACCATGATTCCAACTCTGAGAGTAAAACACATTTTGTAGAAAACGGTTTTACACTGAAGTATAATTTTTCTGCTAACCAAGAATCATGATGCATCTTTTTATTATGTTTAAAGTGTTTCATAAAATATTTTGTGGAAAAAAGTATTTTTAAATTTTAGAATTTTGAATGTAAGAATAATCTATTTCCACACATTTGCACTTTGAGCTGACAAAATGAAGATATTTAAAAATATATATATTTATTGCATAGGGAAAAACTGTCAGAAAAAAAGATTGGTGTGAGAAAGTATGTCTCTTTTTACAAATATTTTCTATATTTTCAGTAAGAAATGAACCATTTTTGAATGTAATTTTCCTCCTCTCCTCTCCTCTCCTCTCCTCTCCTCTCCTCTCCTCTCCT
>JACDJE010000769.1:51121-69864 GCA_016647715.1 Pavo muticus | reverse complement strand
TAAAAGAGTCAATGCTGATCCTGGAAGGTGCCTCTTTGGCACCAAAAACAATCTTCTTCTTGGAGTTTTTTGCATTCTGAGGAATCTGGACTACTTTCATGAGGTTCAGAAAGACAGTCAAAGTTGTTTCATTGTTTTTTTTTTAATCTGTTCTTCCATTAATATTCTTTTCCTTTTCTATATCTCCATTCCACAAACTGGGGAAGAAAAACTTCTGGTATTGTCACAGTTTTATGATTTCTGTTATTGGTATTCCACATCATAACATCATGTAGTGCACTGGGAGTCAAAGAGTTAATGTCAGAGTTCCGTGGATTGTCGATAGCTCCAGGTACCTTTCTCAGAAGAGAAGAACTACAGTTCCCTTTTCCCTTCCTCCCTTCCCCCTTCCCCAGGGCATGAGTCTTTGGGTCACTCCACCCAATTAGCCATAGAACTAGGCCAAACGGGGATGAAACTATGACAACTATCATCCACCTTTTGTTCTGTAACACGGTCCACAATTTATGGTAATAGTGCTTTTCTAATACACATGCTGTGCACTGAAGCACGTTAGAAATTCATTGTCAATAACACCATGGCAATTTTCCATTGCATATTTACACACTTTATTAATCATTCTCATTCAAGACTCATTTGAGCCAGACCTCATACAGGCATAGCAAAATAGGCAGCTAGAATTCATTACTTATGGTATGAAGAGTGAAATCGTTCTGAATTAAAATACATCTATTCTTGGTTTTGCTGTTTCTATCAAGATTGTCAGAAAACCTAGGAGGAGATGAAGCATTTCCACATTTATTCATTTATTCACATATCATTGGAGTCTGATGTTATTTTCAGTGTTGTGTAGATTTTACATAAGTTGTTTTCTCAAAAAAAAAAAAATAGTAGTGAAACACAACCGCGATTTTCAAAATTACCATCAAAATAATATCTTTATGTTCTCTGTTAACACTCAGTCCATACAAATTCCTAATGAAATATATGAAATTCCTTAATTTCTGTGCCAAACTGCAATTGACTGAAATAATGTGGTTAATAAACTTTCTTTTTAAATCTCAAAAATGGAAATTATTCGAGCTCATTTTTATTTTGATGGGTTTGTACGAAAAACTCCATTTAAATTTAGACTGTTTGAAGAACTGAATTAAGGTTCTAACAGTTTGATTTTTAGTTAAATTATTTGTGACAACTGCATAAATATGTAGTTTTGTCAGAATTGACCACCATCTGATAAAGATTTTATATAGTTCTTTTCTGTTGCTAATCTCCACACCAAGATATATTCAACTCATCTGTACTTGGCATTTATTTTTTCAGGAAATTCTAAACTCAGTCCCACATTTGTAAATGTCTGACTGGATAAACTTAATTATAATCTCTGTTATATACTGAGAATTTCTGTAAGTAGGGACAGTATACAAGAACATTAATTGTATCTCTGTAATCAAGACAATCAGTTTCAGTTAATTTGATTCCTGAGTTCAGTTTAAGTAGATAGGTAAAGAGTCATTGTATAAGGCAGTTAACGTTTTTAAAGTATTCTTTAAAGGTTGATCTCTAAGCCATAATCTTCTACCAACAAGTCATCAGAAATGGATTTCTGAACCAGCGCTGTCATGAGCTATTGTCCACCAGATAGTTTCCCTTCTGTCTCTTAAATTAGGCAAATGAACTTGGACAATGACCAGAAAGTTAACAACAACAATATCCAAAATAAAAAACTCCAAATTTATCACTGAAAATACGTAAAATTCTCAAGATTATAAATTATAAATTAAGCAGTCTTTGAATTAACTAAATAGAAAAAAAAATCTAGAGGAAAAAAAGCAATAATGAAAAGCCAACTAGTTTATGCAAAATCACTTCTGTTGGAAACACATGTATTAATTAAGCTGTTAGCAGAATAGAAATAAAACAGTCTTGATTAGTGTTTCTGATTTCCAAAGAGGTTGGGAGTAAAGAGAGAGAATAGTTAATTTGTCATTTGTAAATATACGTAATATATGATGGAATGGCTACTTGTCATATCAACAATTGTTTAATTGTATTTTCTTATCTAAGGCTTTGATTATCCCCCACTCACTCACAAAATGAAACATATAAATGCAAACTTCTAACTCTTTTATGTATAAAACTTTATAAAACTGAGATCAGCAGAATTTGCATGTCTTAATAGACAGTACTAATTAAACGTAAGAAAGAGGTATAAGTTCCCAAGAAAGATAAAAAAATTGCCTTAACCTGTATTTCACTTCTGACTGTTACGCCTTTTCTGCTTTTTTCCCTTTCTTTCACGAAAGCCATTAAAAATTACAATTCACGTGAAAATCCTAGATAACAGGAAAGCTGTTACCTTAGCAACAGAAGCAGTGAGACAGAAATGAATACTCTTCTTAGTCAAGATTAAGATATTGCTTCAGATTCAAATGTTTTTAATAATACATATTAATTAAGAACTGGCCTCACAGATGTTCCTCTGCAATATATGTCACTTAACCAAAAAAACTATAGCCAGAGAAACACTAGCAATGAAAGTTTAGAAGCTGTTCAGAAAGTGTTGCATACAAAATGTTTTTTATCACTCTTTCCTGTTGTATTAGGCGACAGCGAGGCTACGGGATGTCACAGGATAGTGCCCCCCCGAGCTCAGTAATTGGACAATACACCTTTAGGGGTGTAGACGAGGTAGAGCAAAAAGTATTTAAACGAATGCCACGTGTGATTAAACGCCATTTTTCTGCACATATTGGTGTCTTATGCAGTTCTTGGCCCTGATCAGGTAATTGATCAGTCTCGCAAAGGGTTAATACAGCCTGAACAGATAGATAACGACAACACTTTCCCATAATTAAAAGCATAAATATCCATAAAGGTCTTTTCAGGGTACTCCCACTGACAGTTTTCACTCTTATTTTACTTTATTCCATTCCATTCCATTCTATTCTATTCTATTCTATTCTATTCTATTCTATTCTATTCTATTCTATTCTATTCTATTCTATTCTATTCTATTCTATTCTATTTCACTTATAGAATTGTGGAATTATATAATCATAACACCATAGAATCATAGAATGATTTGTGTTGGAGGAGATCTTAAGGACTATCTAGTTCTCTGCCATAGACAAGGACACTTCCTACTGGATTAGATTGCCCAGAGACCCATCCAAAATGACCTTGAACTCTCAGGGATGAGGCATCCGCATCTTCTTTCAGCAACCTTTTCCAGTGCCTCAAAACCCTCACAGAAAAAAATTTATTCTTGATTTTTAATCTACCCTCTTTTAGCTTAAAATTATTACTTTTTGTCCTATTACTCCACTCTGCCATAAAATATCCTTCCCCAGCTTTCTTGTATGCCCCCTATAAATGTAAGGGGAATTGTTCCTACATGAGTAATTTGAAAAGGAATCATTATCTTGGCATCTTCTCACTGTAAATGTCTGTATGCTATGTTGATAGCTCTCTTTTAGGGATAATAGGAGTACAGTATGCAACTACTTTATTTGACATTAATCAAGACAATATATGAACAGTAAGTCTTCTTTTTTTTTTTACTCAATTGTATAGTGATAAATCTACTACAGATTTCTTACTTCCAATGCAGAGTGGCGTTATTATAATATTTATCATGTATACAAGGCAGTCTCACAATTTCTCAGCAGTACTAAATGTACCAAAGGTTTCCTTCCTGCTCACCATTCATCCTCTTCTAAGGATTTGTTCTTGATTCAAGGGAGGTGGCAGACAGTGTGCTGCATTGGAGACTGCAGTTTTCTCTGTGTAACTCAGAAACTGTAGTCTGATATTTTGCTTATCCGGATGTCTTTGGTGTTTATATTGTTATTCTTCTAGTTTTCAGTTTTCATTTACATTCATTTTACATTTTATACCCATATTTGGAAGAATAGGAATTTCTCTTATGCAGTGTATTTTCCTTCCAGGTTATGAATTTATTTTTCATTCCTGTAGATTTGTTTAGAAATGTGCCTTAGCTGAAAGAGTTTCCTATCTTTTCTACAAAGACATTGCAGCAGTTTGTAGTTTATTTGCTCTGAGCAACATCTCAGCATCTATTTTACAGAAGGAGATGCTCATTCATTATGATAATGAATGGCGATCAGATCCTGAGTTAATCAATATCAAGTGTGTCTCCAAACAAGACACAGAAAGCAGTGCTTCCCTGGCTTCTGGAGTTACCCCACTTTGATCATTCTATTTACTAGAGGAATTTCATTTTTAATTTATTTAAAAAAAAAAAAAATCAAGCAAGAACAACAACAAAACCTTTATTCATCCTTTTTATTGCCAAATAGGGAGAGTTTTTACATAGAACCTCTTGCTGTTCTTTTAAATAAATACAAAGCTACACAGGTCACTAGTATTTAGTGTGAGCTACCTTACCTTAGTGTAAGCTCCCCTCTTACCACAAGCTGGATATGTTTGCCATGCAACTAAGGGTTCTGCAGAGCACAGTTGAATCTGAAGGTCATGTTGGACATGCAGGACACAGGACTGAGTCTGTGCAAGTTAGCTGTAGCTAGTGTCACCAGATCCACCATGTACAAGTGGTCATGGGTCACTACAGCATCTTGCTTCTTTGTCATTGATTATAATTTCATTTCTGATGAAGGAGGGCTTGCTTTGATCACTGAAAATCTAAGAAGGTGGACACTTTTTCTTAGAAATTTGCAGTTTGTTCAAACTAAAACTATACACTGATTTCTTAGATCTAGGATGGAGCTGTGAATAAAAAGAGAAATGGAAACAGGTACCTCATTTGTCCTAGGAAATATAATAACTGTAAATCAGAAAGAAACAAAAAAATTGTGGTGAGATTATTAGAAAAAAAGCTATTTTAAAAAATGCACTTTTTTATCAACTGCAGCTAGACTTATTTTCTACATTCGCACTGATAATACTACTCCAGCTGCAAAAAAAGAAAAAAAAAAAAGAAAAAAAAAATAAATATAACATACCATATGCTTTGGCATTTCTGTAAGTTTTGACCAGGAAACATATTAAATTAGACCATAGAAATGATCTGCTTTCTGATTTTTTTCCTACGTCTGCCATTACAATAAAATCATAGAATCAAAAATTATAGAGGTTAGAAGGGACCTCTGCAGATAATCTAATTCAACCCCTCTGCTTAAGTAGTTTATCTAGAGTAAGTTACACAGGAAATCTACTGTCACCCTCTGGCTGAAATTCTGAGTTCATTTTCTATTTCCAAGTAGACTAACCAAGCTTTGCTCAATACTTCTCTTACTATATCACACATAACTGTCTAACCCATTACTCAGTGTCACCAAGAATAAGACAAGGAAATATTTTCTAAGTTATCAGTTGAAACAGATGATTCCCATGAGTCTGTGAAGTTTCCAAAATTAAGTGATGACGAAAGTAAATTGCTTGGATGTATTAATGTCTCTCTACATCTTTTTCTATTAAATGATTCCAATTTACAACCCAGAGATTTTATTCCATCTCTTCAAACAGAGACATATTATTTTAATGTTCTAACAATCTGAAAGAAAAGATAGGTTGAAGTTGTGAGGAAAAAGACTGTTCTATATATTTACAAAATAATTATCAATGTTTATTCTATACCTGAAGAGTCACCAAAATCTACAGCCAATTACAGTCATTAAATGAAACCATGGAAACACAAGTAAACAATGATTTTTAAGAATAGTTACATTTAATACTCATTATGATTAATCTTCACCACACTTTTTTAGTTAAATGTAATCCCTTATGTAAAGGTATGTACAGTGAAAGTAGCGGCTACTGCCTCAGTAGCCATAGGCTCTATAAATGATTTCTCTTTTATTGGGGCAGGATTGTTACAATTCAAAATCCTGAATTCAAGAAACCTAAGACCACGCACTATGTACGTGTTCTTTTACAATGTCAGTTACTCTATGTAATCTCAATTAAATAGAAAGATGTTTAATTAATTATTATTTGTTTCTAGCTGCCATTCGGCTTCTATTTGCAATTATATGCATGCAATAAGACCACTAGATATCTGAGAGAGGAAAAATTATCTTGGGGTGTCTTGAAAGAAGGGTTTAATTCTGAAGAATTAATTAATCTCAGAATGGGTTACCCCCTCCCCCCCCCCCAAAAAAAAAAAAAAAAGAGAGAGAGAGAGAGAGAATAAAGAGAGTGAGAGAGACTGAATTACAGGATAGTTAATCCCAGTGACTGATGAAAAACTAGTGGACAGTGACTAAGTCTGTTTTTGACAAAATGATTCATAATTCCTTCATCATTTGCATAGAAATAAGTGCTGATTAGGATCAGTTCAAGATTCATGTTAGGAAATAAATAGCTTTGCCAATTATCCTGTCATGAATTTCTCAGTATCTTACAAGTACACTCATGAGATGGCAACAGATTGCTTTCAGTACAAAAGCTTTTATCAATGGTACTTACTTTATGGCGTATGCAAATTTTCTCCCCAAAGAATCGTATTGACCTCTATTCAGGGAAGAGTAATCTTATTTTCCCAGTGAAGAAATTTTGTTACATATTTTCCTGTTAAAGTCACTTACTATATAGTCTTTTCAAAACATCATATGTAAATAAATATCTCATTTTCCTGCATATACAAAGTCCTTTCTATTGAAAGAGGGCTACCTGATTAATCAATACAATGCAAACTATTAAGTCTTAAATCATAGAATGGCATAAAAATACAGACTACTAAATAAGTGTGTTATGAGAGTGTCACAGAGAAAACACTTTTGTTTGTTAAAAACATCAAATATTAATATTACCTACTCCTGATGGTTATACTGCATAATTCTCCTTTTGAGTAGTTGACCTCTCCAATATCAGAAAGAAATGAATGAATGAATGAATGAATGAATGAATGAATGAATGAATGAATAATAGAAAGACCTGTCTACTTTTCTGTAATTAAAGAAAAGTAGAAGCATGTATCATAAAGGGCAATGGAATATACTAGAAAATTGAGGAAACTATTTAATATACTGACAATTAAAAATAGAGTGGGATGGTGAGGAAAAAAAAAAAAAAAAGATAAAACTAAAAGCATCTTTTCCCTTTCTCTTCTACCTGCTCTCCCTTCCAGACCTGCAGAGAGGAGGAGAACGGATGCTGTGGTCAATCCAGAACATTTTTTTGCTCCTTTCTCCTCACACTTTTTTAATGTAGCTGGAGTTCTCATGGGGTGCAGTTCTTCACAACTTTCTTCAAAGTGGGTCCTTCTCATGGGCTGCGGTTCTTCAATAAAAATCTGCTACAGTGGAGGTCCCCCATAGACTCCAGTTCTTTCCAGAAAATCAGTTCATGACTGGGCTCTCCCATATGGACTGCAGTTCCAGTCAAGAGCCTTCACTTGTGTGGGCTCACCATGGGCTGCAGCTTCCTTTGAAGGCACATCCACCTCCTCTGGTGTGAAGGGTGCAGAGCTGCAGTGTTCTGCATCTGTTCTGATGTGGCACCCCTTGGGATTCAGGCAGACAGCCTGCTCCACCATGGACATTGCTACAGCCTGCAAGGAAACCTCTGCTCCTCTGTCTGGAACACCTTTTCCTCTCCTTCTTCTCCAAATTTGGTACCTGCAGAGCTGTTATTCTGACATTTCACAGAATCACAGAATCACAGAATGTCAGGGATTGGAAGGGACCTCGAAAGATCATCTAGTCTAATCCGCCTGCTGGAGAGGGAATACTTAGATTAGGTCACACAGGAATGCGTCCAGGTGGGCTTTGAGTATTTCCAGAGGAGACCTCACAAACTTGCTGGGCAGCCTGCTCCAGTGTTCCATTACCCTTACTGTGAAGAAGTTTTTTCTTGTATTTATGTGGAACCTCCTATGTTCCAACTTGCACTCATAGCCCCTTGTCCTGTCATTGGATGTCGCTGAAAAGAGCCTGACTCCATCCTCCTATCACTCATCCTGTACATATTTATAAACATTAATGAGGTCACCTCTCAGTCTCCTCTTCTCCAAGCTAAAGATACCCACCTCCCTCAGCCTTTCCTCGTAAGGGGATGTTCCACTCCCTTAATCATCTTTGTGGCTTGTCACTGGACTCTCTCAAGCAGTTCCCTGTCCTTTTTGAGCTGAGGGGCCTACAACTGGAGACAGTATTCCAGATGCGGTCTCACCAGGGCAGAGTAAAGGGGAAGGAGAACCTCTCTCAGCCTTCTAAAAACACTCCCTCTAATACCCCCCAGGATGCTATTGGCCTTCTTGGCCACAAGGGCACAGTGCTGGCTCATCTGTTGGGCCAGGTATGTCACACTAACAGAGAAAAGAAGAAGAAAAAACCTGAGAAATGGGGGATAAAAAGCCCTCACTAAACTACGGACTTTGGAGAAGAACTCCCAAAGAAACCCCTGAGAGAGGAATTCCCTGAGGGGACAAACCTCTTCGGAAGAACCCCCTGGGGCCTGCTTGCTGCAAAGCTTCCTGGCTTTCCCCCATCCCCCACGGTGATTGGATGAGTTCCTGAGATCAATGGACCTACTACGAACCACACTGGACCCACAGTGGTGACTATCTGTCTCCTGTTCTCTACAAAAACTCCTTGCTTTTATCTCCTTTCTATCACCCGTCTTCCCTTCCCCATATCCCTAAGCAACTAGGATTTGCAATAAACTGGTCGGGCTAACATTCGACCATTTGTGTCTTAATCTTGCCATCGGGTATGCATATATTAAAAGAACCTCCTCTATCTCCGATAAATTGTAGCAAAACAAGGTACAGCATTTTTTCCCTTCTCTACAGAGAACTTTTAATCCCAACACAAAGCATTCTTCAGCTGTACCTATTCACAAACTCCAAATTACATGCAGTTTTCTTTGTTAAAATCATAACATGGCAGTTGTGATATACTTCAAGTAAGTGTCATCTGTGAAGCTTTGTTTGAATGATGGTTCAGCTAGAGTTGATTGATGCCAATACATGCATTTCTAAAATTATTTTACAATGAAATTATAAAAATATAATACCTGAGGAAATGTACCCGAAGTCTGAAGTTGTAGAATTAGAATAGAAATAGATATTATGTCATCCAATTTCAATTTTGTAGATGTTTCAGGAAATAAACAGCCGGTTTCTTTTCTGCATAGAAAAGATTTCCATGGTACCATGCCAAGGTTCTTCTTCAATTGGCCAAAACAGATATAGTAGCCTGCATTACAGTTGAATTTTCTGCAGTCAGATTTTTTGTTGGTTGGCTGGTTTGGTTTGTTTTTTGGTCTTGATCAATCCATTACTCATTCACTCCCTCACCACAATTCAGTGTTAACTGGGGAAAAAAAAAAAAGACCTTTTCTCTAGTCCCAGAGAGATCAGCAAAAATTCATCATTGTTCTATAGATTCAGAATTTATTTAGTAATTCAAAATCAAAGAAGATAGAAAAATGGCAATATTCTAGAACAGGAGTTCCATCAGTAGAAAAACAAGAAAGATCCCTGGGCAGATATTTGAGGGTGGAAATGATATTTTTTATCGCTTGTATGCACAGAGCTCATTGTTTCCTAAAACCGACTCTCTCAGCCTTCTGAATCTGATTGCTGAAAAGAAGAAATGAATGCATACTTGAAAATTTGTGTTCATTCTCTTTGTTTTATGGACCACCTAAGCATCCTGCAAACAGTGTATGTGTAAAAACGTATGTGTGTATATCATAAGTATCAGATAGAGAAAAGTCTCAGAAGGATATATAAAACAGAATCGATAAAGAGATTACAGAAGAGGAAATTATAAAAATGTTTTCAAGCATTATTTTATATTAATAAATAAATAGATTAAATAAATAAATAAATAAATCCTGTTATGTTTTACTGCTGTTAAAGAGAAAGTTCGAACTTGAATTGCTCATGAGAATTGCTGTAATAGAAGGTACCAGAGATCCAACTAGCTTTATAATTGGTCCGCAGAAGGAAGACGTGCTTAATACAGTGCGTGAAATACAGTTTCACATAATATTAACAAAAATACTAGTAACAGTATCTCCTATGTTGGATGTTATTTTTTGTTTTTGTTTTTGTTTTGTGTGTTTTAGGGTGTTTTTTTAGTTGCTGTATTCTGCTCTGTATAAACAGTTATTTTTACTTGTAATTGTTACTGAAAATCCTACCATTACTTTATTTTCTTGTTTCTTTGTTTGTTCATTAGTAAAACAGGCAACATTCTATGAAATAGTAAGAGGTGGGACAAACAAAAGAAGGACTGTATCTCCTTATTATCAACTCAGATATACTAGAAATCCATTAGAAGATCATTCAATTATGATTTATTTCAATGAGTGTAATACGAAAATGTAGCCTTCTTACTTTTAATGATGAAAATATTTGCTTAATAATTAGGTACTTAACAGAAGAATTAATAGCTATCCACAAAATTCTGGGGGACCTGAAAGAAAATTTAGGGAAATTTTAAATATTTAGCAAAACATACTTTTCACTGAGTTTCGTAGCTGCTATTACTTTATTGCAATCACAATATTTGTAATAGATTTCTTACAGAAGTTTTTGATTTTCATTACTGCACATTTTAACTCCTGAAGAATTTTTTTCCCCAACATGTTTGCAATGAAGACATTCTATCTCAATTCGGGATGAACTGGGTAGGTTATAAGTCAACGGAAGGTGCAAGGATCAGGTCTGTCAGTGAAATTCCTGGGTGTAGTTTGATTGAGAAAGACTGAAGTACTACCCAGTACAGTAATAGACAATCTTCAGGTGTTCCCAGTCCCTACCACGCCAAGGCAGCTGCAATAATTTCTGGGTATATTGGGATACTGGTGTTCCTTTATACCCTGCTTAGCACAGCTGCTGTGGCCTTTGTACTGACTCACAAAGAAAGGTCAAATCTGGGTCTGGAGGATAACAGAATAAGATGCCTTCCAGCAAGCAAAACAGGCCCAGGTGCTGGGTATGTTCGATCACACCCTTCCAGCCAAACTAGACACCCATGTAACTCTGAATAGGTACAGATGGGACCTATGGCAGCATCAAAATTCCATTTGAACCCCGTTTGGGTTCTGGTCTCAAGTCTGATATGGAGCAGAAGAAAGGTGTAGCATGATTGAAAAACAGTTATTGGCTGCCTACTCTACATTACAGGCAGTAGAGCCAATAATCCAAACAGATGAAGTCATAGTTAAGATGATTTTTCCTATTCGGGGGTGGGTGAAAGATCTGATCCACCTTTCTAAGATAGGGTGGCCCAAGCGCAGAAACTGTCTCAGACGGAGAGGTAGTCTGTCTTTGTCGTTTCTGGAAGAAGAACTTCAGAAGATCCTAGGCCCATGCTTCTGGCCATAAGCCTTTGCCATCACCAGGAAATGATGAATCCAGTCTTGAGTCTGACAGATTGAGGATTCACCTTCCAAGAACATTGCTCGCTAGTTACGTCAGAAACAGTGGCATGCCGGACAAAAAGCAATGTGGGCAGCTGCTAAAGCATGAGGGCTGCACATACAGCTGTCTGATATCATCCAGGCATGCCAAGACTGCAACACTTTCTCTAAGATGAGACCAAGACCATTGCCCGAAACAACAGCCCATCTTGCTAGAGGACACAGTCCTCACCAGCAGTGGCAGGTTGATTACACTGGGCCCCTCTCTCAGTCTGAGGGGGCAAGATATGCCCTGACCTGTGTCAACAGAGCAAGTGGGCTAATGCAAGGCTATCCAGTGCCAAGAGCAAACCAGGCATATACCATCAAGGAACTCACCAAGTTAATGGCTGCCTACGGGACACCTCAAATTTTCAAGACTGGCCAAGGGACTCATTTCACTGGTGCAATGGTACAATGCTGGGCAGAAAAAAAATAGCATTAAGTGGCAATTCCACCTGCCATATAATCTGACAGGGGCAGAACTTACTTAATGATATTCTTAAGGATGCCCTGACAACAGATCTCAGTCCCTGAAGGGGTGGACAAAGAGATTATGAAACCCTGCAGGACCTGAATGAAAGGTCTAGAGACGGCAGACGCAGTGCCCTGAAGATGATACAGGCAACATGGGCCTCTTAGCTTAGGATCGAAATTACAGACACCAGTAATTGGGTAAGATCCCAAACTGGTAGTGAAAATAATCTTCTGCTCCCTGCCCCTGAGAACCAAGTACCATAGAATGGCATTGGAAGGTGCAAGTAGGACCTGCCTAACTAAAGACCTTACAGGCCTTCTGAAGATAAGCAGCTACATTCCCTTATTTCTGCACCCACTGCTGTCATGTCTGAGCAGATCTTCATTAGCTGTGGCTTGTGATCTTGCTGCTCTGTTGTCTTGTTGTACTTTCCATCACATTACAGTGTGATATTACCTTTATTTGCAGTCATCTGGTGTGAGAAGCTGGAACAATTGTTGGCTCAAAGCTTGTTCAGCTTCATCCATTCAAGACATAACCTGCTTGACTGGCTTTTAAAGTTGATGATTAAATACCATGAACACAATGTTAAGCAAACAGATGTGCTGTTCCTCCTTATGAACAAAATGTGGGTACCCTGACAGCTACCATCACCGTGATGAACAGGACAGGATGCCCCTGATAACTGGAGTAGGCAGGAGTGCCCCTGACAACCAGCTGCTGCCATGCTATGGAGAGGATAAAAACCCAAAGACTTTCAGGGAAGAATGGGTACTCCCTCCACCAAACTGTAGCTGTGCAGGTCAACGAGGCATCACTGACCAACTTGCTGCATTCCTACGGACCAAGGAGACATTGCTGAATCCTTGGTGGTGA
The DNA here is from genome assembly GCA_016647715.1 of Pavo muticus. Classification (NCBI taxonomy): domain Eukaryota; kingdom Metazoa; phylum Chordata; class Aves; order Galliformes; family Phasianidae; genus Pavo; species Pavo muticus. Next base: position 57,113 of record JACDJE010000769.1, on the reverse strand, counting down.
CTATCCCCCTTCTGTAAACCATTTGCTAGAATTTCTCTTTCTTGTTATCTGTATTCCACATCATAACATCATGTAAAGCACGGGGAATTAAAGAGTTAATACTCCAGTTCTGTGGACTGACAACTTTCCAGATACCTGGTTCTCAGAAAAGGAAAAGAACTACATACCCCAGAAGACTTTGTGTTCAGAGGGGAAGATAAGTCATGGGAGGAAGTCACAGGATTTCTCTCTCTTTCGCTGCCTGGCAGTGTGTGAGTGTGCTCCCCAGCCGTGCACCTTCAGTTCAAAGTACAGACACTTGCTCTCTCATTTTATTTAATTTATTAGCCTCAATTCAAATTATATTGTATTGTATTGTGTTATCTTGCATTCCAATATCATATTTAGTAAAATTCAGTTTCCTCCTTAGATCATTGCCACTGTTCCGTTTTTTTGGGGGGGGCCCAGCTCCCATCTCCCTACCCTCCCCCTTTTCCCTTTCCTTTTTTTTGGGCCAGGGGGCCTGCAGGCCTGCTGCCCCCTGTCACGGACACAGATTGATCTAGATAACTCCATGAAAATGCCCTGAGTTACTTGGGAAATATATTTACCTTCTTCCGTAGAACATTATCACACTGAAAATAGTTTTGTCTACTGTACAAATTGCCATGGATATAGAATGACCCTTTTCACTGATAATGGTCAGAGAAGTAGACAGAAAGGAATGACCATAGCAGTGCAAGAAATATTCATATGTACAAAATGCTATTTAACTTTTGGAACTATCAATTTTCAGCTGAAGATTAGAGTTGTGACGTCCATCTACTAGAAGGATTGTGAGGAGGATCTGCGGAACTAAAGGCCTGACCTCTGTGCCAGGTAAGATTATAGAGCAAATCATTTAGAGGGAGATCATGTGGCATGTGTGAGACAACCAGGGGATCAGGCCTAGCCAACATGGGTTCATGAAAGGTGGGTCCTGCTAGACCAACCTGGTTTCCTTCTATGATTGAGTGACCCACCTAGTGCATGAGAGAAAGGCTGTTGACATAGAATACCTAGACTTCAGCAAAGCCTTTGATTGTGTCTCCCACAATATTCTCTTAGAGAAGCTAGCAGCCCATGGCTTGGACAGATGCACTCTTTGCTGGGTAAAGAATTGGCTGAAAGGCCAAGTCCAGAGAATGATGATGAATGGAGTTAAATCCAACTGGCGACTGGTGATGAGCAATGTTCTCCAGGGATCGATACTGGGGCCTGTTCTGTTCAATATCTTTATTGATGACCTGGATGAGGACACTGAGTGCACGTGCAGTAAGTTTGCAGATGACACCAGGCTGGCAGGAAGTGTTGATCTGCCTGGGGGAAAAAAGGCCTATAGCCCGATCTGGACAAACTGGATAGCTGGGCTGAGGCCAGTGGGATGAAATTCAACAAGACCAAGTTCTGGGTCCTGCACTTTGGCCACAACAACCCCAGGCAATGCTACAGGCTTGGGGCAGTCTGTCTGGAAGACTGTGTGGAAGAAACAGACCTGAAGGTATTGATAGACATTCAATTGAACATGAGCAAATAGTGTGTCTAAGTGACCAAGAAGGCCAGAGTCATCCTGGCTTGTATCAGAAATAGTGTTACCAGAAGGAGCAGGGAAATGATCATCCTTCTGTACTCAGCCCTAGCAAGGCCATACCTCGAGTACAGTGTTCTGTTTTGAGTCCCTCACTACAAGAAAGTCATAGAGGATGTGGAACCTGTCCAAAGAAGATCAATGAAGTTGGTGAAGGGTCTGGAACACAAGTATTATGAGGAGCGACTGATGCAGCTGGGATTGTCTAGTCTGGAGAAGAAGAGGTTCAGGGAAGACATTGCCTTCTACAACTCTCAGAAAGGAGGCTATTGAGAACTGAAATTCATCTTCTTTTCCCAGGTAACTAGTAATAAGACAGGAGGGAACGGCTTAAAGTTGCATCAGAGGAAGTTCAGGTTGGAGACTAGAAAATACTTCTTCAAAAGGGTGGTTAGGTTCTGGAATGGGCTGTCCAGGGAGATGGTGGAGTCACTGCCCCTGGAGATGTTCAAGAATGTTCAAGATGTACATGGACATGGTTAATTGGTAAATTTTGATGGTAGGGGGGCAGGTGAATGGGATGATCTTGGAGGACTTTTCCAACCTTGGTGATTCTATGATTTTAATATTAACAATTTTCCCTTCCTTTTCAGTTGGTTAAATTGTCTTTATGTCAAACCGTGAGTTTCACTTTTCCAATTCTGTATCCCACACCAGTGAGGCGGGGGAGGGCTATGGCACACGGGGAAGAAGCAGAAAAGGTGGAGTGAGCAAACAGTTCTGTGGTGCTTAGCTGTTTCCAGTTAAGCCACTAGAAGTATTTAACCAGAAATGATCAATTACTGCATCATTTTTTCTTCATTAGTAGTTAAGGAATTTGAAGCCTCTCCAATCCTTACCTCTTGAACTGAAAATTCTAAGGGACAATAATAATTTTACATGGTTACCTTTTTTACTGTGTTACTGAATGTATTTACCTACAAAACACAGAGAATGTAAAATTGAAAAGAACAAGACAGAAAGTCTGTAATATTTTCCCAAGTTTAGTGAAGCTTTTCTTCTCAGGGAAGATCACAGTCACCTTTAAAATATGCTCTGCTCTCAGACTTAAAAAACTTAAAAGATGAGTTAACGTATATAATACAGATTTACAGAATAGCTCAATTCATCAATATTGATCATATGTTTTGTAATGATAATAAAGCCTATTATTATACTATCTCTGATGGATATAACCTGGATTAAAATTGAGTACAGAAAGCTAAAATAGTCTGTTCTAAACAGCATTCTGATCCACAGATGTAAGGACTTTGGGCTAAGCTTTATTCTGTTCCGGTATAAGCTTATATTGATCTAAATTTTCAGTACAGTTCTTGTCAGAAATGTGAAAGATTAGATGTGGAAAACATTTAAAGAATCAATATTATTATTTTATGCTTAATCGATGTAGATAGTTAATTTCTGGGAATGGATACTTTCTGGAATGGGTCAAGTAACTTCATGATATAATTGTCCTTTATTCTTTCCTATGGGAACCAACAAACCAACAAAAAAACTTGTGTATTTTATGGAAAGCCTGCTTTCTGAAACATCTCATGATGACAGAGAAGTTATTCAGCGGAGGCTGAATTATGCATCAAATTGATACAAGGACATTGGGATACATTTTTTTGAAATTTTAACTAGTCATTCCATATAAAAAAAAGATGAAAGAAGAGCATAGTTATAAAATTTCCCTTAAAAACAAACTCATATGGAGAAGTATTCAAATTTCAGTGAAAATTCTCTAGCAGTTCCAAACTCATAATGTGTGCATCCTTGTATCTTGTCCCCCAGAGTGCAGAGTAACTTGGATTTATGCCATCTTTTGTAGAGAACCCCATGAGACAGTCCTCATAAGACAGAATTTTAATGTAAATATCACCACTGAACATGACACTAGAATGATAGTCTGTAATGCTTAATATTGACATAAAAAGCCACATTGATCAAAACATTAAGTGAAACTTACTGACTCTAAAATTCAGACTTGTTGCCTACCAAAGCAAAGCTTAGCGTAGTACTAACAAAGTGTTAAAATACAGTTAAGTTATAAAACCTTTTTATGCTCTGAACTGAATCAGTGGCAGCTTTAAATATGCACATTTAACATATATCATAAATACACTGAATTTCAAGGAAAATATGAGCTTATAGACATTAACTAGGGTCCTGTGTAGATCCATAAATTAAAAATAAGAAATCTATTTTGAGAATCATAGAATGGCTTGGGTTGGAAGGGACTTCAAGGATCATCAAGCTCCAACCCCCCTGCTGCAAGCAGGGCCGCCAACCTTCACATTTTATACTAGACCAGGCTGCCCAGGGTCTCATCCAACCTGGCCTTGAACACCTCCAGGGATGGGGCATCCACAGCTGCTCTGGGCAGCCTGTTCCAGCACCTCAACACTCATAATAAAGAACTTCCCCCTGGTATCCAACTTAAATCTTCCCTCCTTCAACTTATAATCATTTCCTCTTGTTCTGCTATTATCTACCCTTTCAAAGAGTTGACTCCCCTCCCGTTTATAGGCTCTCTTTAGATACCGAAAGGCTGCAGTGAGGTCACCCCTCAGCCTTCTCTTCTCCATGCTGAACAAGCCCATCTTCCTCAGCATGTCTTCGTAGGGGAGGTGCTCCAGCCCTCTAATCATCTGTGTGGCCCTCCTCTGGACCCTCTCCAACATCTCCCTGTCTTTCCTGTACTGGGGTTCCCAGACCTGGATGCAATACTCCAGATGGGGCCTCATGAGGGCAGAGAAGAGAGGGACAATCACCTTCCTGTCCCTGCTGACCACCCCTCTTCTGATGGTTCCCAAGATGCCATTTGCTTTCCGAGCTGCAAGAGCACAGTGCTGGCTCATGTTAAGTTTTTCATCCATCAGGACCCCCAGGTCCTTTTCTGCAGGGCTACTCTCAAGGATTGCTCCCTGCAGTCTGTATATATGCCTGGGATTCCTCTGGCTCAAGTGCAGAACCTTCCACTTTGCTGTGTTGAACCTTATTATATTCTCCCAGACCCACCTTTCATGTTGGTTGAGGTCCCTCTGAAAAATGAGAAATAATGAAATACATTCAATCTCTGCAGGATTCTGCAGTAATTTTCAATTTGTCTAAGAACTCAAGAGTGAATACAGTTGTTGCTTTTTGTCTAAACCTTTGCTCAGGTCACTAGCCTTTTCCATAAGAAAAAGAAAAAATATGTACTATTGCTTGGGTAATATCTCTTTTGCAGTGTTGTCCTTAGTGTTTACACTCCCAAAAATGGAATGCACAGGACATGATCTGATGCACATAACATTATTGAAAGAGGAAATACACAACTAGCACTTTGGAGAAACCTTAAGCTTTGCATTCAGCAACCTCTAAGCTTTATTTACAATGCAGAAAATACCTTACGAAAAGATGCTCACAAAGTTGTTCTTAAACAAGTGAGATCTTCAGATATCTATCTTCAAAATTTATCTAATTGCCTCCTTGTACCCATTGCAGTTTCTTGCTATGCTTCATTCATACTTCCCATTGTCTCACTAATTCTTCTTTCTCCTGTATTTTCACCTTCATAATGAATTCTGTGTCTAGATGAGGATAAAATCAAAGATGGATACTTCATATTTGGAAAAATGTAATTTCATAACTGTCCCAATTCAGTAGGGAGTTTTTTCCAATGTTTATGCACTAATTCTTCAGATGCCCTAATATAGACATTTTGGGGTTCTTTGCAGAGAGATGATAGAGATTGGTAGTAAAATCTGGGATTGTTCAGTAAACTCATCTGCTTAAATGAGAAGAATCTTCTAAACTTTGCACAATACAGACAAAATTTTATATGTTGATTATTTTGAGGATTTGTATTTTCATCAAGTATAATTACTTCTGTTTCTGTTTCTCCTTTATCTTAGATGTTTTCACTGCTTTGCTTTTAAAAATGGATCTGAGAGATAGATGACATAACAAACATATTTAAGATATACAACATAACTTAAAATGGATAATTCAGGTTTTATAATCCCCCACAAGTGTCCTTTATTACACGGTTACATCACTTGATTGAAGAAATTCACAAAATCATAAAATGACTTGGTTTGGAATGGAACTTACTGATCAGTTAATTCCAACTCCCATTGTTGCAAACCACTAGATCAGGCTTCCCAAGGCCCCATCCGTCTTGATCCAATTATTGGAGGAGATGGTTCAACACTCTGTCTCGCTCCAATTTATAGGAGGGAGATGAGGTTCTTTTAATGTATGTATACCCGACGTGAGATTAAGAAACAACAGTTCAAATGTTGGTCCAACCAGTTTATTACAAATCTTAGTCAGGGAGATGGGGAAGGGGAAGGCAGACACTATTACGAATTAGGGTGATGGGGAAGGGAAGGCGGGCAATAGGAAAGATAGGAAATA
>JACDJE010000769.1:4586-42879 GCA_016647715.1 Pavo muticus | reverse complement strand
GGAAGGGAAGGGAAGGGAAGGGAAGGGAAGGGAAGGGAAGGGAAGGGAAATTATGTATATAATTTACGAAACAAGCGATGTACAACACAATTGCTCACCACTGATCAAATAATGGCCGGTTAGGCCCTGAGTAGAAACAACTTTCCTGGCCAACCCTCCACAGTTTACATGATGTCATATGGTATTGGACACCTTGTTGCTAGTTTAGGCTACATGTCCTGGTTCTGCGCCCTCTCAGTTCCTTGTGCCCTCCCATCTCCTTCACTGTCAGGATGTATAAGGAGGTGAAACGTCCTTGGCTCTGCTCAGTGTTGCTCAGTAACAACTAAAATATCAGTGTGTTAATGATATTGTTTTTCTCCTAGAGTCAAACCATAGCATCATACTAGATGCTATGAAGAAAATGAACACAATCTGTTTACTCAGTCAAAACCAGGATACTATATTACATAGTATATTATCTCTGCTTTTAACTACACTTAAATGACTAGTATTTTTTAGTAACTTTGGCATTCACATCTGTCAGTAAGTGGTTCAGGACATAAGGGAAGAAGTTGCAACTCTTACTTCTTTTTTTTTTTTTTTAGGTAACTTTCTTCTCATAATGAAAACTATTTCTTCACTTTTTGTTCTCCATTTCCTTTGATCTTCACTACTTTGAACTTCATGCTACTAAGAATCAGTTATTTCACAAATTTGTTCTGATTTTGTTTTTCACTTTCTTCGAGACAATTCCTGTCAAGAATTTCTAGTTAAGCATTGCTTAAGTTATCTAATATTATAGATATTTCTACTGCATTAAAAAATTGTTGACAGGCTATTTCATAGTTAGTTATAAATATTAATACTATCTGATCATTTATAGACATGCCTAATTTTCTCATTCACAGTGTGAGATTCCACAGTTTATCAGTGATAGATGTAAGCAGAAAAGGCTTATTCATCTTGAAAATGTCCAAAAGCACTCTTGGTTAAGCATACATATTTCTCACAAAGGGAACCTGAACTACATGTGACAATTAATTATCTTGAAACAAGGACCATGAATACTTCAGTCGATCTAGTAATTGCTTATTTATTTATCTATTATTAAAGATCTAAAGATTTCATTAATACTGCAGGACAATTTTAAAGTAGCTTCAACCAACTCACAAAAATTGAAGCTACATCTCATCTGGCACCAGCAGAGAGTACACTGAAGAAATAGAAGTCATCGTGAGATATGAAGTCACATTCTTCAAAATATCCATTTTTTTTTCCTCTCCTATATGTGTCTTTGTTCAAAAATGTCAAATTGCAAACAGCTGAGGTGAGAATCGGATAGATTACAGCTCTCTATGCTTGAGAAGAATGTGAGTGTTCTGGTGGATGAAAAGCTTGATGTGAGCCAACAGTGTGCATTTCCAGCCCAGAAGTCCAGCTATATCCTGGTCAACATCAAAAGGGAAGTGGCCAGCAGGGTAAAGAAGGGTGATTGTCCCTCCATGCTCTACCCTCATGAGACCCCTCTTGAAGTACGTGTCCAGGTCTGGAACTCCCAACACAAGAAAGACATGGATCTGTTGGAGCAGGTCAGAGGAGGTCGCAAAGATGATGAGAGGGCTGGAGCACCACTACTATGAGAAAAGGCTTGTTCAGCCTGCAGAAGGCTTAGGGAGACCTCATTGTGGCCTTTCAATATTTCAAGGGAGCTTGTAAACAAAAGATAAACTTCCTCAATCCTTGTGTTAATTTTATTTTAGTTTAGGCTGACTAGAATTACTGGCACTAAATCACTGCATGTGATCTTAACACCTAGTGTTAATATATCTTCAATGCTTACTTATGTTTATCACCATATGAAAAACTTGCGTTTAAAAATAAAGCAGATATAAGTACTCCATGGAGCCTGAGTCCTTCAGAAAATTCATATATAAAAACCTGACTGCACCCACAGCCCTGACCAGTTCCTGATCAGACCATTCAATATAGCAAGAAAAAAGGTTGTAATAATAAAGAAATATTCTGGGGGTGTTAATGCTGAGAAGGCCTTGATCTCACTCAGCTGATACAGCAAATATTTGCAGAGACTTTCAACATCTTGAACATCCACCTGCTATTGTTGAAGTTGGTCACATGAATAAACACATTAATTTCATTGCTATCATGTTGATGAATATGTCATCTAATTGAACAGGTTGATTTTGCATTGATTTTGTAACCACTTAAAATATCCATTTGGTTTCAGGTGGTATTAGCAGTTCTGTAAGTATGCAACATCTTTGAAGCAATCTAACATCAAAATAAACTATTTAATACCTTCTATGTGCAGCTTTTATGTTCTTAAATTATTATTCTAATGTGTTTTTTAACTGCATAATAATTAATAATCAGTGTGTTTGTTTCACTCATTTTATCTCATAAATAAATCCTAATGATATGGAAATGACCTAGGAGATGAAGCAAGCAATAAATAATTCTATCATCAGGAAAAAACCGTCAATGAAATTCTCATACTTCCTTTATCTGTTTGCTGAACTGTAAAAAACAAAGAAGCAAACACAACAAAATCAGAAAGAACCCTCTCCAAAAATAAAACAAAAATAAACAATAACCACCAGAAACACTAGAGGAANAAAAAAAAAAAAAATATATATATATATAAATATTTCTGGTAAGCTCCACACCAGAGCTGCTAGAAACTAGCTGGAAGAAGCTGGAAACTAGTTACATTCTGCATTATTCAGGAAATTTTTAAAACATTTAAAACTCTCTGATTTTGCTCTGGGATAGACATTAATATCTTTAAATCACATCTATTTAATTTGCCCATAGTTGTAAAAAACTCTGGACACAGGAACCATGCTTGAGAGGATTGGCTTCCTTCTGTCTCAGATAACACAATGTACTAGATTGGACCATGTCTAAAACACGTCTGGCACATCTATCGAGGATGGAAAAAATAAATGCCATCCAAAGAGACCTGAACAAGCTTGACAAGTGGGCCCACATGAACCTAATGAGGTTCAATAAGCCTAAGTGCAAGGTGCTGCACTTGGATCAGGGAAATCCCAGATATGAATAGAGACTGAGAGAAGAACTTAGTGAGAGTAGCCCTGCAGAGAAGGACTTGACATTCTGGTGGAGAAAGCTTGACATTAACCAGTAGTGCTAAAATCCAGAACAGAAATCCAAAAGAGCTCTATAAAGCCTTCCTCAAACAAGGGAAACTGAGCTTTTATGCATATCTAAAGCTTTGTAGGTATGAAAGCTAAACAGCAGCTGGACACCTAGAAGCCAAATGAGTTTGAATGAAAGTGACTCTAACCAGATAGGAATTTAGAGCCAAAATATCAGCCTTTGCCTAGCAATGATTCACAGTTTAGTGCGGTGTTACCACGCATTTCAGAAACACAAGTGAAATGAGGTCTGCATCTCTATTTCCCTCTAGTGGGATTTTGTGAATGTTGAGTTTATTTTAACTGGGACTCATGGGACAATACAAAGTTGTCAGAGAAGTTCCACTCTTAATTTCCGCCTTCTAGGCTTTATACAATTAAAATTGAAAGGGGAGGTGTGGAGGAAGAGGGAAGTGGAGGAGAAATTGAGAAGCATTCAGAAGAATCATCCTCTTGACTGGAAAGGAGAAAGATGATTAAGCAGGTTCCCTTCAGTTCTCTCACTTTTGTTTTGTTTTGTTTTGTTTTGTTTTGTTTTGTTTTGTTTTGTTTTGTTTTGTTTTGTTTGTATAAAATTCTATACTCTAGAGAGATAATTATTTGAAAAAGAATTTTCTGTCCTCTAAATATTGAACACCTTCCTTAATATCAAATTTCATGATTAATTCAAGTTTCTTACCCATTTTTTGTGTGTGTACTTACTGAGCAATCTTTTTCACAATATGCAAGAGTAATTAACATTTGGAATTCTCTCCCATTATCTTGGGAAAAAAAGCAGTGTGAGTATTAAGACATTTCTGCCTTAATAATCAGCACAATAAACATTTCTCTTCCCCACAGTCAGCTCAAGATTTCAGTTTCATTTTATACAGGATTTCCCTTTAAATCCCTGCCAGTCAATAAATTGATTTCTTTACAATGTATTTTACAAATATAGTCAAATCTAATATAATAATAATTGAGAAAGAAGGTATATTGCAGGATTTTGAAGTGTTATCTCCAGCAGGAATAAAAGGAATTAGTAAAATGAATTGCACTATATTTGATGTGACAGCTGTTTCATTTGATGCTGGAAAACTTTGTTTTCACTGCAGCTAAGTAGCAGATGTTTATGAGTAATAAAGATGGTTGTAAATGTATTACATGTAAATGTTTCTATGAGTACCATAAGTCCCAGATATTTTGATTTTTCTACTTAGACGTGTCTCGCTCCAGTTTGTAGGAGGAAAAGGATGTTCTTTTAATGTACGGGTGAGATTAAGACACAAAGGGTCAAATGTTAGACCAACTAGTTTATTACTAGGGCAACAAAGCTGGTAAGGGGTCTGGAGCACAGGCCTTATGAGGAGCGGCTGAGGGAGCTGGGATTGTTCAGTCTGGAGAAGAGGAGGCTCAGGGGAGACCTTATTGCTCTCTATAACTACCTGAAGGGAGGTTGTAGTGAGCTGGGGGTCGGCCTCTTCTCTCATGTAACTGGTGATAGGACTACAGGGAATGGTTTCAAGCTGTGCCAGGGAAGATTCAGGCTGGATATTAGGAAATACTACTTCTCTGAAAGAGTGGTCAGGCACTGGAATGGGCTGCCCAGGGAGGTGGTGGAGTCACCGACCCTGGAGGTGTTCAAGGAACGTTTGGATGTTGTGTTGAGGGATATGGTTTAGTGAGAACCATTGGTGATAGGTGGATGGTTGGACTGGATGATCGTATAGGTCTTTTCCAACCTTAGTGATTCTGTGATTCTGTGATTACAAATCCTAGTTGCTTATGGATATGGGGAAGGGAAGATGGGTTATAGAAAAGGGAAAAAGGCAAGGAGTCTTCGTAGCAAGCAAGAGAGATAGTCACCACCATGGGTTCTGCGTGGTTCATAGTAGATCTGTTGATCTCAAGAACTCGTCCAATCACCGCAGGGAATGGGAGAAAGCCAGGAAGTTTTGCAGCAAGCAGGCCCCATGGGGTTCTTCGGAAGAGGTTTGTCCCCTCAGGTAATTCCTACCTCAGAGGTTTCTTTGGGAGTTCTTCTCCCCCAAAGGTTTCTTTTCTTTGGGAGTTCTTCTCCAAAGTCCTTAATTTAGTGAGGGCCTTTTATCCTCCATTTCTCAGGTTTTTTTTCTTCTTATTTTCTCTCTGTTAGTGTGCCATACCTGACCCAAGAGATAAGCCAGCAAGGAACTGTGCCTTCATTGCCATGCACAAGCATTATCGCTTTTTGCAGTGGTCAGCTCCTTCAAGCCGCCTCCCTGAAAAAGACTGCTTGTCCACTTCTGCTTATCTTTACAATCATAAGCAGAAGTAGTGCGGAACGATGACACACACCACTCGCCGCCTAGAATTTGCAGTTGTCATTTAGAGTCTTATCACCAAAAAGACCTCAAGAAGCAAGCTTTGAGACAAAAAAGAAAAACAGTTTTGTCTTTCACAAGAAGATAAAATGGATTGAAAGTTGATAGTAGACAAGATACCTAATAGCATTTTTAAAAAGTAGTTTTCTGATTTGTATAACCCAATTAATTTATTGAATGTTGAATTAAATTATTGTCTCTTACTGCAGCACTGTATTTTCTAGTGTCAGCACCTAGGATGTTAACTTTGTTGAGGGTAGGAGCTATAAAATTTTCCAAACACATACTTGAAAGTGGATTTGCAACAATATAGAGAGGAAGTAGGGCAATCTCCCTTCCTGTAACACAATTCATATCTTTTCATTCACATTCAAGCCTGTTGAGCTCAACCTCTTCTGTTACAGAATTCAGAATAGACTTTCCCCAGCAGGGCTTGAAAATATTACCCTCATTTTGATCAGCTGAGCTACAGGGCAAGAAGAAAGAGGGAAGAAGACATGCAATTGAGAGAGATTTTCATAAAGGCTTGGATGGAACTCTCAGCTGTTGAGATGATGAGTGTCACATTTGTTAATGATCTGAATTCCCTTGTAGAGAAGGACAAGTTTACCTTGAGTCCTCACTGTAGGGAGGTACAACACCCAGTAATATGGCACAGGAAAGAATTCAGGGAATGATGATTAAGCAGAGTTTAACGGGAAGCAGAGAACATTATTAGTTCCCATTCTCTAAGACACCTTGCTTTTCCATGTTGAAAGGAATCATAATCTAGGTAATAGTATTCAGCCAGAAGCAGATCTCAATGTTATCACAAACCCTCAAACAAGCTGTGGTGTAAAGCAAGGCTGGGGTTAGGCAGCAGAGATTTCTAGCTGAAAGATTAGAGGTAACATTGTTCTGACAGTGTGTTTTGATAATTTTTCTTCAATCTTTCCCAAGCATTAGCTTGCATAAATTAATTCCCTACAAATATAACCATCATGTTCCAATTCTTCTTCTTTTTTTTTTTTTTTTTTTTTTTTAAGGATGACAAATGTGATGTAGTAAGCACAGTGACAAAAAATAGACTATCACTGCTGTCTTCCTCCTACACTTAAAGTTTATTACTCCAGCAAATTAATGTTCACTTTAATGATTTTGGGCAGGTCATGAACTAATTTTACAGTGGTTGTTCTTTAGACCTGACTTTGCTACAAATAGAATTTAATACAGACTTAGCTTTCAGCTGATTTTCATGGCAGTGTACTTATGAATAGTTAGGATGTAAAACATCTGAAGATCTTCAAGTATCAATTAAATAATATGTATATTAAATTAGTAGATTTTCCTTTGGTGTGTAACACAAAGAAAAAAAAGAAAAAGAACAAGAATTTATTTTGCATGTAATCACATATCATGATTGGATAGAGTGACACAGAGAAACTGCAAAGATGAATGTATACTTTGGAGGGAGAGGGAAATATCAAGAAGGTTTTTTTAGTTCTTTGGCAATGTTTCTTCTTCATTTTCTTTTAACACTTTGCTATTTAGAAAAGCTTTTCTTTCAGAGAAAATGATTGTATGATAGTATGTTAATGATGATAGAAAGAATCATTGTGTAGTTGTAGATAAATTATGCTGTTACAAAGTTTCATGTGAACTGTTAGCACATACGGACCAATAATTTTTATACTTCTCTGTTGGAATGGAGATATCTCCCCACTTTCTGTGAAGAGGTTACACATAGCCACACATTCTGCACTCTCTGCATTCTGCACATTCTGCACCAGATGATAGTGTATAAACCTTTCTGAGAAGACAAAACAGACCAGAAAACAGAGATGGTTTTCTTCATTGTGTCCAGTATGATGTTGCTTCGGCTGTAGGAGAAAAACAATGTTGATAATATAATGATGTGTTAGGTGTTGCTGAGCAGTGCTGAACAGAACAAAGGACCTTACAGATTCTAATGAAGCATCAAAACAATCACTGCTCTGTCTGGCTAGCGTTAAAGTAAGAGGGATGCTCCTAAAGCAGTGCATCTTATTTTATTGTCTGGACTCATGACATCAGAGGCAGATGTCCATGCTAGGGCAGTAGAGGTTGAACCTCCCTACAAAAAATTCTGTTGAATTTTGTTGCTGTGTGGCAGATGGCAGCAGAGGGACAGTGTGATGAAATGATGTCTGACGTGGAAAGGTGTATGAAGCAAAGGTGTGTCACTGCAGAAAAAAATTGAATCCACTGATATTCACTGACACTTTCTGAACATTGCTGGAGACCAAACAGTGGATATGAGCACAGTGAAGTGGTGGGTGGTGAAACAATGTGAAATAGTGTGTCACCTCTGTTGGTGCAGATTTTTACAAGTGTGGCATGCAGGCTCTTTTTCATCACAAGCAAAAGTGCATTTTTAGTGGTGCTGACTATGTTGAAAAAAATGTGTTTTGTATCTGAGAATTTGCTTTATCCAGTAGTGTTATGGTGCTTTTTGCACCATAGTTTTAAAAAATTGTTTTAGTATTAAAAAATAGGAAGCATTATTTTCAGTGCAACAAATGTACATATGAGAAAGCAGAAAGCAGAAGGAGGAGAAAACAAGAGTATAAGCTGTAAAATATAGCTTTGGAAAAGATATTTTTTCCCCATGTGAATTAGTGACACACTCCACATAAATGAGCACATAAAATCCTATAAGTTATATAAGTAAATAAAGAGTTCAACACTTCTTGTAGATACCTAACAAGGCAACAAATTTGTTTTTTGAATCACAGTACCTGTTATCATATACATGTAGATGTGTACTCCCTAGCCTGATGATTAGCTTGCTGAACAGACCAGAGTAAATTACATTATTGAAATGAGAAACTGGATGTTAAAATATAGCATGGCTAGAAGTGTGTGTGCGTGGAGGNGGAGGTGGGGAACAACAGAAAAAAGCCATGAAGGTGCTAGCAGGAATACACAGATTTCACAAAGTTAGAGAAGAAATGGCCAAACTTCACAGATAAAAATAGAGATTGCTGGAGAACATCAGAGGAACAAAGCTTTACTATGACAATAACATCTAAGTGGCCATATAAGTCATACTTAAATTAGGTACAAATATACTTAATGTAAAAATGAGACCAATGGGGAAAAATAAATTAGGTGTAAGGTGTTGATTTGGGAAGAGAAAATGTTAAAGGTGGATATAGGAAGAAAAATCACATCAGAAAAGAGATAAAAGAAATGAAAAGTTACTAGCCACCCATATGCAAGATGTTGGCCAGTATTCTTGTTTGACACTTTTCTATACTTGACCAACATAGACTGATTTATCTTCTTATTAGGCTCTATTTGTATTAATTTTCCTGACTGTGATCTCAGTTCTGTGTACAAATGTCAGAGACTTTTGAATTTCAAAGTGGACTAGCCCCAGGTCAAACAGGCCTGGGCCAGGCACCACAGACATTCACGAGAGTTTGGGTGCAAGATACTAACAGTCTTCAAGTTGGACTAAACAGTGAGTAGAACAAGAGGTCTAAGGTGTACTGGGGAAACTGGCGGTCTAAGGGGCTGAGGGGACACTTCAATACCGTCAAAATTAATCATGAGAACAAGATTTGTCCTTTTGTACTGCTCATGTTTATGTGCATGCCTTTCATGTGTACATGATGTTTGTAAAAAGCACTATTCTTTCCTGATTTTACATGGGGTCCTGAGCAGCAGCAAGCTTTTGAACAGATTAAGCAGGAGATAGCCCGTGCCGTGGCCCTAGGGCCAGTACAGACAGGGCAGGATGTAGAGAACTTCCTTTAATCTGCTGCTGGAGAGAAAGGCCCCACTTGGAGTCTATGGCAAAGAGCCTCTGGGGATTCTGGAGTAGAGCATACAGGAGGGTTGGAAGAGAGCCAGACTCCAAATGAAAAGGAGATCTTAGCTGCGTATGAGAGGGTTCAGGCTGCTTCTGAAGTAATCGGTACTGAAACGCAGCTCCTTCTAGCACCTCGACTGCCAGTACTGAACTGGATGTTTAAAGGAAAGGTTCCCTCCACTCATCATGCGAATGATGCCGCTTGGAGTAAGTGGATTGTGCTGATTACATAACAAGCTTGGATGGGGAACCTCAGCCGTCCAGGAATCCTAGAGGTGATCATGGAATTGCCTGAAGGTAAAAAGTTTGGAACATCACCAGGAGAAGAGGTATTGTGTGCTAAAGAATCTCGCTATACAGTGAACTACCAGAAAATGAAAAGAAATTTGCCCTGTCCACAGATGGATTTTGTCATATTGTGGGGAAGTACCGCAGATGGAAAGCTGCTGTGTGGAGCCCCACACGACAAGTTGCAGAAGCCATTGAAGGGAAAGGAGAATCAAGCCAGTTTGCAGAGGTAAAGGCTGTCCAGCTGGCCTTGGATGTTGCTGAATGAGAGAGGTGGCCAATGCTTTATCTTTACACTGACTCATGGATGGTGGCAAATGCATTATGGGGGTGGTTACAGCAGTGGGAGCAAAACAACCGGCAATGGAAGGGTAAACCTATTTGGGCAGCTGAACTGTGGAAAGACATTGCTGCCCGAATAAAGGATATGGTCGTAAAGGTGCGCCATGTAGGTGCTCATGTGCCCAAGAGTCAAGCTACTGAAGAACGACAAAACAACCATCAGGTAGATCGAGCTGCCAGAATTGAGGCAGCTCAAATAGACTTGGACTGGCAGAACAAGGGTGAATTATTTCTAGCTCGGTGGGCCCATGAGAACTCGGGCCATCAAGGAAGGGATGCAACATATAAGTGGGCTAGAGACCGAGGGGTGGACTTAACTATGGATGCTATTGCACAGGTTATTCATGACTGTGACACATGTGCCATAATTAAACAACCCAAGAGGATGAAACCTCTCTGGGGGGAAGGGCAATGGCAAAAGTATAAGTATCACCTTGCCATGATCTCGCAATGGTAAGCATTATGTGCTTACCATGGTGGAGGCAACCACTGGGTGGCTTGAAACATACGCAGTACCCCATGCTACCACCCAAAACACCATATTGGGTCTGGAGAAACAAGTCCTGTGGCAACAAGGCACTCCAGAAAGAATTGAGTCCGATAATGGAACTCATTTCAAAAATTCTCTTGTAAATACTTGGGCCAAAGATCATGGCATTGAGTGGATTTATCATATCCCCTACCATGCACCGGCCTCTGGTAAGATCGAATGGTACAATGGGTTGTTGAAAACCATGCTGAAAGCAATGGGTGATGGAACATTTAAGCATCGGGAGAAGCATTTGGCAGAAGCCACCTGGCTGGTCAATACCAGAGGATCTGTCAGTCGTGATGGTCCTACCCAATCCAGCTTCCTACATATTGTAGAGGGAGATAAAGTCCCTGTAGTACATGTAAAGATCATGTCGGGAAAAGCGGTTTGGGTCCTTCTAGCCTCTGGAAAGGGCAAACCTCTCTGTGGAACTGTTTTTGCCCAAGGACCTGGGTCCACTTGGTGGGTGGTGCAGAAAAATGGGGATGTTCAATGTGTACCACAAGGGAATTTGATGTTAGGGGAGTGCAGTCAGTAATTCTACGTATATAAATGTATATGGACATGTATGTGTAATGCATTTTAATCATTGTTTGTTTGTATAAATAAATAAATAAATAAATAAATAAATATATATATATATATTGAACATGATGTAGCTATGTAGAATAAGGGGTGAAATGTCATGGTTTATGATTTTTGGTATTCAGTATTTCACATCATAACATCATGTAGTGCACTGGGAGTTAAAGTGTTAATACTCTATCCAGGTACCTGTCCCTGCAGGTCACAGAGGTCATGGGATCATTCCCCCCTCCCCCTCCCTTCTGGGGGGAGGTCTCTTGCTCTTCTTCTCCAACTGGCGAAGAACACAGGAGGTGTTTTTCAGGTGCTCTGGAAACTCTCTCTCTCTTATTTTATTTGATTTATTAGTCTCAATTTCACTTAGACTGTATTATATCATAGTTACTAAAATAAGTTTTCCTCCCTAGATCGTTGCCTCTGCTGTTTATTTTCCTTTCCCTTTCCCTTCCCGTTTTCGGGAAGGGGATGAAGGGAAGGGCCCAAGGGCCTACTGCCTCTGTCACAGGCATAGATTGGTCCGGATAACCCCATGACACATCTTAGTGGTTGACTGAGTCTTTGTAGTGCCTACAGGGAATATGCATTCGCCCCCACTATTGGTTGCACCCAGGAACAGGGGTATGTTGCAGCTTATGCCGTTTTCAGATTCCCTAGTCCTTGCATGACCTAACTTTATATCTAGGTGACTGGGGAGAAGAGTCCACTTGGGTTCTGTAAATTCAACTAACTTTACCCATAGTAAATTTAAAATGATGTAAAAGCTATAATAACTTACAGATCTGCTTTGTAGGTTCAAATTTGTCATGATTGGTCAGATAGCAGGGCACCTTTATGTTAACATATTAGTACTCATATGCTTTCCTATGACGGGGAGCAAAGATGTAGTATCATGTAAACTTTCTAGATTATCAAACTTTTTTTTTTCCTAGTTCTTACTCCATCAAGTTTGTTACACTAGGTGTTCATGGTCCTTGCAAATTTGCAAAATGGTTGAAAAGTGTTGTGCACTGGGACAAAAGCATTTTATATACATCAACATTCCATAACAGGTGAAGATTAACAAAATATGTGGATGGAGAAGGGGCTGACAGACTCTTGTGTTGCAATTGCTGCATAAGTCCTGTATGTCTAAAGACAATTGCAGTAGAAAATGTAGCGCTTTCCAGTCGGGCTTCCAGGACTGCAGAAGATCTTACATCTTTGAACTTTAATTTCTTATATATTGCCTGCAACATAAGAGAACAAAACCAAATGAAAACTGTTACTACAATCAGAAAGCATCTACGTAGTAACACAAATACCTAGGTTCCTTTGCTGCCATCTGTTGCACAGCAACAAAATGTAACAGAATATTGGCCAGAAGGTTCAGCCTCCGCTGCCATACCACCGACACCTGTCTTTGATGTTTTGAGCCAATATAATGAAAAATGGAGGCATTACTTTCAGAGCAGCATTCATAGACGCAAACAAAGGGAGACATCCATGACGCATTAAGTAACATTGCTGGCAAACATTTTTCACCTTCTCATTAATTGACCTGTACCTCAGATAACTATTTACAAAAGACAGAAAAAGGGCAGCACGTACTCCTGTCAGGAGATAGTCACTAGCTGACATTTCTGTGGTTCATACAAGTAGACTGGTAAGCTATTCCTTCCAAATTCAAGAGCAGTATCACAATTATCTGACTGCTTTCTGTTACTATAAAATGCTGCCCAATCCATACTTTCAGAATAAAATAAGTTTCTTGCCTGTCGCCAGCATGCCATTAGGAAAGTATTATAGTTCCTGCTCATTACACATTTTTTATTAGTATACTGGATCTGCTATTCACTACTATGTAATAGGAATGCAATTCTACACGTTAATATGGTTCATAATAGGGTTTTTACTCATTTTTCTGATCTAGACTTTTCATATTTACTTATTTTCATTCTTCTTTTCTTGATTATCTCCCCCAGTATTAAATAAGCTTTTCACCAATTACATCCTAGACTGCCTTGCTTCCAAAAAAAATGTAACACACTGAGTAGTAAAAGATCTCAGTTCAAGCAATTAACTGCTAGTTCAAATACGTTACTGAAGTCACTGCCATGCAGGTTGCAACCTTTCTGAGAACTTATTTCAGAGAGGAAATTCTATTCTTCTTGCTCAAATCAGTATGAAGGTACAGAGAAGTTTATAACTATCGTTTGTTACGAGCAGAAGGAACCTGCTCTTGCAGTCATGAGAATGATATCCTGGCAAATTTTCAGCTGTTGCGAACCATATCACACTGTAAGAAGTACTTCAGTTCCTAAGGAAAAAGAGGAGGAAAAAAGGAAGGATGATGTTTACTTACATGAACAATTTTTGGTCCGTTTTGAAATTTTCTCTGAAAGATTTTGTCTTCCATTAGGTGATTTTGTCCTGCCATTGCAAATATCCCTTTTTTTTTTTTTCCTTCCCACTATCCTAAAAAGTACATCTAGTTAGGACTGAGGTCATATGAAGCAGCATACTATCACTGTAAGATATTCCTTTATGGTTAATACAATGCAAAGGTCTGATTACCTACTTGTTCTAACCTTTCTGAAATACTGAACAGAAAATCTCAACAGCTGCACAAGAGCAACTGCAATTTTGAAAACATGAAGCTCTTTTCTAAATTTCATAAAACTTTAACTAACACAGAAATACAACTTCTTTAGCTCAGGATTCTCTTAACATTAAAATATACCTGCATAAATTTGTCTTATATTTGCAACAAGTATCCCAAATGGTTCAAATGTGGCAAAAATTTTAAAGAAACAAGAGAAATAGAAAACAAGAGAATATTGTGAGGGAATATTAATAATTCCTAAATCACAAAGCTAAACTGAACTTACTCAATTGTCGCATATATGTTCTATCTGTGAGCAAAAATATCCATCCACAATGCTGCAGCCCAGCTGGGTTTGCCTCTGTGCTGTTAGTTGTTTTGCTTCCACTGCTGTGACTACATCCATACAACATTTGCCACCACCCAGGAGTCAGTGCAGATGTAGAGCACTGGTCAGTTTTCTCATTCAGCAATGTCCAAAGCCAGATGGATGGCCTTTACTTTTACAGATTTGCTCCATTCATCCTTTCCTGCAGTGGCTTCTGCAGTTCATCCTGTTGTACTCCATACAGCAGCCTTCCTCCTCCAGTGTTTTCCCAAAATGTGACAGGATCCATCAATGAACAGGGCATATTTATTCTCATTCTCTGGCAGTTAATTATATAATGGCACTTCTTCAGAACGTCACCTTCTTTTCTGGCAATATTCCAAAATCTTTGCCTTCGGGCCTGTCTATAATCAATTCTAAGATTCCTGTGACTGATATGACTGAGATTCCCTATTTGAGCCTGCTGTGTGATCAGTGGTAGGGCTGTGTTACTACCCCTTGGACTGTTCGTTCCAAAAGTACTGAATGCACCTCCAACTGAAAGCAAACTGTGGTATACACTCTGCTCCCAGAGGGACTGAGAAAATTTCATTGATGATGTCAGTTGTGGCACTGCACTTGGCTGCCTTTGATTCCAGTTTGTCCTGAAGTTCTAGCATGTCTGGCACAGAAGCACTGAGTGGTGGTTTGGCTTCACAATAGTCCACTGTTAGCCTCCCCTCTCCATTGGACTTTCGCACTAGCCATATGGGTCTACTGAAGTCCCAAATTCTCCAGCTGATGAATCAGCTGATGAATGGGAATCTGGAAGTCTGAGTTGGTGTGATATTTCCACTGGTGCACTGTTGTAGTAGCAGTGATCACCTGTTGTTCTACTCTTAGCAACCCCACGACAGAAGGGTTCTCTGAGAGACCGGGTGTCTGAACCTTTCTTTGTTTTTGGCTCAAAGCTTGCTTTCCGAGCCATTTCTTGTGATAAGACTCTGACTTATCTAGGAGATGAGAGGTGGATGTTGCCATGTGGAAATCAACATCACTTTGTGGACAATTTTACATTTGAAAGCATTTCCTTGGATCTGTTTGCTAACAGAATAGAATGCTCAGGAGCATTTACTGGCAGAAGATCTGGCCTGTGACCAAATAACTCCAGCTTAGTATGGGAAAATTGGGGAATGATACCATCATGTCCTGTGAAAAACAGGGTGCAGGTGGGCACCTCCCTGCTCCCTCTTATCTGCTGGCAAGGCCCAGAAGATGGGAACAAAGGAGTTTCTGCTGAGATCCCAAAGTCAGAAGCTGCCACTCCAAAGAGAGCTGACTCGACCACTTTGGACTTATAAATAAGTTTGTACTACCATTGAAAAGTAATCATCATCAACTAAACAATGCCCAGTGACACACTGCTACTGAAGATCAGCAACTGAATTACAAACCACGCTGGACCCATGGTGGTGGGTGGTATCTCTCTCTTGCTTCCTACAAAGACTCCTTGTTTTTATTTCCTATCTCTTTTCTATCACCCATCTTCCCTTGCCCATCTCCTTAAACGACTAGTATTTGTAATAAAGCGGTCAGGCTGACATTTGAGCCGTTGTGTCTTAATCTCGCCATTGAGTATACATATATTAAAAGAACCTCCTCTCCCTCCTATAAACTGGAGTGAGACACCAGGCAATGTGGATAGATACTTAATGTTCTCTATTTCCAAGGCAGCTATACCAAAAGCCTACCAATATCCTTGGGGCTCCTTGAAATACTCTCTCCTGAAATGACGTATACAAAGGATTCATGGAGCTTCTCATGATTGATTTTCCTTGCAATTCAATTTTTTTTCTTCCCATCCTTTCCCAAGATGTATACTTGTTTTGAATGAGGACATATGAGAGAGCGTACTATCACTGGAAGATATTCTTCTACAGTTAATACACTGTAAACATCTGAATACTCACCTTTTGTATCATTTTTGAAATATTGAACAGAAAATTGGAACAGCCTGTAGAGTTTTTCATCCCACTTCTTCATGTCCTCTCCATTGTCATACAGGTAAAACCACAGGACGGTATATGGTGTGTATCCACTATATCCTCTTCACTGAGAGGAGGAATGCTAATAGCTGAGATATTGATTTGTACAGTTGAGGAACAGAGTATATTATCTTCAAATTGCTGGAGCTTCAGGGAGAGTTTCTCCACAGCCAAGACACAGGCTTGTAGAAAGGAAAAGAAACTACCTTCATACTGGTGAAGAAGGCTAGCCACTTCATCCACAATTGGTCTTTTCAGTTCTTTTCTGTCAGGGTGCCAGTATACAATGATGATGCACTCTGTACAACTCTCCACCACGTAGGTCACATACAATTCATGTCGTCTGGATCTTGGGAGTTGGTATTACTGTTCAAGTTAACTCCACGTATCATCTCTACTTCACCTAGTTTCCCCAAGTACTGGATACCTTTCTCCATGGTGGTCCATTTGTCAGGGTTAAATACCAGGTCTTCCTTGAAGGAATAGCTTTCCCTCACATCTGGCAAGAGTCACTGCCATAGAATGAAAAGCTGTGTCCCTTTTCCAATTGTTTTGTCAATGTTACTTTTCCTAGGAAGAGATCTCAGCTGCTTGGCTTAGCTTGGCTAAGTCCAGGCTACTGGTTCCATTATCCCAGCACTATAGCAGCAAGGTGGCAACGTCATTTTCTGCAGATCTCACAGATAGATCAATGTTAGAAGCTGGGCAGTTTCTGTCTCTTTCTCCTCTTCCCATTTTTGTGATGGCCCTTCTCCATCTTCATCATCTTCTTCTGACTTATATACTTTTCTTCTTGCTCAATGTTCTTATGACTTTCTCAGATATTTTTTAATCTCACTTATAGGGGCAACTAACACTGGCACTGGTTGTTTTGTTGGTTGAACTTTGGAGCTTGTCACAGGGATCAGAGTGACTATAGGACTGGTTCTGAGGTTTGTGGCCACTGAAGGGACCATCAGAAGGGATAGCTGGTGGGTGTTGCAGGAGTTGGTGCAACTGTAGTCTCATCGCAGGAGTGAGAGCAACCACAGGGCCCATAACAGGAGCTGGAGTAACCACAGGAAATCTCACAGCAGATGGAGTATCTGTAGGGTTCATTTCAGGGGTTAGAGCAAAACTTGTGATTGTCACAAGTGATTGTCACAAAACTTGGACCAGCCACAGAACCCATAGCAAGGGCTGGAACAACTGAAAAGCTCATCACGAGAACAGAAGTGACAGTAAGGTCTGTTGCAATGCTCAGAGCAACTGCAGGACCTGACTCAGGAACTGGAAGTTGTCACAGGGTCTGTTGGGATCCGTTGCATTGCCATCAGATCCAGAAGTATTCTTTTCCGTTTGAGGATGCTGAGTAGTGTTGAACAGAGCTCCATAGACATGAATTGGACTCCAGTATGCTGCAGTGATTACACAGAATCAGAGAATCACAGAATTGCAAGGGTTGGAGGGAACCATAAGAGATCATCAAGTCCAACTCCCTGCTAATGCAGGTACCCCACAGTAGGTCATACATGTAGTCATCCAGCCTTGTCTTGAATATCTCCATGAATGGAGACTCCACGGCCTCTCTAGGCAATCTGTTTCTGTGTGCTTTCACCATTACCGTGAGAAGTTCTTCAACATGTTTGTACAAAACTTCCTACGTTCAAGTTTCATGCCATTACTACTTGCCTATTGCTACACATCATCAAGAAGAGCCTGGCCTCATCCATTTGCCTACCATCTCCCTTTAGATACTTATTAATCAGATCTCTCCTCGGACTTCTTATCCACAGGCTGAACAGATACAGGTTCTTCAGTCTTTCCTTATAAGGGAGGTGCTCCAGGACCTTCATTATCTTTTTGACCCTCCCCTGGAGTCCTTCTAGGAGATCTTTGTCTTTTTTGAACTGTGGAGACAAGAACTGAACACAGTTCTGATTTGTGCCTCTCTAGAAGAGCCAGGGTGACAGCAGATATTCTACTGGTTTTTCAGGTTTCTGCAATTTTTCCGAGGTGAGGTCCCAAACCACCGTGGTACCCACTGCTCCAGGTACCTGCCCATACTATCTCATACTCCCTACCACTCAGAACTGTCTTGCCTGTGGCAGATATCTGGGTGATATTCTTAAATAATCGTTTAATCTTAAACATAACCTGAATCACATTCACAGCACATAGTAATAGGAGCCTGCTGATTTGAACACCCCAAAGAAATTCAAAACTTTCACAAGCTAGTACAGGAAAAGAAGGAAAAGTGAAAGAGAAAGGGAGGCTGAGGAACCATTGGGAAGTGTCCTTCCCTATCTCCTCTGTAGCTGTAATTACTTACAGCCTCCACAGTAAGGTTTCTAAAGCTGAGTAAAAACACCAGATTTGTTTATCTGCTGCTAATTTTATCCTAATATAAGCCAATGCCTCGCAGCATAGCAAAATAAAAAACTTAATTCAACCCCTAGAGATGACAAACAATGCAACAGGGAAAATGAACAGCAAACAAGGTGCTAAACAATATAGTTCCATAAGAGGACTCTCAAAGAGCTCTATAAATAGTATAATAATTAACATTATGATCAGCAATTATCAAACTACCATAACCTCCTCTCTGTCAGAGCATTGCAAGTAGCTGAGAAAATTAAAACATCTTTGACTCAGTTCAGAACTACTTATCAACAATTAGAAATACTGGTGTGTTATCAACATTGTTTTTCTCCTAAAACCAAAACACAGCATCATACAAGACACTATGAAGAAAAAGAACTCTGTTTTAGCTGGAAGTAAGGCACCGTTAAAGACACTTCATGCCATTATGGAAAAGAAACAGGACCACTCATAAACTGTCGTAGAAATAGACTCCCAAAGTGTGTTCAAAAAAAGAATTTGTAATTATGATATTAACATAAAACTGTTATTTATCTTCTAGTATATCTAACTTTGTAATATGCATATGTTATATGCTAGCAGGAAGTACAGACATACTTGTTAATGCGAAAAAAAGTTGATTAGATTACAATTTAATCAGATTTCTTTAGATTATTTGAACAACCTTCATGAGTAGTTCATTTGTATTGTACTTTGTTTTCCTCTTCTATCTCTCTATCCCCCCAAAACACATTATATTCTATAATCTTTATAAACTAGCATCAACCTACATGTCTCTTCCTTTTAAGCTCCTGAATATGCTAGATTTAAGACACATCCTCAAATCTTGTGACCTGCTCACATCTATAGGTGTCTGCCTCACCAGAATTAGAGTGTGTGCGTATATAATAATAAAAGCCTTATGGTTAATCTTTAAAAAATCGAAATTTTTGTTGCCTCAAGTCATCTTGCAAATATTCAATTGTCTAGCTAATCCTTGCCCTTTTTCTTATTTAATAATTTTCAGCGATCAATTACATCTAGGTTACCAGATAGTCCTGGTCGCCCAATTTTTTCACTACCTTCCCAGTAAAAAATTAACTGATTTTCTGCTCCTGCATATGACATTTGTTTGAGAATGCATTTTTACAATATTATAGGTGAATTTCACTAAGCTTAAGTACTTTTCTGGAATTCTCTAGTTAATGATACAATATGTAGATAAAAGTTACTTTAGGATACCATGTTAAAAGGAATATTTTTTGCTACTTTTATTTTCTTCATTTTTAAAAACATGATTGTTTATTATGTACATTGACTGAAATCATTCAAGAGAATTTATTTATTTTGAATGGTTATTTGTTGATCTGTTCGTATGGGTAAGTTAAACTGGCTATCTTGGAATTTAAATAGAAAATTTCAGAGTTTTATAAATAAAAATTCAGTTGTTACACAATACGTAATGTGTTCTAGTAATAATCATTTCAGATTTAAAATGTTAAAACTGTTCCTCTGTGATATACCCTTGGATATGGTATATTTGGAAGGAACTTGGAAATTTTTGTTTGGAGTGCTAATTTATTACCTTAATAATTAAAATATTCACTGTGGAAGACATAAAGTAGACCACTACTGACAGTTTGGAGCAGGGGAGTTGTTTATTTAATTTTTAAATCTTTACCCAGGTTTGTTTTTATTTCATGTATTTTTAATAGGAGATCAGAAAAATTACATTTCAATATTTTATAAACTCATAAATTTTGTTCTAGCTTTTCAGGTAAAAATGTTCTTAGGGTATACATACACACACATGTATATTAATCACAGAATCACAGAATTGTAGGAGCTGGAAGGGACCTCTAGAGATCAAGTCCAATCCCCCTGCCAAAACAGGCTCGCTAGACCAGGTTGCACAGGCAGACATCCAGGGGGGTCTTGGACATCTCCAGAGATGGGGACTCCACGACCCCTCTGGGCACCCTGTTCCAGTGCTCCATCTTCCATTACTGTGAAGAAGTTCTTATGCACATTTGTGTGGAACTTCCTGTGCTTCAGTTTTTGGCTATTTTCCCTTGTCCTATCACCACACACCACTGAAAAGAGTCTAGCCTCACGTCTTTGCCTCCCACACCTTCAGTATTTCTAATATTCCTAATTACTCAGTCCAACTCAGTAGGATTAAGCAGCAAAAATACAAACTACCAAAGTAACTAGACCCCAAACCAAAACAAAATATCACAAGAAGCAAGACAACAATTTGATACTCTGCATTTATTCCCCAGGGGCCAGTATTAGGGCCTGTCTTGTTCATTATCTTTATCGATGACCTGGGTGAGGAGACTGAGTGCACCCTCAGTAAGTTTGCAGATGACTCCAAGTTGGTAGGAAGCGTTGATCTGCCTGCTTAAAGGCCCTACAGAGGGATCTGGATAGGCTGGATATCTGGGCTGAGGACAGTGGAATTAAGTACAACAAGACCAAACACCAGGTCCTGCACTTTGGCCATAACAACCCCAGGCAACATTACAAGGTTGAGGCAGAGTGGCTGGAGGACTGCGTGGAAAAAATGGACCTGAGGATGTTGGTTGATGCTTGGCTGAACACGAGCCAGCAGTGTGCCCAAGTGGCCAAAAAGCCAACGGTGCCGTGTCTTGTATCAGAAATAGTGCTGCTAGCAGGGTCAAGGAAGGGATCATTCCTCTGTACTCAACTCTGATGAGGCTGCATCTGAAGTACCGTGTTCAATTTTGGGTCACTCACTACAAGAAAAACATGGAGACTCTGAAGCTTGTCCAGAGAAGAGCAACAAAGCTAGTAAAGGGTCTGAAGCACAAGTCTTAAGAGGAATGACTGAGGGAGCTGGGATTGTTTAATCTCAAGAAAAGGAGGCTCAGGGGAAACATCATCACTCTCTCCACCTACCCGAAGGAAGTAGTGGTAAGGAGGGAGTTGGCCTCTTTTCCCATGCAACTAGTGACATGACTAGCGGGAATGACTTCAAATTGCACCAGGCTGGACAACAGGAAAAAGTTCTTCTCTGAGAGGCTGGACAGGTGCTGGAATGAGCTGCCGAGGAGGAGGTGCAGTCATCATCCCTGGAGGTGTTCAAGAAACATTTGGATGTTTTGCTAAGAGACATAGTTGTTGTATTAGGCGACAGCGAGGCTACAGGATGTCACGGGATAGTGGCCCTCCCCCGGCTCTGTAGTTGGACAATGCACCTT
The DNA here is from genome assembly GCA_016647715.1 of Pavo muticus. NCBI lineage: Eukaryota > Metazoa > Chordata > Aves > Galliformes > Phasianidae > Pavo > Pavo muticus. The sequence continues at coordinate 21,300 of JACDJE010000769.1, read as the reverse complement.
TAGGGGGTGTAGACGAAGTAGAACAAGAGAGTACTTAAACGGATGCCACGTGTGATTAAACGCCATTTTGCCATTTTCCTGCTCATCATATTGGTGTGTTATGCAGTTCTTGGCCCTGATCAGGTAATTGATCAGTTTCGCAAGGGTTGATACAGCCTGAACAGAACGATCACGACAACACATAGTGTAGTGGGGGAAATACTGGTGGTAGATGGACTGGATGATCTCAGAGGTCTTTTCCAACTTGGTGATTCTAAGATTCTATGATCCTATACCCATACCTATAACGTTTAATCTGCATTAACTTATCCTTACTGTGTCCCATCAAATTTTACTTTCTTTCCTTCCTGTGGACTCTTCCCACTACTACCCTTCCCTTCCTCTCTCTGCACACAGCTGCTCTGGTTCTGTTCTCACAGGCTTTGAGAGTCTATAGGAGTATTTTTAGGGCAGACATTTCTATCAAACCAAGGAACTGAGGCTACAAAGCATAAGGGAACAGAATCCCACTTCAGTACTGCTCTGCAGATCCTTCATTGGAAATTCTCCCAGTAGAAATCCTATGTGCACTTCATGTGCCAGGTAGCCTCTAGGTAGGCAGTTTTAGAAGCATCAGGACTGCTGGTTTCTTGAAAACACGCTAAACACTTTCACTATCTGTAGCAATCAAAGTGTCATATTTAGTGAAACAATTGATCTGGGTAGGCTTCCCCTCTGCTGGTAATACGTAACGAGAGACCTGTCTCAAGAGTATGATAAGAGTGGAATAATAAAACAGGTTCAATGAGCATGTGCTGCAGCATTGTCTAACACATTTACTCATGTCTCCCACATAGTTTTGGAGTTTTTCTTAACTCCTATATTTCCAGAAAAAAAAATCACCTGGTTTTTGTTTCCTTTTTTTGTAAAAATTCACGGAGAAACTTCACTTTAAAGATTCTAAAATATGGGATATGTGTATTTTATCTGCATATGAAATTTTCTGAATTTTTCTGTGTTTGTCAACAAATAGTCATCCTTAATTATAACACTTGTTATCCTCAGGAAGGGTCAATAAAAATATTGTTTTTTAAAGGGTATAAAAATTATGCTTTCTATAACATCTGCAGGGAAAATTATATGAATTTATTTGTCTGGGAAGCAATAATCGTATGCATAAATTTAAAAGGATCTTCAAAACTGTAGTTTGAAGATTAGAGTAGACTGCTGAAATAATCCGAAATTTGCAGAATTTTTCCTTTTCAGCTGTCTATACTATGTCTAACAACTTCATTATTTATAGAACACTTCATAAAATGTCTCCGAGTGTTTTGTAACAAGAGGAAAAGCAAATTAAAAAAAAAAAAAAAGAACAACAACAAATAAAAACAGAAAGGGGATAAGCATTTTTTAAAAAAGAAAATGAAATTTTATGACTTCACATGTTCTTTTAAACTAGGCTTCAGGCTGAACTAATTAAGTATTATTGTAAGTTTTGTAGATCTTTAGTTATAATGAGATTACTCAACTGCTCTTTAGAGAAGACTGGGCTATGACCTCAGACTTTAAATAACTTTTCAGGCTATGTCTACACCAGTGATTAATGAGGTCTAATAAGAATAGATTTGCAGAAAATGATACCTGTGCTTAGCATACAATTCCTTTTCTCAACATCTTTTGGGTTTTTTGCTCAAGGATATAGAAATCTGGTGACATGGCCAAAACCTCCATACATGACTACACTTCTAGTGCATATCTCCCAGTTCAGTTTCATCCAAAAAAGAATGCTATTTATTTATCCCAAGACATCTTTGCTGTGTGATCTAAGAAAGAGCAAGTGGAGATAATTGCCACATACACTTCAGAAGTCTACTCTAAATCTGAACAAGAACATGCATATTCATAGTCATATTTTTGTCAGGGAAGTTTCAACAAAAACATCTGAAAAAAACCCCTACAAAATGTACGGATACTGACAGTTCTGAATATGTTTTGCAGCATTCCGCATTGGCTCCACCATTATCTTCCACTGATTAAATATCTGAAGATCTGTTGATAATCTCTTGTGCCTCTGTTACAGGATTACTTAACAGTATCAAATACTGCACTGCAGGAGAGTTAGGATTAAACAAGTATCATGGCATCTTGGCTTGCTGAGACATAAATGCGAATCAGAATTCTGCACATAACACTCCAAATTTTTTTTTATCGAAGTACAACACATTATCTTTCTAAAACTATTGAAATAAAAGATTCATCACCTTCTCTGATACTATAATCTATCAGTGCTATGCAGCGATACATTTTGTACTCTGCTTATTGCTCTCACTCGTAACCAATGACACTTTAGACTGTGAGCTGAAGAATGGAGACAGTAGAAATTTCACTATGGAGGAAGATATTCCTCTCCAAGTACTGTTTCTCCAGAATGCCAGTATTTTGTCTCAGGTAGGATGCATAAGAGGATTGCTGACAATAAAATGTTTTGTCCTGAAACACTACTTTCTCAAAACTGGAACATGCATCTATCAGCTTTTCAGAAATAAATCATTGCTCCTATTTAGGTAACATTTAAATAAACTCCAAAATATCTATTTAATTACTTCACAATGAAGAGCAGCAAAATGTGCTACAATAACAATGATTACTTTCTGCATATATATTCATGAACTATGTTTTCTCCACAAAAAATACTATTAACTTACCTGACAGACAAATGTCAGTCTTCTTTTTCTGGTCCTTTAATACCAAGTGAAACAGGCTTTTGACTAAAACAACTGCTTTTTGAACACTGATTCACATTTTAAGATTGAGTGAGTTATGGCCTTATCACTTTTCATGTTTTGATATCTTGACTTACATGAAGCCGGTATCCTGCCTGAACATCTGTTCTCAGCTTTCAACCTCGACTTAAGCATTCAGTTACCACTGGTAAAGTAACACTCCAGAAATTGTATGGGTATATAATAAATACCTCATTTGATCATTAGAGATAGTCTTGTTGTTTGTTCTGTTTTCTGGAATAATTGGTTATTTATACTTTTTTATGTGACTTCTCACATGAAATTGTTCTTGCACTTATGGCATAATTAATTACCTCCAAATACGCAGTGACAGTTTTTTACTCAGCTTAAGTAGTTGTTGTATACATATAAGCTTTTTTTTTTTTTTTTTTTTCTTTTTCTTTTTTTTTTTTTAGATTTGGCAATGTTTAGAGTCATTATGATGAATTTCATGCCATTATACATACTTATATTTTCCCTTACAGGTATGTACATGCAAAAAGGCTGCTGTGATCTCGAACAGCACAATGATGAGAGCATTATGACCAACCTTTTCTGTAGTATAATGATATTATGCATCTGTACTTTACTATCTTGCATTTCTTCTTATACAATGTATGCTGGATATAAAATTTCATTAGAGTCTGTCTCAATGGCTTCAATTAAGTTTTTTTTTCTTTATTGGAAACACTGTTATCCTACCTTTCTTTTTTAATAAAATAGCTTGAGTGTTGTATTCATAGCGTGGATTTTTCATTATTGTTGTTACTTACTTTTATGTAACATTTCCAACTGTACTACAGTTTATCTATTTCTACCTTACTCTGTTTCTGACAATATCTAGAAAAGAAATATTTTGTAGAGCCAGGCAGCTCTTAGAAAACAATGCCATGAATTTCTGTTCTTCACTGACAATAGACTGCCCTTTGAATCTTCTGAAATTCTGTGAAATATTGATGTTCATTGTGCTCCAAAAAATACATCTATTTTTGCATATGGTTGTCTTTACCAAGGTGATTAGTAAAATAAAAACTGAATGTAACAGAATAAGTAATTACTGCTCTTAATGATACAAAGCAGAAAAAAAATAGTACAAGACATACAAAATCTAAAGTCTTAATACAATATAGCATATATTTAGGAAGAAGTAGTAACAAAGGAGCCAATGTTTACTTTTCCAAATGAGTTCAATGGACACATGCAATTCACAAAACTTCAGAAGATATGCAAAAATCTGTGTTTTTACCAAGATAATCAGTAAAATTTTACTGACTCACTGAGCTGTTATTATTACATAATTACAGGTTCATGGACTACTATGTACAGCTTATTGCAAAGTTACCAATTATAGGAACTTTAAAAAATGTTAACAACATTCAGTGTCAGAATTAAATCGGCACCAGCCCTGTTTCATTATAGAGATTTCTAAATGTTCAATATATATCCTGAGGTGTAATAGCGATACAGTTGGATGCATTGAGACATGTGATTCTCATTTTGTTAAGTTCACTAGGGAGTTCACAAACTAAAACTCCATATTTGTTCTGAAAACCTGGAGTTGTTCTCACATTGTTTTGGTGATTCTACATTTTCAGTGGAGGCTGCACACGTAACTTTTCCAGAACTCAAACACAATCTTAACTGCAGAAAGATGTGAACTATATACATAGCTCAACGAAAAATGTAGAATATATATATAATAGAAAGCATATAAATAATAGAAAGTATCTATGAAGGCTGCTCCAAAAGTAACGTCTCCTATTTTATTATGTTGGCTCACAACCTCAGAGGTAGATGCTGATGGTACGGCAGTAGAGGATGAATCTTCCCATCAATATCTCATTAAATTTTGTTGCCATGTGACAGATGGTAGCAGAGGGGCAATCTGAGAAAACTGCATCTGCAGAAGTCCAGAATCCAAAGGAGTTCTCAGAAGCTATTTGTCCAGAAAAATCAGAGCAGATCTATTTCCTCTATTGTTTATTCTATCTATTTGCACCTTGTATTTTTCCTTTTCAGAGACTTCCTATTATTGATGATTCAGTGCATTATACTTTATTTTCTAAAAATTAAAATAGAACAAACACAGAAATCTAAAGTCAAAGGAAACATGACTGTTTTTGATCCCTGAGGTTATTAGATGATGAGAGCTTCATCTGAAAAGAAGTACCATAAAGCATGCATTAGAATTTTCTCCAGGATAAAGTAACATTTGCTGCCAATTAGTAGCCTTTTGTATGAAATCAAAATCTGGGAGCCTACAAGGTCATAGTGTAAGGAGACAGCTGTTCCCTTCTAGGTCAGTTCAGAGTCCTACTGAAAAATAAATTAATGCTATCTTTAGCCAGACAACTATTTAAGTCTGAAGTTGCTTTCTTTCTTCCCCACAATAAAAGATGTGGAGAGACAACAGATTTGTTGGATAAACTATTAATTGGTCACCTCCTCTGGAGACATATAAAAGCAGAAGTTATACCATTTCCAGTGCTGTACATTTCATGTTTGTTATGTTTAAAACACTTAATATATCACCATTTTATGAAGCCAGACAGAAACAAAGGGATAATGAGAAATAGTTACAATCTTTCTCATATATTATGAGATATATATAGATATTCGCATTTCTTATTCCTTACAAAGAATGAAACCGGAAAAGTACCATGTGACATTTCTAGCCCTCATTTATAGAATCAAGTCTCTGTAAAAGTAATTCAGACTTCAGAAATAAGGAGCTGGATTTAGATATATTCAGATTTTTGTAATCTTAATCCATTTCATTAATTTTTTTTGCCTTGCTTATGACACAAAATAAGAGAAAACAAAGAGAAACTGTGTATACTGTAAGAAACAAAGGTTACTCTGAAAGTAATGTGCCGCGGAGTCAGCAGGGATGGGTGTCCAGCGCACAGGGAAGCATGACAAACTCAATATGAGTGGTAAAAGCTTCACTTTATTCTAAACAGAGCAATCCATTTATAAGGAAGAGAGTATACTTGGCATTGCCCGATTGGCTACATATTTATTGACATTAATCTGATTGGTTACTAACGCTTATTGCTACATCAGCTACTCATATTTACAGCGCGGGGGGGGGTGTATACATTCCAGCTTACCAAGTTCCTGAATCGTGCACGCACTAAATCCCTGTCTTGCATCTGCCTCCGGCTTCAAGGCCACAGTGAGCCTTATCTGCACTCCCCCACTGCCCTGTTCTTTACTTACAGTATTTTTCCAGCATGATGCGTTCTGTGCTGCCACAGAGATTTTGCTCGTACAGCGAGTCATGGCTGCCTTGCTCCTTCAGCCATTCCTCCACAGTAATGCTTCCTGTTTTACTATGTTGGCCCACAACATCTGTGGCAGAGGGATTGGAACTTGATGATACTTGGGGTCCTTTCCAACCCATGCCATTCTATGATTTTATGATTGATCAGAGGCAGATGGTGGTGGCATGGCAGTAGAGGCTGAACCTTCCTACCAACATCTCATTAAATTTAATTACAATTTGACAGATGGCAGCAGAGAAGCAGTCTGACAGAATGGCAAATCTGACATGAAAATCTGTGTGAAGCAAAGGTGTGTCACTGAATTCCTCCACACAGGAAATTTTGTATGCATTCACATTCACTGATACTTGCTGAATGTTTATGGAGACCAAACAGCAGAAATTAATACAGTGAAGAAGATTTCAAGATGTGTTGAGTCCAAAAAGGGGCTACTGAAAGCATTTGATTACTGGGAGTAAAGGCTGCGTAGGTGAAGGATATGCAAATTTTGTATAAAGTTTTCCTGCCCATGGCAGGAATTAGATGGTACTACATGATTTTTGAGGGGTTTTGGAACTAGATGATCTTTGAGTTACCTTCCAGCCCAAGCCATTCTGCGATTCAGTGCAACGATGTTGGAATATCACCAATTTTGCACCAGATGAGTCACATAGTAACAGAGAAAAACACCATATGCAAGTCTGCCAGGGCCTATTGAACATATATGAGGCTGAGGGTGATAGTTTCCTGAATGGTATCATTATCAGTGATCCACATAATATCACTGCTACAAGCCACAGTCAGAACAGCAGTATATGGACTGCAACAAGTGAATTTGGCATCGAAGAAAAAGCTCAAGACACAGATCTTAGCAGGTAAAATGATATGTGCTGTCTTTTGGGATAGGAAAAGGGTTATCCTTCTGGACTTCCTGGAACATGGACAAACCACCAATTGCACTTGCTACATCTTGACACTGCCTAAGCTGAATGCTTGAACTTCCAGAGTCAGGACAGAGAAGGAGACAACCTTTCTCCTTGTCATGGCTTTATGATTTTTGGTTATCAGTATTCCATATCATAACACCATGTAGTGCACTGAAAGTTAAAGAATTAATGCTCCAGTTCTGGGTACTTGGTTCTCAGAAGTAAAGAAGAATTACATACTACCTAACCCAGAGGACTTTGTGTTATTCTGTTTCCGTTTTCCGTTCAGAGAGAAAAATAAACCTGTTTGCATATCAGGGGACACCCCCTCTTTTCTCTTCTGCTCAGCCTAGCTAGCATCAGAGTAAGGCAACAGAATACTGTCAGGCCCCACATCAATTTGAAGGTTATGGAGACAATGCCAGTCTTGGTTGGACTGTTCTGTTACACCCACCTGTATCTGATGCATTCTGACTTCCAACTTACTAGGCCAATGAAAGGTGGACTATATGAACAACAATTTCCTAGCAATGGCACTATCATAGCTGCTGTGAAACAGTGGGTCATCTCTGCTGGTGAAGATGTTTCTGAGAGCTGCACGCAGGCTGTTGTACACCAATGGTAAAAATGCATATTTAATGTTGTGACTATGTTGAAACAGTGTTTCATAGCTGAGAACTTGCTCTATCAAATAGTATTATTGTCCTCTTTGTATCTGTTTTATTTTCCATGGAAGTAAATAGGAGGCATTACTTTCAGAGCGAACTACATATATATAGTTAGTCTTGGGTGGGATAGCTGCTAGAGAAAATGCAGTTTTTTCCTCGAAGAGAGAACTGTAAGTTCTGTTAGTTAACTGTAAGTTAATCACTGTCTTAATGGAAGCGTGTGAAATACTTCAATCATGTCTGCATCTGAAAGAGCTTAAGAGAAACAGTAAGCAGTAATCAGCTTGTCATTCTGTGAGAAAATTTTTAGGAAATCCTCATATCTAACAGAAAACTATAGCCGTTGTTGGATTCAAAGTAACTTTATTTGCTGTTCCACTTAGTAAAATGCATCTAAAAGTAACATTCCAGATGGATAATTCTGATCTGATATTAGAAAAGAAATATTGTCTGTGAAAATCCAGATAATTTCCAATAGTCACTATCTCCAGTGGTCACCACAATTTTGAGAATTAAATTGCTCTAAAATCTATTCTTCAGTTTTGCAGTCTGTAGCTACTTCCTAGAGTTTTACTTTTGCTCACATATGTGTATATATGAGTACATGTACAGTTATGCAAAATTATGCTACAGAAGTTTTACTGCACCAAATTGCTATAAAAGATCCCTTTAAATTCCAGTCTTCTACTTATAATGAACAGTTTGTTAGAAGCAGTAAGTACAAACAAATATCAGAACTTCCAGCAAAATTCACAAGTTCAATAAACATTACAAATCCTAACTTCTTTCCTTCTTACTTTACCATTTTTATGGAAAATACGGAGCTGAGTGCCTCTGCATTCTGGCACTAAAACCCAGAGGTTTATATATGTATTAACTATTTATAAGCATATGTTAGTCAGCCAAAAACTCTCATATATTTTCATAGGTATAAGTAATTCTTCAAACATTCCCATTTAAAAAGTTAAGCTGTCAAACAATGTGTTAAGTCTAAGTTACTGATTTAAGTTTCTTTCTTTCCTTTTTGATAGCTGCTTGACATCAAGGATCATAGAACCTCTGGAGATCATTGAGTCCTCCCCTCCTGCTAAAGCAAGTTCCCTAGAGTAGGCCACTGCCTCACTCCAATTTATAGGAGGGAGATGAGGTTCTTTAATGTATGTATACCCGGCGTGAGATTAAAAAACAACGGTTCAAATGTTGGTCTGACCAGGTTTATTACAAATATTAATTGCTTAGGGATATGGGGAAAGGAAGATGGGTGATAGAAAAGATAGGAAAGAAGCAAGAATTGCGTAAAGCAGGGATAGTCACCACCAGGATCCAGCAGAGGTCCTGCTGCACACCGTTCCGATGGTCCAAGGCAGAGGCTTAGTGGAGGAGAGCAGCAGCAGCGTGGCCGGTCTTAGGCAGCAAGAAGGTGCAGGTACCGGGTAGGTCCAGGAAGAAGCCACGGGGTAAGTCCGGGAGGAAGCAGCAGGTCTCCAGTAGCAGGCCCAAGGTAGTCCATCAGCATGCAGGTATTCCGTAGTGAGAAATCTGATGGCAGACACCTTTCTTCTTCAGGGGAGAGCAGCAGCAGCATGAGCGGCCTTAGGAAGCAAGCAAGTAGAGCACAGAGCAAGTCCAGAAGGGAGAGAGGCAGGTCATGAGGCTTCTGTTGTCAGAAACCTCCTGTTCTTCTTCATGAGGAACCTGATGTCAGAAAACTTCTCCTTGTTCTTTTCATGAGGAATCTGTTGTCAGAAACCTAACCTCGTGGTTGTTTGTCCCTTTTTTATCCTTCTTCTTTTCTGCCCACGTGACATCCCTGGGTGCTTGGGTAAGAGTCATGTGAGTACCCCCTGAGAGGGCTATCTCCTTCGAGGTAAGCCCACACAAAAGAGTGCTTCCCGGCCATTAATCTGCGGCTTATCTCTCTTTCTTTGCTCCTGGCCTTGTCCATCTGTGCCCCTCAGACAAAGGATTCTGCAACCCCGGCCCAGGGTTTGCCCATCAGTGTTCTCCAGGCAAAGGACTTCTCAACCTCTGGCCAGAACTTGCCTGGACTTGTCCATCTGTGTCCTTCAGACAAAGGACTTCGCCAAGGACTTGTCCATCACTGTTCCTCAGCAAGCTTTGAGGCAATGGTATAAAATAATAATCTCTTACAGCTGCAAAGGAAAGTATCCAGGCAGGTTCTGAATACCACCAGAGAAGAAGACTTCACAGCCCCTCTGGACAGCCTGTTCCAGCGCTCTGCCATCCTCACATAAAGAAGTCCTTTCTCATGTTCAAACAGAACTTCCTATGTTCCAGTTTGTGCCCACTGCCCCTTGTCCAATTACTTTTCACCACTGAAAATAATCTGATCTAATCCACTTGACATCTGCCTTTTTGCCATTTTAAAGCATTGATAAGCTCCTCTCTCAGTCTGCTTCATCAATGACATCAGTGATGGGCTCGAGTGCACCCTCAGCAAGTTTGCTGATGACACCAAGCTGAGTGGTGTGGTTGACACATTAGAAGGAAGTGAAGCCAGCCAGAGGGACCTCAACAAATTTGAAAGATGGACCCAGATGAATCTAATAAGGTTTAACATAGCAAAGTGTAAGGTTTTTCACTTGGATCGGAGTAATCCCAGACATGTGTACAGACTGGGAGAAGAACACCTTGAGAGGATGAAAAACTAAACATGAGCCAGCAGTGTGCTCTTGCAGCTCAGAAGGCCAGTGGTATCCTGGGCTCCGTCAGAAAAGGGGTGGCCAGCAAGGACAGGGAGGTGATAGTCCCTCCCTACTCTGCTCTCCTGAGGCCCCATCTGCAGTACTGTGTCCTGGTCTGGAGCTCCCAATACAGGAAAGATGTGGAGCTGTTGAAGAGGGTCCAGAGGAGGGCCTCCCCTACAAAGACAGACTGAGGGAGCTGGGCTTGTTCAACCTGGAGAAGAGAAGGCTGTGAGGAGACCTCATTGCGACCTTCCAGTATTTAAAAGGGGATTACAAAAAGGAGGGGATTCAACTTTTTACTCAGGTAGATAGCGATTGGACAAGGGGGAATGGTTTTAAGCTCAAGGAGACAAGGTTTAGATTATTAGAAGGAAGTTCTTCACAGAGAGAGTGGTGAGGTGCTGGAACAGGCTGCCCAGAGAGACTGTGGATGCCCAACCTTGGAGGTGCTTAAGACCAGGTTGGATGCAACCTGGGCAACCAGTTCCCAGTACCAGATTCGGATTTTTGTGGCCTTTTTACTAGACACTGAAAGTACAAAAATTGTTTAGCCTGTATGAATTTGAAAGTAGATCTCAGTAGGTGGAAAAGAATTGTACCCCTTGGGCACAGAGTCTCTAGCAGGATATGGATAGACATAAAGCCATGTTAATTACAAATCAGTCTGCTTTCTTTATACAAAGTTCTGAGAAAGAAAGGATGAGATGAAAATGCAGGAAAAAATCATGAAGGAAAAGACAAGATATGAGAAGAGGGAAGCTAAAGAAAATAAATAACATGATTTGAGTAAGTTGAGCCAGGATGACTAATTAGATGATCTGTGGAAATGCTAATTGCAGGAAGACTTTGATGGATGTCAGTTGAAGGATTTTCAGTTACATAATTTTGCTAGGTCTTGTCAGTATTTCTGTTTGCCGCAAGAAAATGCAAATGAGCACCAAGGATTTCTTGCACTTATGTTCTATTTCATAATTGCTATTGTGACTCTGCCTATTATCAATATTTTCAGTAATTATTGCTTTCTTCCATGATATATCTTTTTTTTATAATTTTATTCCTACCATATGATATATTAGTTTTAAAGATGTTAATCTAGCCATATATCTCTTTTGTGTGCTGTTTCAGTATATATAAAAGGGTATCAAGTATGACAGATAGTTGCACACTACTTTGAAAGCTGATTCAGTTCTTGTACCTGTATTAAAAATATGAATGACAGAAAAAAAATTGTTATAACATGAATGTCTTTAATCTAAGAAGATAGAATAAAAATGTCAGAGTTGGCAATCCTGAAACTGACTTTTTAGTAAACATTAATTCCATTAATATGCACACTATCTTGCTATTTCTTTTTCACAGAACCACAAAATGCTAAGTTTGGAAGAGACACTGAAGGCCATCTGGTCCAACCTCTTCTCAAATAGGGACACCTAGTACACGATGTACAGGACCATGTCCAAGCTGCTTTTGAAGTTCCTAGAGGAATTAGACTCCACAACATTGATGGGAAACCTGCGCCAGTTTTCTGTCACCCACACAACAAAAGTATGTTTCCTAATGTTTAAGACGGAACTTCTTCTGTTCTGTCTCATGTCCACTGACTCATCACTGGGCACCACTGAAAAGAGGCAGACTTCATTGTAGCCTCCCTTCAGGTATTTATAGATGTTGTTACTGTCCCCCTTGAGTCTCCTCTTCTCCAGGCTAAAAAATCCTGAATATATTAGCATCTCCTCGTAGCAGAGGTGATTCCAGTCACTTGGCCATCTTGGTAACCCTATACTGGAATCTTTCCTGTATGTCTAGGTCTGTCTTGTAAGGTTGAAGTTGGGGGGCGGAGGGGCAGAGAAGAACAGGAACAGTAAAGAGTAAAGGGGAAGGATGGATCACCTTTTTACCTTATGATGATACTCTTCCTAAATCAAAGAGATTAGCTTTCTTGGAAGTAAGAACACATTGTTTACTCGTGTTCGCCTTGGTGTCTGCCAGGAGTCTTATGTCCTTTTCTGCAGAGCTGCTTTCCATCCAAGTGGCCACCAGAATCTCCTGGTGTCTGGGGCTGTTCTTCCCTATATGCAGAACTCTACACTTCTACTTGTTGAACTTCATTAGATTTTAGTCACTGCATCTCTCTAGCCTGTCAAAGTCCCCCTGGATGGCTATAGAGCCCTTTGCTGAGTCACACTATCCTCTCAGTTTTACTGAGGTTGCACTCTCCTGCATCATTGAGACTGTTAAGGAGGATGCTATACAAGACTTGACCCAGTATTGTCCCTTGGGGGACTTCACTCATTATTGGCCTCCAACTAGCATTGATTTATCATAGTTAAAAGTATTTAATCAATTTCTTGTTTCAAGTTTGTTTGTTTGTTTTTGCCTTTCTTTGCTTCCCAACTGTTGTTTCACCATTAAAATCTCTTTCCTTTGACACTGTGCTAATATTTACTTTTGAAGCAGTAAATCTAATCTTTTATGCAGGCTGTTCTCTGCTTTTTGTGTCTGTGCTCACCCTCAGAACCGCTATAAATGAATCTTACATCTTCTCATGTTTAGAAATATTAAGTCTTTAGTACAGGCAAAATTAAAATATCCAGTCATGATAAAAATCATAAAACAATGTATTAATTTGTTGTTATCCCTGATATTATCCTTATTATTATATATTAAGATTATTATAATTATTATATAATAAGATTATCCTGAGGAGAAAAGGAACAGTTCTCTAGGAAGTGCTGTTTTTAAGTAAATTATTCAAATAAAGAGGCAGGTATTTTGAATCAAGATATTCTCATTAAGTAAAATGCTAATTTTCTTGAAAGACTTTTAGAATACGGCAAGAAACAGATGTTAATTATTTTCCACAATAGCACATTTCTGTACAAGCTTTCAACGTCTGACTTTGAGTTTTACAATTCTTTTTACTTACAGCATGTGATATTGAAAACACTACTATTCTGGGAGGCATTAGCCTTATTACTTGGAATTATTAGTTGTGTTTTCTCTCCAAAGTGACTTTTGTGTTAATGTCTTTATGAAATACAGAATTTCAATACAATGGATTTATGCATCAATTGTATGACACATGTTTATTTAAAAGCTTAATATATCCCCTGCTCAATATGTCCAGTAGAATATACAATTTATTCTTTTTTGCACATCTGATGCATACCTAAATTTCTGTGTACTTATATTTGCTACAATTTATTACTCATATTACAATATCCTTAGCAATTTTTTTTAGTAAGGATGACTTCAAGAAATAATAATCAAATAAACCTTTCCTGGTTTTATCAGTATTCCATATCTTGACATCATGTGGCAGGCTATAGCGTGTAGAGGCGCAGTGTAGTGTGGAGCTGTACTTTCTGGTCCTGTGTTCTCTAGTGTCTTGTGAGTTCTATCTCATCAAAAAGAACTACTGTTCCCAAGAACCTCCACTGTTCCCTATGTGATCTCTGATTCCAGGTGACAGGGGTGAAAGTTCTCCTCTCTCTCCCATTTTGCTTGATTTATTAATTGTAACTCCTTTTCTTGTTATTTTCTTACATTCTTTTGCTATTTGTAGTGAATATGTTATCTCTTCTTATCTTCATTGGGTCATTTTTCTTTCCCTCTCTCTGGAAGGGGGACAGGAGGATAAAAGGGGGCCTTCTATTCCCCGATTTTCCCTGTCATGCTTGAAACTACACCAACTCCTCATATGCTACGTGCTTGTCTCTTCTTTATACAGTTATGTATATAAATATACATGATTGTTAGGGAGCTTATATACTTGCTGATAATTTTTCCTTTCTCCTCCTACTGTGTTCCTCTCAGAACTAGCCAGGTCTCTTTGATTTGATAACTGGAAAGCCCTAGCCTCCTACCTTTCAGTTTTCACTGTTTCAAAGGAGCAAAAATGGATGGTGAAAAAAAAGCCAGCAGAGATGTGCCCTAGTCACATGACAAAGAGCCTCCTTGTTAGGTCAAGCTCAATTGTACAACGAACCTGCATAGAGTTTTCAGCCTAGCAGAAAGTTATTCTCTCACATAACTTATAAAATCTCAATAGCAGTTGACTCCTAGCAGCCTGACAGGTTCTCAGAATACCAGGCTGTCTGCTGAAATATGAGCTCTGTAGAGCCATCACTTAGTGCTTACACATTTATTGTAATTTATATAGTGAAATGTTTGGGTCAGTATCTTTTCAATACATTCAATACCAAGTACTATTCCTCAGACACTGACAGAATACCAATAAATGACATTAAGGATTGGAATTTTTTGTCTGTCATTATTATCTCATTTCTGATAACCCCAGTGAGATTCAAAACAGCCAAAAGATTCAATCCATGCATAAATAAAAAATCAGGTGATAGTAATACTAAGCTACAAACAAAATACAAACAATACAAACAAAAACCTACATGCTGAAGGAACAAGATATGAGAGAGAATATAAATTATTATTTCAATAACCACATTTTAAAAAAAAAGCTCAGATCCCTCATTGAAAAAGTATTTTTTCCCACAGAGATTAATTCTACATTCGAATGGCATGTTCCAAACGTAAATAGTATCTGCTTGTTAAAATATACGTCTCCAGAATACTTATATGAAACATATTAAATAATTCATGCACTGCAGGCAACTACATTCTGTGCTTTAATTTGCTAAAAAATGTACAAATCGTGTTTAATCACTCTACAGATCCATTTTGAACTCAGATTGGAGTGGAAAACAGAGATACAAAAGACAAAAAAGCTAACAAAAAAAACCATTACTTTCAAATATTACTGATTTACTTTAGAATGGAAAGGTGACAAGATGTAACAAGGGAAAATAATGAAAAACACCTCAGAAGAAAAAATATTATTCCTTCCCCTCTTTCTGACAAAGGGTTTCTGCAATTGAGAGAATATATAAAAAGAAATCCAGAAGCAAAACAGCAACAGGACAGTAGGCATAGCTTTCAACAAATGTTTCTCCAGAGTCACCTCAGAACTGTGAGTGTAGAATTCAAAAATTATCTAGTTACATCAATGCAGTGTAACTTCTCAATGACAAGAAAAATAGGAAATCTGCCCATTTTTTAAATTGAAAAAAAGAAAAAGAAAAAATCAGAAAGGATAAATAAGCACAAGGTGATTAGCTATAACTGCAAATTGACAATCTGGACTAGCAAGCTAGAATTCTACCACATACAGACTCTCTAAAATTCAGAAAACTTAGAACAAAGGAATAATGTTTCAATACAAGTCAAAGGTACTCGATGTTTGCCAGAGACGAAGCTAAGTAGGCATAGGACTGCTAATCTTGCTCTGTATTTTCCACAAATCATGCAAGAATCAGGTCAAAAAACATTGTGAAGTACAACACTGAATTACGTATCAGGCCATCATCACTGGCTGCATTGCTACGTTGACGAAAAATATCAAATGATCATACTGTTGTTTATATGCTGTCCTTTTCTTTCTGCATATAAGTGGATTTACTGTATATCAGTGGATTTACATCTCCTAAAGATACAGCAGCAAAATGTTATTACTTCTTAAGACTTTTTTTTTATTTTATTTTACCATTCAGTTTTTCTGCATTTGTTTTTTCTCATTTAAGAAAAGGGGAAATATTTTCTTTGTATAACACCATTAAACTCACGTGGACTCTCTCAGATTTTTATTACCTACATCAGCTTGTAATCAGAAAATAGATGTCAGAGAAACTTTATCACTTCAGTTGATGCTCTGACAGCTGACCAAGTGTATACAATTTTTTTGCCAAATTCCCATGGCTCTACCACCTACAAAAGCATCACAGATTCTTCAGTGAGCCAAAGTAAATGAAACAAGTCCATAACAACTTCACTCATCTTTACTAGCTGTCTCGCTCCAATTTATAGGAGGGAGATGAGGTTCTTTTAATGTATGTATACCCGACGTGAGATTAAGAAGCAACGGTTCAAATGTTGGTCCAACCAGTTTATTACAAGTTCTAACTGGGGAGATGGGGAAGTGGGGGATGAATACTATTACTAATTAAGGTGATGGGGAAGGGAAGGCGGGCGATAGAAAAGATAGGAAAGAAGCAAGAATTGCATAAAGCGGGGATAGTCACCATCAGGATCCAGCAGAGGTCGCGTTGTCCGATGGTCCGGGGCAGAGGCTCAGGGGAGGAGGGCAGCAGCAGCGTGGCCGGTCTTAGGCAGCAAGAAGGTGCAGGTACCGGGTAGGTGCGGGGAGAAGCCGCGGTGCAAGTCCTGGAGAAAGCAGCAGGTCTCCGGTAGCAGGCCCAGGAGAGTCCGTCAGCATGCAGATATTCCGTAGGGAGGAATCTGATGGCAGACACCTTTCTTCTTCGGGAGAGAGCAGCAGCAGCATGGCCGGCCTTAGGAAGCAAGCAGGTAGAG
>JACDJE010000647.1:0-227557 GCA_016647715.1 Pavo muticus | reverse complement strand
TTTTATTTCAGCCTTCACCCTGCTTTCCATGCAGGTGCTCTCCAAAAAGCTGCCACTGACATGGTAGGTGCAAGAAGTTATTCTTTTTTTGTCATGTCCTAAGCAGCTGCATGCATAAGGTGCCCTTTATGCAAGGTGTTTTTTGTCTTGCATTTGGATTCATGAGATCAGATTTCTGTAAAGGTAATTATGCTTGGATAATAGCTGCATTTGGGATATTCTCCATCATTTTTTGTTTTTTCCAGTACAATATTTTGGAGATAGCTGAGGATATAATTGCCAAAACCTCTTCAAAATCTCCACAAGTTGGCAGGTGTCTATCCTTGGGAGCAGGCAAGAGACTTCTATCAAGATTTTTGTAGGGTCTGTAAAGTTCTTCTTGGATTTTTAGAGCCATGTTCAAGACCTAAAAATAATCCATAAAAGATTATAACTGGCATTTTATCCTAACTTCAATTATGACTTACAGCCACGTTGTGTGCTTGTGATTCATTTGCCTGATGAGACCTCTTTGATACCCAAAATAAGAAAATGGAATCAGTTTCTCATATGATACCCTGCAGCTTTCTTTTGTGGGCCAAAAAGCAAATGGACCCAAACTTTTAAAAATCTGGACTCCAGCTGTCCTTCTTGGATTGGTATTAGAGAGGCAAGATGGCACAGGGATGAGAAGGCTGTGCATGCCAAGACATGATGATGATGAAATATCCAGCTGCTCTAACATATTGCCTCATTTGCCTGCATTATGCTACCACAAGATGCATCATAGCCCCTTCCAGCTTCTTTATGTTCTAATTAGAGTAGGGGTGCTGAGACAATATTGAGTTCCCTCAGCAAGTGCTCTGAAGGAGGAGTGTTTTCTAATTCCTACCATTTTTCTTCTTGCATGTAATGAGTAAGACTCCTTCAAAGTGTTGGCAAGCAGACTTTGTGAGGTTGACTACTTCAGCTTTAGGTTCAATGATACTAGGCTTGTGTGTGTAAATGGAGAGGTGTATGCCAGACATATCTGAGTAAAACATGTGGTGTGCTTTGTGCTAAGGATTCGGGCTTCCTGTAGTTGTCTTCATTGCTTTTGACACCGTGACCTTCTGGATGTCTCCAGGTTCACGCTAAGCCTTGTTTCTAAGAAGTCAGTCTTCAGAGTCCTTCCAGCACAGCTTTCTCATGCTGCTTACCATCTCAGGAGTCACGATTCTGCCTTTTGTTACTGCATTTCCTTTCGGTGTTGCTATTTATGGTCAAAGGCCTGGTTTTTGGGTTTTTTTCTTCATGATCTTCAGAACTTAGTAATGTGGCACTGCTAATGGCTTTGAACTGCTTTCATTTTGCTGCAGTTCTAAAGAGCAGTAGTTTGTGGTGTTTCTTTTTTAATTGGGAAATGGAGGTGAAGGAAAGAGTGATGCTTATTCCCTAGTGAGAGTAGCCAAAGCGAATAAAGACCAAATCTTGCAATGCTTCTCTTGTAAATAATTTAGAAAACAGCCTGAGTTCTCTAGCACCTGTTCCTTCTATACAACAACTTAATAGGATGCTGAAAGCACCAGAAACTGGCTTGAAAGGGACAGCATGAATTCTTGATATGTACTAATAAGGCCTTGAGAGATTTTGGAAATACCTTCATTTATGGACAGTAGATACCAGCATGTGTAAGATGGTCTTATGCTTAACATAGAGGTTGGTCAAAAAAACCCAAACCAAGCCAAACAAAAAAAAAAACCAGTAACAAAACAACCAACCAACATGTGGTTAAGTTCGAAGAGAGGTGGTGGCTCTAAGGCAGGTGTGAGATGTTACGTCACACACTCGGAACCTGTTGATGGTCCTCAGTAAGTTTGAAAGTTAATGTGCTACAATGCCTTTCTTTAATACGAAAAGTACTTAAACCCAAAGAGAATTAGTCTGCAAACCCCTAATCTGAGAAGTGAAGGATCACTTCTGTAATGCGATAAGCCAAATGTTGGTACTGTTTCATCCTCATCATCTCCCAGGCTTCAGACGGGGGGAGGTGGCTTCTTCTACTGGCATCCACTTTTTTTAGCCTTTTTTTTTTTCCCCTCCTGGGGCACATGCTATGCTGAATTTAAATGCTGAGAATTGTTGCTACATGAAAATTAAAATGGCTGGAGAATCTTTTTGATGCAAGTGTTTTTCTGTTACGTTATTAAGGCCACTATCTGTTCTGCCTAGAAACAGTAAGATCAATGGAAGACAAATTATGAAAAAAGAGTTCTATTAAGGAGGTAAGGAGAGGATGATAAGAAAGATCAGAAGAAATGAGGAACAGTATGTAGTCATACTTCCTTTCTCATGCCTGTGACTGCTGTGGAACGCAGTAATCGTGACTCTGTGGGGATGACATCTGGATAGGAAGATTAGTAACGGGAACCAAAATCTGTCGTAAGACAATATGGAAAGCTGACGTTTCCATAAGTACATGTTCAGATCATACCCCTCACTGAGCCTTCCTTATCTCTAAGCCCGTGAACAGCTTTTGGAAATGGATGCCGTTTGATTTTTTTACCCAGTATACAGCAAAGAGGTAGATTAGAGGCTGAAATACTTAAAAACTTCTTTTTCATCCATCACTCCATCTGCTTCAGAGCTTAGCGCATGTACCTACCTGATCCTTGTGCTGTGCTGTAGAGCTAAACTTTATAGGATGTATTTGGTCTGTCGTATTTATTGGGAATGAAGAAGATGTCCCACAGTGTGAGTTCAGGCATTGTATGGATTTGTGTAACCTTTAGAATTTGGCTTCTCTTGATAAACGTTTCAGTGGCTAGGCAAACTGCCTGCTATGTACTCTGCTGGAAAGTCCTTCCAGTGGTGCAGCCACCATAATGGCTGGATACAAACAGCTCCTGCCAGGTATCATTAGTTGCAAAAGGGAAGCCGATTTTGAGCATTACTTATGGTTTAAGTGGAGATAACATCTTTGTTTACAGTGACTGGAACTGTCTGTTGTTCAGATGTCTGCTAGTATCAAATCCTAAATAATATTTATGTTTACACTGTTTACTTTAAGGATCTATTTAATTTTTAAGGAAATACTAAGGCTCCCTGTGGGAAAACGCTTTCAAAACCTATTTAGGGCAGAGATCTGAGCTGTGGGAGTATTCTGTGCATTCGTTTTTTTTGCATTTTTGTTTGTTTTTTTCTGAAGTGCAGATTGCAAAATACTGCTGTCTTCCTGTAACTTTTTTTTTAAACTTATTGATTCGAATTCCTCCCTGAGAAACTGTGACCCTTGTTTTGAACTTCTCCTGTTTTGTAGGTATGTTCTTGATTTGCAGGTTGAATTTTGCTGAGGCAAAATGACTTCTTTCGTGGTAGAGCAGGAAATCTAAATACTAGGTTCAGCGAGGGATGCTGACAGCACTTCTGTCAGTGACTAAGGAGGGCAAATCCTAAGTGGCTTAAAAAGTAAGGTAGGATAAGGAAAGCATACAGAGACTGACAGTTAAGTATAGGAAGATTAGGATAGCTGCTGATATCTGGTATTTTGTATTTAGAGCAGCAGAGTGCCTTTTGTGTTTTGGGAATTAGAGTATATTTATGTGAGCGCAGCCAAGTCTTCCTATAGTGCATCTATTTTGCACTGACATGTGTGTCCCTCAGAAATGAGATGACATACAGAGAAGAACGACCTGAAATAGTCTTTCCCCCTTATTACCTGGGCCACTAAATGAATACATGCCACTAGGATTATAAATTACTGTCACAGTCGCTTGACTTTGTTGTGGGCTCTTTAAAGCTGGTTGTCATCCCAGTTACGTGCGCCAGTGTTTGCCTTGCTGTCTGGGATTAGCAGCTCTGGTCCTTTGCTGAAAGAATGAATTTGCCAGAGGTAAAGGATTCTGGTGGCTTGCTAAGACAGCTTCCAGTAGAGATGATCAGAGATTCTACAGTGTTTTCATTTTTGTTGAGAGGGCAGCATTCCTTCTGGCTTACTGACCTCAACCGCTGATACCAAAAGGGCTGTCCATGCATGCTGGGGTCAGCAGAAGCTTTTCATCTGGTCACTGAGATGAGGGTCCTTGTTAAGAGCCAGTAGGATGGAGCAGGCACTGTGAAACAGCTTCGCAGAACGGGGGAAGTTGTCTCATCATCATGGTTTCAACCTATTTGTTGTGCATTGGTTATTAGCCTCAGTGCAAAGCATTGCTGCTGAATTGCAGCAGACAGGCATGTATAGAATTTTTATGTTCTCTGCCATTGCTCACTTCAGATGTGAAGGAAAAAAGCACTTCTGAAGAAGTTCTTTACCTTAAGCTGGTTTTAGAGGTCTCTGGTCCTTAAGTGCAAGATGGAGTCTGCAAAGATTGGGTCTGTAATCTGTTGTTATTAAATTATTTATGGTCATTAACTTATGTTAATTTGAGGAAGCTATCTTCAAATTTCAGCAATTTTCAGGAAATTGTGTGTGCCTTTTTATTATTAGGAAGATGAATTTGCCTGTCAGTTAAGGTCAAAAAGCTTTCTCTTGAAAATTGCATGTTTAATATTAATCAGTTATTTTATATTCCTGCAGCTGTTTTCTGCAAGAATATGGAGAGAGGACTTGGCATCGTTTCTGTTCGTATTGTTTTCTCCCTCTGCCCGTCCCTCCCCTTTTCTTGTCTTTTTTTTTCCCATCCTCTTCTTAAGTCAGCAAACATTTCTTCGCACTGCTGGGGATTGTTTTCCAGTAACACATCCTGCTCTAAGAGCACAGTGCCTCCTTCTAATGGATACCGATGACATAAGAGCAGTCTCAGATGTGTAAGCATCTGCTGCAATTAGTAGATCTCACATTAGTTTATTCTGTTTTATTCTTGTTTTCTGTGATACACTGCTCATGTTTCCACGTGGGAGGTGTTCTGTTGTCACATTATTTTGAGATGGAGCCTCCCTAAGCAGGCTGCTCTACGTAACATTCATCTGAAGTTCTTATTTCTATAATCCCTACAATTTGAGCTTGCGTGCGACAGTTTTCATTCAGTATGGATATAACTAAGGAGCAAGTCATGCTGTGAAAACACCAGATCATTTCAGCACAAATGAGATGCAAAAATTGCCCTCTTGGATCTTGGGCATCTTGCTCCTGCAGCCTCACTGACAAGGCATTTCAGGTTAACTCCATCAGGAAGAACAAAAACCTGCATGCTTTCTGGTACTCGGGATGTGTCTCACTGTTGTCCTGAAATCACATAATTTACAGCTTTTAATATCTGGAACAATTTTAGCCTTTGAGTGGAGTATGCAGCACCTCCTTCTATGATAGAGTTGTTTAAAGTCATGTTTTGGCTTTTTTTTCCTTAAGGTTGAGTGCTGTATGACTTGGTTCACACAGTTTTAATTGCTGTTATTTTAACCTGTTTTTCTCGAAAGCAGCCATCATTTCCAACATTAGTCTAATTACATTGGCACTTTATTTCTAAGAATAGTTGATCTGTTGAGGATCAGAAGAAGCAAAAATAGATCACTTTGCATTGAGGTGTATTTGTCAGTATCTCTGTATATGGGAAAACATGCCTCATTTTCTCCTGTCATTTTAAAGCAAGAGGAGAGAAAGTCTGCAAGTGAGTTGTTAGAAAGGAAGCGTAATGATAAGATATCAGCAGGGATAAGGGAGTTCAGCAGGAGGAGCACACTGTGTTGGCTGCAGCAGGGCAGGGAACCACCACAGTGCGGCCGCTGTGCTGACTGCACTCAGCGTTCAGGGGAAGTGCCTTGTTCCATTATGCTTCGTTTGAGAAACCCAGCCACTGGTTTAAAGAACTGAAGGTAATAACACTGAGTCTTTATTAAAGGAAAAAACCCTGTATGTCATCATCAGTAAAGAATGAGTATCTTCTCCAGCTGCACTCATATGATATTGGGAGGATTACGAGCTAACTTGAGAGTTCCCCAAGACTCTTTCCAAGCAAACACAATCCTTCACAAATATAATAATATTTAAAAAGTTGTTTTTATTACTTCTTTTGCTAATATTAGCATTCTTTTATGCATTATGGATGTCCAAGTGCGCTTCCATTGGATGTAGTTATTTTCTTATTCAGGTACATCCAACAGGATCAATTTCAAATTCCGTATGTGTGGAGGAAGTTACTATCTTAAGCAATATTACAGTATGTGCTCTTATTAGAAATGAAAGAAATGAAATTTATTATACGTGTACCTTTATAAGTCATAGACAACAGCAGCATTGTTCTCACTGTTTTTCTGTTTTCATACCATTTCTTGCCAAAGATGACACAGCTGCCTGTTTTATTAGCAAAATAATTATTGTTAGAATCTGGTTTTAATTTCTATATGCAGTTTTCCCTGTTGTTGCAGAAGAAAATTTAAATAGTTTATTTCTTTCTTAAAATTAACTAGATAAGAAAATCCAGATATACTCTTGATATATTATTTGTGCCCTTTAATTTATTGACTGCAGTGAAATCTTTGTGCAGTTTCAGTGTTGTGATGCTATTCAGGATTAGAAGCTCAGCATAGCACGAGAGACCAGGCAACCATAACGGGAAGGTGCAATCCTCAGTCTGTGAGGCCTGGCATTGTGGTAATTCGGTTGGTAGGAATGATGGGGGCAGTTGTGGCAGCCTTGGCACCATGCAGGTGTGTAAGCTGCTCGGCTGAGCATCTCGTGGGTGCTGGAACCAGAGCTGCCTCTGCACCAGTGGTGTAAAAGAGGCAAATCAGGAGTGGTCTGTTGTGCGAGTTCCAGTGAGATGTGAAATCAGAGTAGGTGCAATATACAGCAACTGAATGTCCGAAAAATCCATGCTGCTTCTTCACACCCTATCAAGTGGCAATCCAGTTCTGTTCAGTAGCCAAGCTTCCTTGGTAGCGTGGTTAATCCCTGTGGAAAGGAAAAGGAATATTACCACATGTTCACCTGGCATTAAGACTCTTTAGCACATAGTATTGCTCTGGGAATAATGTCGTGCATGTGTTGGAATTGTTCAGGTGATAAGGGACAAGCTAGACCCAGTGTCTGTCTATGGTCAGTTTTCTCCTCAGCATGTCTAGCAACAGCTCCACAGCTTCATCTTCATGAAATTACTGTTGGCAAAATGTGTTGAAAAGCCACTGTGAACACATGGAGAGAGGTGCTAGAAGTGCGTGAACTGAAGTTGCAGGCCTTCCTCTGCAATTCAGAAATGTCAGCACAGGTCAGTTTGAGCACTTGCTGTAGAGCTGGAGGAGGAGCTGGAACAAAAATCAGAGCATTTCAGCTCATCTGCCTTAATGAAGAGCACATTGGTTTGAAGCTCTGACGTACATAATTGTTGAGCAGAAAGCTTCATAAATATTCTCATAAATATTTACTCAGTTATAACTTAACTTTAATCTTCTTGGTTGGTTCTTGGTGTACCATTATGTTTAAGTCTGTTCTCTGAAAATGAATCATTCACGTTTTAGTATTACATCAGTGTGGTGTAGGCTAAATTCATTTACATCTGTGTTCAGTGGCCTTAAAACATTTTGTTTCTGCTCAAATATAGATGCAGTAATAGATGGGCTGATGAATAAAAGATATTTTGAATAAAAGTTGGAGAGGATGAATGGAATCCTGATGGTGACCGACTTGTATGTTTTTTTCTGTGTAAAACTAAATCACTGTTTTTCTTTTGAGTATTTCAAGCAAATTCTTGACACGATGGCATAGTACTGCACATGGCAACTGGCGAGTAAACTAAGCCTGAACAGGAGGGAAGATTTCAGGAGCTAGTAAATGTTGCTGCTTGGATTCAAGGAAGTGCAAAGAAATAGGAAAATAAGCTTTAAAATATAGGCTTTTTTTTTTCCCCTCAGGCTCAGATTGTGCTGTTTTTACCTATCCTGAAGGTCTATTGACTGGACTCAAAGCTTATAGAGCATTCTGCTCTATAAATTGACTTCATACTTGATGTTAGACTAAGTAGTTGTTGAATAGCAAATGTAATTGAAGGTGCAATTTTGCATGCATTAGAAGTTGTGTAGAAAAGCCTGCAAATAGGGAGGATGGTGACAGTGACTTCTGTGGCTTTGCTTTATGGAGATGTATTTAGCCACTGAGATGTGACTGTTTCTTTACCAGATAGTGAAAGCATTAAAAAAAACAAAACAAAAAAAAAAACTTATGTCCTTATGCTTTTCAGAAACTTGGCTTTAGCAGATAATAAAACACTAAAGAGTAACCTCAAATGGTATTTGAAAGGGATGCCTGCATTTTTACTATGTTACAGAAATGAGCCAGGTTAGTGCTCAGCTGTTGTCTTCTGTCAGTACCGTAAGACATGGTTGGCAAATGTTAACATTGTTTGCTTCTTTACATGTCCCTGTCTGCTCATACCTAAGGCATGTGAAGATGATCTTTGTTTTGCATTATTCTTTGGACATGTTATTAAGCCACATACCTTTGCATGTATACCTGTATTATTAGCAAGCAGATGTATGCCTCTAAGCAGAAATATCTAAAGGGGATCACTTAATGTACTTAACTTCATTTTTAAGCCTTCTAGCTATATTTTGCTTAATTACTTTGGGTTGTTGTGTATAACTGCATTTATTTGTAGCAGAAGTAGTAAAAAGAGCATGGTAGGTGTACCAGCCAATATGATTAGTGCAGGAGATACTGTCATCCGGGCTTTAGTGACCCCATGGTCCTAAGGAGTTAGCACAGCCTTCACTGGGGCCCCACCTCCAGCTGTCCCCCAGCCCCATGCTGTTCCTGAAGAGCTTATTTATGCAGTCTGTGTAGATAGATGTAAGAGAATTAACCTGTTTGTCAGAAAGCAATAAAAGAAATTGGGGATTAATTAATAGATGAGTAGATTTATCTGTCTGAATAACAATTGTAAGTGAGGAAATGAGCAGCTATGAAAACATGCGTTTGCAGTGTGCCAGCAGGCCTGTTCAAGTTGTAATTTAGATGCTGCTCATCAGATTCATGCTCGTCTGTTGTCCTTGAGAGGCTGCAGTAGGAGCAGCATGCCCTGGTGCAGCAGATACGGTCTCACAGGAGGTGGCTGCTTCAGCTGTGTGCCAAGCAGCCTGGTGGAGCAGTCCCTTGTGCCTGGCATTGAATTGAGCAGACCAGGACGTAGCCTTCAAGGTGGACTGTCTGAGAAACCAGCGTACTCTGGAGCAATACCTTTGATAGTTACTCTGTGCAACTTTGTGCTGAGCATTCTGCTTCATCTTCCTCACCTTGTGACACCTACACTGGTGAGCAGGTGATTCACATACCTTGCATTTCCAGAGCTGGATTGATGCTGCTGCACAGAGGAAGGGCCAAGAGCAATGAGGTGCAGCTCCAATAAAAACAGTGATGCTTAGGCTGTCCCACCATGGATATGTTGAGTTTGCAATGCTGTTCACAGAAGCATTTGCTATGAGGAAGCATTTCTTGACAGGAGCAATTTAGTTGGAGAACCCAGAAGGATGCTGACTGTTGAAATGTGCTGAGGAACCTGTGAGGCACCCAGCTCTGTGCTACCTGTTCTTATTTCTCACAGCCCTTGCCAAATGCATTATCCACTGTGAAGACACCATTTACTGCATCACACATACATACATGTTTTATCTGAACATCACAAAGGATATGTAGGGGTTGGGAGCTTCAGTGACTCTGACCTTTTATTTTTATTTCCCTCCTTTCTTTCAGTGAATTCTACTTTTGTGAAAAATTTATTAGGGAAAAATTTGGCTAGGAGTGTTTTAATGTCATCTAGTTCCTGGTAGATCTGGGCTCATTAGGATCTGAGATATGTGCTATGTGTAAACCCCTCCTATTTCCAAGGCACTGTGTGTGTGATGAGCAATAGTGAGAGGTGTGTGGATGTAGGGCTGGAAGTCTGAGACTGCAGGAAAGAGGTTACAAGCAGGTTACTCTCTGGAAATATAATACGGGTTACATGTTGGATGCTTTTACCTGCAGAAAGGGTAGCAGTTTCCCTGAACTAGCATACTGCCTTCATATGTCATTTGCTTATGAATGATGTATTTTAGCTGCAGTAGGATGGAAAGGATGAGTTCCATGGAGGTGTTAGATGTCGTATCCAGGTCCACACTGTGCCTCAGTACAGAAGGGTTAAATTCACCAAATGCTCTTCTGTCCTCTAGGCAGCAGTCCATTTCCTTCAAATGAGGATTTATGGTTTCTAAAGAACTTCTCATTGAGAGCTGTGGAAATCACAGAAACTGTCACTACCTTTTTTCCCCCTGCATTATATCAGCATAAGTCAGTGAAACAAGTACTTTATAAGTTTGTAGTTTTCTCCCAGGACAAGCATCTTGGGCTGCAATGTGCTCATGGTGGCCAAAAAACACTTGTAACCTTTGAATGGATGCACTTGACCGCTTGGTGTTAATTTTAGTTAATACTGATAGCACTGATGAAAATGTCATCTATAGTTACTACTGCAGAGTGAGATTCCATGTGTTATTAAAGCATTTTGCTTCCTAAATATTTAGCTACCATGTCAGTCAATATCCTTTTATTGTTAGAAACATTCCTTGGTGTGTTTTGTGAAGCTGTATTACCATAGTTATAAAACATAAAACATCTTACAAAGCAGTTGTCTTCAATAGTAAAAGTCATCTTAAATATTTCAAAAATGAAGCTAATGTGGCTAAACTTACACAAGGCAGGGATATATATTTGATATACTGGTATAGAATAACGTAGCATTGAAGATAAGGTTTGTGGTCATTGCTTGAAATGTTCATGTAAATATATGTGTACCTGGTGGTCTGGAGAGCTTCGTCAGCCATGTGTAAATCCGGGCAGTGAGCAAGGAGCTGCTTCCAGGCAGGAGTTCCATTAAAGCTCCCAGCACTGCTCGGAGCCCTGCAGGGTGAGGAAGCCCCATGTTGTGCTGCTGACTTGCTCCAGATGCTTGTGAGTGCACTGAGTCTTCTGTTGTGCCTGAAGTAGTTACAGGAATCTCAGGTTTTACTTTAGGTAATTAACTATCCTCTCAACTGCCATGTACAGCACACATGTGCCATACATACTGCTCATCCATGGTTTTAGTAGTCTCACTGTGACCAAAGATTAGATATTGGATGTTTGCCATTTCCAGAAAAGAAGAAAAGACAACAGGTGGGAGAGTGGAAGCATTATTGCATTTGCTAAAGGAGCTGAAATGCAGAGAGAACGTATGACTTCCCAGCAGCAGGTTTGCATATTGAGTTCAGACCTCACGCCTGACCTATTAGATTTGGAGCATCATTTCTGACAGTTGGTAATTCTGCACAGCCAAACCTTGTAGGAAAACCATTGGCTTCCTGGTTGAAAAAGAGGGAAGAGACTATACACTTATACAGAGCTACTATGTACTTTTCAGTACATATCAGTTTAAACCGTCTTGCAAAACCAATGTAAGTGTGTGTCTGAGAAAATTATTTGACTCAAAGTAAATCTCTCTACAGTTCTGTAAGAGAAAGTTATTTCAAAAAGATAAATTGTTGTATTTTCAAAAGGTTTGCTATTATATCTTTTAAAACCTGCTTATGCGTGCCAGAAATCAGGGAGTCCCCACATTGTTAAATATTTTGGTGATACCAAATCTGTGCTTTAAATAAGAGAGGTGATTGTTGAGCATAAGATTCCTGAGAAGTCTGTGACTTGAAGTCAAAAAACCTGTTTTCTGCTTGAAAAAGAAACCTCTGGTTGCTGCAGGTGGAGGTGCTGGAGGTTTATAAGGAAAGGAACACTTAGGCTTCAAATGCACAGACAGTCTTTGTTCTCCCAGGTTGGAAGAGAATACTTTTCCTAGATATTGTCTTCCTTCCTCTAGGGGTGGATGGGCTTTTTAGTACTGGGGTTCAGCATTAACCCATTAAGTTGAAGCATCCTGTCATATCCCTGTCTTCAGTCAGGGAACTGAGGAGGCAGCAGAAACGTGGGGGGAAAAAAATAAAGATAACAAAGCATAAATTCTTACCTGTTTTGTACTCAGAAGGTGCATTTTATTTATTCATTTAAATCAGACAGACTGGCTGTTGAAGAAAGCAGGGCTACCCTGTGGACAAATCATGTTGGCAAGCTTTTGAGAACTGAATTTCAGTCTGGGTGTGTATGGGAGGCGTCAGTCATCTCTGTCAAGCAATTTTCATGCCTTTTGTTCTTCATCCAGTATTTATTTTACTGCACATTTGAAGAAATGGCATTAACACAAATAAAGAAAGTCATGCTTAAATATTTCAATTGGAACAATTCTTTATGTAGTTTAATTTCACGCACTAATACTTCTCCTTGGAGACTGTCTCGAGTTTTCAAAATCCTTAAACCTACAGGACTTCTTACTTTGCTGCTGTTATGCTATAAAGGATACATAAATGCCATGGCAAAGCCATTCTTGAAAGTAGGGTTCACAGTTTCAATAGCCTGATTATATTTCTATGCCAATTGTAAGTCAAAAAGCATTTGTAGAATAAATAAGAAAAGAAAATGCAAATAACCTTTATTTGTGTGTGTGTATTGTAGAAAACTGGATAATTTCAGTCATTAATTTAGGGTGAGTTCAAGATCTGCCCTTCTAACTTCTGCGTTGGGTGGTTTTGGTCTCTCCACGGCTGGGCTGTGTCTGGGACCTTTGTAAGCAGACCTGGGGCCTGGCCAGTCTCTGCAGTGCTTTTGGCTGCTAACTACGTGCTTCATCTATTTCTGAACAGAAAGGAGTAAAGAACAATTGGTTCGTTGGTGATGAGGAAATTTGCACTCTGTAACATTCTTCGGTGTTTCTTGTTTTCTGATGTGGAACGTTTCTTTTATTCACTAAGTGTGCATGTCCAGCTCCTGACAGCTCTTTATCTTTAAGTCCCGATTACGTTTTTGTTCCATTTTGGTTCCATTTTTGGATTACATGAGGTCACTTTGGTAAAACAGGAGCTATTTAAAATCTTAATATTGATTGCATGTAGAAGTTAAATTGACTGTAGTTCTTAAAGTATTCCCCAAGGACACAGAGTACCGCAAATAACCGAGGTTCAGCAAGCGAGCTTTGGAATAGCTCTTGCTATGTGAAGGTGTTTGGAAAAGAATATAAATTGTGTTATCGTCATGCTCTAAAGTTAAAAGGTAGTGAAAAAGCTTATTGATAGATTAACTTCTATTGGAAATATAGGAAATAACACTCTGGAGCAAAATAAGCTTTACTGAGAGCATGTTTAGAAATGACTGGAATCAGATCTCTTAATTTTATTCTTTTTTAGGTTTCTTGTGCAGCTCCACTGCATTAGATTACAGCCTTAGCAATACCTGTTGGTTTGATTTTTTTCCATTTCTATCTCTGGTGCTGCCTTTCCAGCTGCAAACAGGATTGGGTGGGTCAATAGGGTATGCCGAAACCAAAGTCGCAAAGGCAGATCAGTATGCTGATGTGCTCCTGAGACATTCCAGGGATAAGAATTCCGAGATGACTTTGCCTTTGAATGGTCCTTTTTAAAACTCAATCACAGCTAAAGCATCTCAGGGTGAAAAACTGTGGTTTGAACAAATGATTTTTTGCTTTTGTGTTTTGAGCCACTGAAGGTGGGGAAGGAGAATGACCACAAAGGTGGTAAAGGTAAGATGAAACTTTGAAGAAATCTGTCACAAATTAAATATTCTTATCACATTGGGAGACTTCATGCAGAAATAGTTTAGAGGAGATCAGTGAGGATAACAAATAGCAGTGTGTATATGTGGAGTGTTAACTGTCTGCTTGGAAATAAAGCAGATCCTGGGGTTACTGATTACTGCTGAAGTAGTACAGTTGTACAGTGTAGTCCATTAACCTTCTTTGGCCATTGGACAGACTCTTGCCTCTGGGTTTATTTTCAGCTTAGTTTCTCTACTTCCTCCCCACCCCTCACACACACAATTGTGTGCATGCAGCCATGCATGTCAAGGTGTGAGAGAAATGATTACAAACAGGCAATTGTTTAAGAGGAAGAAGTGGTACAGTGAGTGAAAAACACGACATAAGTGTCCTTTTACTTTCCTGAGTGTGAGTCACGGAAAATAGAATAGGAAGTTGTCCACACATCACCTGCACGGCTGCTCCCCGTGGGCAGTTTCACTTTGTTGCCCTTTTCTTGGTAGCAAGAAAAGGACATCGGTACCTGAAAATAGGCCCAGGTACCTGGAAAAATTAATATCAGTTCATTGTTTCTGTGAAGACCTGGTATTCCATGAGGTCTTTTTGGTCTTCTAATCCTCACCAGCAACCCAAAGCATTCCCTCTGCCAATTACCTACTTCTTCTAATTCTCAGCAGTTTAAGAGCTGATG
The DNA here is from genome assembly GCA_016647715.1 of Pavo muticus. Lineage (NCBI taxonomy): Eukaryota > Metazoa > Chordata > Aves > Galliformes > Phasianidae > Pavo > Pavo muticus. The sequence goes on along the minus strand of JACDJE010000647.1, from coordinate 213,307 downwards.
TTTTTGTGTACAGCGGTGGTCTGTATAAACAAATACCCTTCCACACACAGCACTGAGTTCAGCATGTAGAAATGCTTTGGATTTTTCAGAGCTTCAGAGGTGTCCTGACTGCCTCCCAGATCTGCTGCTGCAGATTCCAGACAGCATTTGGTGCATAAGTGGTACCAAGACATAAAAATACCTGAGGTTCATGTCTGAGAGGATACATAACATGCATCTCTTCATTATGGTCAAAATTAAGTATGGGAGATGTAGATCATGTCATTAGCAATCAGCTGTGCATGCTGCTCTAGGGTCAGTGGACATTCAGCTTCTAATTGCAGCTTGTTTTATTATTCAGCTCAATTGTTTCCACTGTTTTCAATAAAGTAAGCCTGCTGAAAGCAAATTCTATTCTCATTAGGACTAATTAATAGTTGCCTTTTCCAAAGAGATTTATATTAGGCTTTGCACAGAGCAATAAACTGCAATATTGTTCAGCTGCAGACCTCATGTTAAGCTATGAGCCAGATGTTACATAGAATCGGTTCTGCATACTCCAGCACTTCCTTTGCGCTTTGCATTCTTCCAAATGGCCATTGTTACTTTTCTTCTTTTTTTTTCAGACTAACAAAATTGTCAGGTCTAGCAGATGGGATCCTGCTGCCTTGGAGATCAGGGAGTAAGAGCTGGAAAGGGTTGTATTTATTAAAAATGATTCTCACAGTTTCCTGATGAAATTCTCTTCTGGAGTTGCTTTGGCCTAAGGTGATAAGACTTCTTATCAGAAGTGTATTTACTGATCTCTGTAGGTTGCTGAAGTAGTCTGTATTGCAGCCATTGAAATAACAGTAAGGTAATGAGAGCAGAGGTGGGGAGGGATCAATTAGTTTGTGACCTGAAAAGGCAGAGCTGCAGCCCTCCCTGACCGGCTCCTCTGCGGTGCCTTGGGGAATCTCCTCGCTGTTCCTTGTGCCACTGAGGCTGCAGGTCTTCCATGTGTTGCTACTGACTGCAGCTTTGAGCTCTGAGAGCAGTGGGAGGTGTTAAATGTGCGTAAAGCTCTTCTCCTCTGCTTTAAACTATTGGTTTGTTTTCCTTTAGAGCATTTCTTGCTTGCGGTTCTGCTTTATCTCAGGTCAAATCAAACCTGATCATGTTTACCCTGTAGGACAGGTAGGAGTTTCTTGCTGTTTACACTGAACTGCTTGTTAATGTGTTGCTGTGAAGTGCTGACAGTGAACTTGGCACTCTGGAAGTCATGGGGCAGGGTGCAGTACTTCCTCTGAGGGAGCTGGAATTTGTTCTGCATTGTCAATCTCACAAATCATGTCCGAAATAAGAGAAATCACAGCAATGAGAAACTTAGCTTCCTGTGTCCTTTCTGCCTGTCAGAGCTGATGCTGAGATGCTCCCTCTTCCCTTGTCTTACCTCAGTAACACCTGCATCTGGACGTGGGTCCTTGGAAAGCTGCAAGGCTGCAGGAGTGAGCCTGGGCTCGTTGCTCTGCGATGTGCGGGGCTGGGCAGCTTTCACCCTGCTCACACCTCAGTTACTTTCTGCACCTCTGCCATGAGCAAGATAGAAGCAGGTCCTGGTTTCGGGGCTATATTGCCTCTGAATTCCTGCCAGAAGTAGTTGATCTTTAAGCTCAAGAGAAAACAGTTTGTAAGATGAATGGCTCAGAAGGAAACTACAGGGAAAATGGCAGTTAGAGAGGGGGAGGCAAGTCAAGCTTTTTCTTCTCAATCAGGGATCTTCTCCAACGGAAGTGTCTCTTCTGAGCTTGCTGAAGTGAACTTAGGTGCAATTCCCGTTCTCTTTATATCCCGTTATCTATTTCTGATGAATGGATGACCCTGAATGAGAGAAGAGGATACTGCATCTCAGCTTGCAGGTTATCCAAATTTCTGAATTGTCCTGGAGGAACAGTGCTTAAGTAAACAAAATAATTACTGCCATTGTTGCTCACTGGGATGATTTTGGGATGCGTTTCTGGTTTGGGTCCCAACTCTACGATGATTTTGGAGATGTCACAAGCAGAGCTGTGAAGGGCTTTTGGGTTTCACAGCTGTGTACCAGTGTTGGCAAATGAGGAATCATTTTAGGCTGAAATAAACATATAATTTTTTTTGTATTTTGCTTGCCAAAGATAACGGTAGAAAATGCTCCTTTTAAATGAAGAAATCTCCCTTTGTTTCTGAACAAAGAGTTTTACTGTGGACACGTATAGAATAAATGACAGAAATAAAAGGAAGTGTTTGGAAAGGGTTGATACTCAATATTGCAGGTATTTAACAACATGTATTTAGGGTGAAGAGATCCATGTGAAAGGGGAAAACTTTTGGGTATATCCAAACTCTCCTACTTCCTAGAAGAGCCAAAAGTCAAAGTTTTTCAGACAGGGAGTTGGTAGGCTGCATTCTTTGTGCATCCTTACTCACTAAACATGCTTTTATGTGAAGAACTAAGCCTGTGTTGGGGCAGACTGGGATCCAGGAATCCCTTTTCCTGGGTTGGTGCCATGAATGCCCTTACTTAGGTAAAATAGAGCAAAGCTCCACCAGCTACTTGACCACGTCTCTTTAAGCTGCTCCTGATGGTCAGTGGGGCTGTTCCATCTAAAACTTTGTGTTGAATTTGAGCTAAATTTGTGATTGGCTTTGGTGAAGGTATGTTTCCATGGTGAAGCTAATAGTTACAGGGAAAAGTTTCTTAGGTGTGACTTAGGTGACCGAATGATTCTTGCTATAGAAACATGAGAAGTGTCGTTTCAACTATAGTCTCTTTTCTGGAAAACAAATTTCATGTTGTCTGTACTGGTAAGAAAAAGGAAATGGTCAGCAAACCAGTACGTTTGGAAGCTGCACTCTCAAAAAGAAGTTACAACATTATAATATGGAAAAATAACAGTTATTTTTAAGACGGTGAGTAAATCTACCAAGTGTGTCCCTGTTAGCATGTTCTGTCTGCAGGCTGCTTCACACAGCAGTCAGAAGCTAGACAGAGCAATCAGCCGCTCTGCTCTGTGCTATCTTTGTGTACTGTGTAGAATTTCACTTGGATTTAGTTTCTTTTTTCGCCTTGCTTTAAATACTCTGTCAGGAGAACATGAAAAACAATGTTGTTAACAGGAAAGAAAAAACCCATACCAGCTGGTGTCTGGATTGTGGCTGCTCTTCTAGTACAATATTTAAATGTTGCCAGCCTTGAGGAGAGCAGCAAACTGGCAGAGAAGTGGCACGCTGGTGGAAGTGAGCTGTGTGAGGGTGCCCCAGCCTGTAGGGCAGGTAAGGTAGGAGATGTTTTGCTTTGATTTAGTACAGTGTTTAACTCCTAGGTGCCATTATCCGTAGTTCTCCCCAGGGAGTATTTCCCATGCACTTGGGGATCACTTCTTCTCTACCAAATTCAACTGAAACTTGCCAGCTGGGCAATGGGATGAGGTGAGTGTATGAGCCTTATGCTATTGCACTTAGAAACTTGATCCAGTAATACAGTAAAGGCTTGTTTCACTTTCCAAGCAACTGTAAGTATAGTTTGCTGCAAATTTAAGTGAAAGGATTACTTTTAAATACTTATCAGCCTTGTTACTTCTGGCTTTCCCTCATATTTTCACAGGGAAAGCTGTGAAACGTAAGTAAAGCAGGACAGCTGTGCAGGAGCTGCTGCTCAACGCTTGGTTCTTCACCTTCACTGCTGATGGAGCAGTGAAGCTGCAGCAGGAGCTCGTTGTGATTAGCCTTGCTGCAGCACTGTTTGCTGTGTGCCTTACCCAGTGCCAAAAAGAGGAAGGTCCTGCACGGAGCTTAAGGAAGGTCATGTATCTCCTGCAGCAGCATGGCCTTAATTCCCAAATACTGAGTCTGCTTTGGAGACTGGCAGCAGTGCTTCTTGCTGTCAGCTTGGCTGGGTGAGATCTCCCTCAGCACCGACCTTGATTTCTGCTGACAATCTGTATTTTTAGCCAGCGCGTCCCACCGTCCCGAGAGGAGCATTCTTTAATAGCAATCTATAGGCTTTGGTAGCGATCAGATCAGTGGGGTCTGTTCTGTAGGGATTTTTTCAAAATTCTTTGACACCATTCCTCAGGAGTTGTGCCCTATTGTAACAAGGATACTGAGACGTTTCCTCTCTTTGCTTGGGATAAAGCCAGCTCCTAAATCAGCAGCCTTATCATTTAAACCAACACATGGTCTCTTTAATCAAACACAGAAATAGCATGACAAACATTTATACTCTTAATTATAATAAAGAAATATAAACAACTGAGTGGCATATCTCTCTTAATGTTATCAGTATATGTTGTATCACTTTGAGATAAACACGTTTTGAGCTAATGAAAAGTATTCAGTCTCCTTCTTATGGAAAATATTTGCAAGGTACCATGTGGTTGGTATCCTCCCAGCACATATGCAGTGCAGGAGCTCATGGTTTTACCTCCTAGAATTGCTTTCCTGATAGCCCTTCTGGAGAGGGATGCAGCTCTGGGGACGGGGACGGGGACATGGAAGTGTCAGGGCGTTATTAGCAATCTTATGGAAACAGTTTTCATGTTTGTAGAATAACTACGCCTTTCAATAGGTATCTCTAGGCATGCAGCGATTACTTACTTTTATTTACCCCCACCCCTTACAGATGGTTCATTTTGGAGTGGTGTCTTTTAACACATCCTCTAAAGAAACTCTTCTCAGGAAAGAAAACATCTTAACATGAACCCAATAGCAAGCTGTAGCCAAGTGCAGTCTGTAATACAAAGGGTGTTCTGCTACAATTAATGGGTTTTATATTTAATACAGCTTTGGGGAAATTCTCCCCCTTTAGAGTATTTCTGAAGCTTATAATAATATATCAGTGCAGAAAGAAAATGGTAATTATTAATCTGTGAAAATAATGTGTTCCTGCATGTACACTGGGAAGTTTGAATATTAAATTTCAATATTTGTTTTGGGAAAAGCAAAGTGCTGAGGCTGCAGCATTTGGTGCTGGCTGCAGATCTCCGTGGGGCAACTGAGGCTCTGACCGGGCTGTTGGAGCAATTATCTGCTGCATTCTTACTATTCATTTAATTTACAAGGTAACTTATCAATAGAGAGGGCTACAATGAGTAAACAAAGTATGCTTTTTCCTCTTTCTGCTTACTGTCCAGCTTGCCTGAACTGTTACTTGTACTTGATGTCCACGTAGCTGCTCTAGCTTGGAGTAATTCAGAACTTGATTGGAAATAGTGGGTGAGAAATGCATCTTCTGTCCCTGCTTTTCACTGCTTGGTTCTGTGCACACACTAAGGTCAGTGAACAGCTGGTGAAGCTCTTGGTCAATAAGTAGTAGGCTGTGATCACCACATCAGAACCTCTTCATGTGGTGAACGGTGTAATTCCTTTTTGACACGTGCCAAAAGGGCCATGGCAAATGATTGTAGTGCAGCCACTGCTCCATTTTAGGATGATGGTGCTGTAACATCCAGTGAACTTTGCTGGCCTCGGCCATTTGATAGATGGCAGTAGGGATTATCCTGCACAGCCATGCCATTAATTGTGTGACACAGGCCCTGCCTTTCATGACTCAGAGTGACTTGTGGCTTGAGAACTGCAGGTGAGCACCTCCTGACTGCTGGGCTGCTCCAGCCACGTCGGGCAGCTTGGCCAGGCGGGCAGATGGCTCTATATACTGTCACACAGGGTGCCCAAAGCATCCATGGCTGCATTGGGCTGTCCTTGTGTTGAGCACTTGCAACAGCTGCCTCTCATGATATGGGCATTAATAGCTCTCATCAGAAGCTTTAGCATCCTGTGGGATGCACAAGCTCGTTCTGTAGTGAGCAGTGCACATTCAGCAGTGCACATTCAGCTCTGCCTTGCCAATGGATCCCCCTTTTTTTTTTTCTCCATGAACATCTCTTTCCTGTGTCCTCAGCTAGAGCTGCTTTTGTGATGGATATTTATGTCTCTGAGGATTACGGAGGATAAATTGTTATTTCCCTATTTCTGTTCTTTCAGTTGTGCATTTTAAGAGCACACACATCCTAATGATAGTTCACAGTAGCAATATTAAAAAGCTTCTTCATCTGTTCTGGGTGCGCAGCACAGCGGTAGGAAGGCTGCTGCTCCACCTGTTCCTTCAGAGCTTACAGGGACCACAGGGAGGCATCCATGATCTATAGCAGTGCTTAGGACTAAAACAGCCCCTAGCCATTGAGACTGGCAGAAAAATGGAAATTCAGTCTTAGTCTCTGCATGTTAAGGACCTGTCCCTGATCCCATCAACCCCAGTGTTCAGTAAGGAACGTGTGGTGGACATCCTAAGCAAGAACATTTTCTTTAGTGTGCTCCAGACTCTTAAGCAGGGTCATTTAGACACTTGTGTTTGTAGTTGCAATAGCTTTTGGCACGGTGCTGTACTTAATGCCTCTTTTAATGTTTTATTGGATGGCAGCATTAGCTCATGACGAGGCACCTCGATTCTTGTAGAGAATAGAGACATAAAACAAGAAAGCGCTATCGTTATGACAGCAACAGCAGTTGCTGCCAGCCATTATTAGCAAGCTAACTTCATCTCAGAAACAAATTGTACCCTCTCGTGGGCTAGGGCAGTAGATTGTTTTCATTATGTATGCACTATACAGAGCATAGTAAAAACTGCTGGCAGTCCGTTTCTTTTACAGCTACACAACATGCAACTGTATAATGGTAAGGAAGAAGACAGTCTGATCATAACCTTTGAACTTGGTAGTGTAAAGCTGAATGTGTTTTTCCTTGCTGTGGCTGTGGCCCCTGTCACTGCCTGCTTGGAGCAGGGTGGTGGCTGCCATCTGCAGAAGGGGCTGCAGCTCTCTCCTTGTCCTGTCCTGCCTGGCAGCAGCGGTGCCCCAGGGCAGACCTATGGAGATGTATTCGGGCTCCCCTCTTGCTCAGCATCCCCTGGGTAGGGGAATTGTGCTGCCTGCCAGCACCTTGCCCTGACAGCTGTGTGGTCCCAGGCAGAGCAGCCTCTGAGGCACTGCTGGACATGGCAGCTGTTTGCATTTCTTCAGAGCTGGACATTACGTGGCATGCTGTGCCTTTCCTCTCACTGTAAAAAGCAGCACAGCTGCTGCTGTCTTGGAGAGGAGGTTGGGATTCTTGGATGTGGCAGCATGGCTGTCGGAGCCCCAGTTATTGACCAGTTTGAGGCTGCATGGTAGGTGATTTTAAGTGAGGGATGTGCGATGGGTAGACACAGAATATTGTAAGGTTTGGATAAATTCATGCCTTCATCTTCATGTGATTGCTGTTCCACTTTGTAATTTATCTTTCAAAATTCATAACTTGTTTTTCTTAAAGCTTCAGGCTTCCTCGACTACTTTGCTCACTTCTTCATTTTAAATAAGTGAAGAGGAGTGCTAGCAAATTGTGTTTCTGTCCTACTATGCAAGGTCTTTTTGGTTCTCTTTTTTACGTTGTAATTTCATGTGAAAATCTTCTGAAACTTCACTGAGACACTTCTGGCTTTACTTTAGCATCCTGACTCCTGCAGCAGCTGCTGAAGCTTGAACCCAAATGCCTTTTCTTTGCTAGTCCCTTAAGGAGATGTTCTCAAGTCACAGGAGCAAAGGTTTGCAGGTTAATGACCGTGGTTCCTTTTTTTTTTTTCCTGTGCCTGCTAAGAGTTTGGTGATTTAACACAGTAATGAGTGAAATAACAAGGATGGTGAGCATTAGGTTTTTGTCTTAGCTTAGAAGTGAGTGCTTCCTCAAGTACTTTGCAGCCATACAGAGCAGTTCCCATTAATATATGCTATGAAGAGAGAACAAAAGATTCAGGTTCAGTTTAAGAGTTTACCTCTTTCCCCACATTGACTCTGTTCTGCATGAGCAGGCAGTGTAATTGCAGGTCCTTGGGATCGCATTCCCAAGTGGTTAAGCCCAGCCCTGGCTTCATTGCATCAGGACACTGTTGGATGCTTGGTTCTCAGTATTTGCTGTGGAAGGCAAAGTTACCCAAGCATGGAATATTTACACAACAGCATTGATTTTTCTTCCTTTTTTTTTTTCCCCTCTGAAATAAAGCAAACTTGAGACCTTCCGCAGTCCTCAGTCAAACTAGAGAGACTGCTGTTGCCCTTTTTTGCTCTCTATTGTAATTAACTGATGTGATGGCTAATGAGTGTAACTATGGAACAAGCAAGCCAAAGGAAAGGTCTGCAGCTGGAGCAGTGTCAAGGCACTTACCGGCCCTGTTAGCCACAGGGCTGGCTGAGGTTGGAGTGAGGGGTCTGTGTGGGATGGATCCCATGTCAACATTGCTATGGGAGGAGCAGCATATGGGGGAGCTGCTGACACAGGGCAGCTGGTGAAGTCCTGACACTGTCTGCAACACCCAGAGAGTTGTATTAGGGCAGGAGCTGCCACAGATCCACACAGCAGTGTGCGAGTGGGTGCAGACAGCAGCACTGCTTGCAGCCTCAGGATACCAAGAGCTGATATTCATATTGCAAACAAATAGCACACTCATGTGGAGCAAGGCTGTATTTCTCCTGGTGTATGAAAATATGAAGGAAAAAAGAATGCTTGCCTGCTACCTGTGTAGAGGCCTGCCAATAGGGTGCACCAGTGATGCAAGAAAATCAGCACAAAATACAGATTCACAGCCTTGGAACTAAATTAACTGGACTACATTGTTTCCAAGTAATCTGTATAATTACAACAGGTTGGCAACGGAGCACACCTAATAATCAAATGCGAGTAGGAAGGAGTAAAAGAGATTTTTCTGACCAAGGAAACTGGGACACGAGCTTGTTGTGAGATGGCAGTTCTGTCCTGTTTTATCTCTATCTGTAGCTTGGTTTTTGGAAGTTCCATGTTGCCTCTGGGCACAGCAATGGATCTTACTCATAAATGGTCTTTTTCTAAGCCTTGCACACAGTTGGCCGTGTTGTGCTGTGCCACTCTGTGTGCACGTTTAATTGCCAGGGTGACATTTTGCTTCCAGTGACTCTGAACGAGCTCAGGCTTCTGTGAAAAGTGCTGACTACCAAACTTAATTCCTGTGAGGAACACAGTAAAATCTGGTTAAATCAAAGCTCTCCTTAGTGTGCAGCTGCTTAAATGTTTCATCTTGTCTGTGTGAGGCTTTTAAAACATAACAGTTGTGTCTGTAACCACTGCACGGGAAATAAACAATTGATGGCATTTATAGCAATCAAACTGAAATTTGTGCTTGCGTTTTCATGACGGAGCATTTCATAAAAATAATTTACTTTCCAAGGGCTCTAGGCATGTAGAGTGAGAAATCCTACAGCGTCAAGGATTGGTGCTAAGTTCCTTCCCAGAATGGTCTGGGTGCTTGCAAGTACTTAATGACTAACTGTGAGTTGTGATGGATGCCGCATGTGAATGTTAGGCTGAGCCCCTGGATGACTTTCTCACTTGGGCCATCTGGCTCTGTGAATGGACCATCATGCTCGTTTTCTTCCCCTCTTCCCCATTCCAGATAGGAAAAAGGAATCCCAGTGCTAAGCCCTCTGTTCCTGCCCAGCATGAGGAGAGGAGCAGTTCAGCACTTAGACCCAGCTGGTGTCAAACAGGCAAACAGTTCAGTGCCCACGGTGAGAAGGTGCCGAGAAAATGAGGGCAAAGAGCACCCATGTGTGGTTGCAGTGAAGCCTGATGCAGAGAGAAATAAATCTCTTACAAGAGAAATAAATCTCTTCCCATCTCCCTCCTGCCACAAGTGCTGAGCTGTGCAAGGGACAGCCATCAACCATGCCCCTTCCTCAGACAGCCAGCAGAGGAGCAGCCCCTGCTCCAGAGAAGGGTTTGGACCACAAAGCTATTGGGAGCTTTGTGGGTGCAGGTTTATCTAAGGCTTTTGGAGCTGGAACCTTTGGGAGACTGCTTTTCTCGCTCCATGGTGGAGTAGTGGGGAGAGAGCTCGTACAGCAAGAGGCACTTCCAAAAACCCCACTTGTGCCATGTCGCCCACTGCTTTTGTTTAATTCCAGGGGCACGGATCCACCTCCCTTGTTGCACTGCAGCAAACACAGGGGTTGTTGGCAAATGTTGTGAAAATCATTTGGTGTGCAGTGTGCCAAAGTCCTGGCAGCAGCCAGGCTGTCCTCACTGCGCTCCGCTTTCACCCACAGCTTCAAATAATCCGTAGCCCTCTGTAGGTTTTTGCAAGTGCTTATGTAAAGCTGCTGGTAAAAGATAACAGGGCGGAGGGAGGGAAAGTAGAGAAGGAAAAGAAAGCTTGGGATTTGGCAGGAATATCTCTGCAAATGTTCCATGTGATCATTTCCACCCCTCGTGATACTCTGCCCCTTGGTAAATAGGTTTGACTGGTTTTTGTGGTGGGTGGTTGTTGCGAGTGGGCAGGAGGACAGCATGCTGCACCCTGACGTGTTTATTGCAGTGAGTGTCACTTATTGCAGTAATTGTTTCAATAAATTCCAGGTTTGGTTCTTAAGATTTTGATCTTTGCATTGCTCACAAAACTCAGCAGGCCTTGCTTCTCATCAGCCTTGCCTGTAGCAATGGATCCAGTGAGCACGAGTGGTGATTTACCTGCATGGGTCTTGTTTATTTTCTCTTCACATTAATTGCTTTTCTTCCTTCTCTTCCTGCAGTAATCAAACTTGAATGAAGAACAATGGAATTCAGAAGCACTCTCCTGGTCAGATACAGCACTCACTTGGGGGTGTTACAAGTTTATGCCTTACTCATAGGCAAAAAGCTGTAGCAGTGTCTGTGGTCTGCCGTGTGCTGGGTGCTGCACAGCCTGGCCTGGAGGTCAGAATTCAAGTACTCGTAACTTTTCTTTTACTTCACTTTTGAAGTAAAATAACTGAATCCAAGGAAGGGTGCCTGAATTTTGGCTAAGGACAGTCAACATTACGAACAACAGGGTGTAATGCATGATTTAAATGAAAAAGCCACTTGTGAAAGCAATTCAGTTGTCGTTTCCTGACTGTTGCTGTGTAGATAAAACCTGAGGCTGCAGCTTACAAAAATTCTTGCCTGTTTTTACAGTTATCACAGCTACATTGTTTTCTTCACTTCCTTTGAAGTATGCGGTTCCTAAAATGTTATTCTTGGCTACAGCTATGCCTTTGACTAAACACCTATCAAGCTTGGTATCTCATCTTAGCCTGTGCATCCCTAAATTAACTCCCAGGCTCCAGAGATCAGTAGACCAAGAGCTTTCTGAGCTCTATGGGTTTGAATTTAATGAGGCTTCATGGATTTTTTTCTTTGCTGATGGCGGTGATGGTCGTTTTTCAATTACTTTTTGAAAGAATACAAATGTAACAGCTGTAGGAAAGCTCTCCCAGCTTAGCTGTGTATAACCATGTGAAGTGCCCTTCCTGTGCCCAGCCTCCAGTCCCAGCAGCTTCATTTGTTGCCTCCATAGTAGCTGCCAGTATTACTCCAGGTAACTTCTGTAGGCTGAGGTTTGCTCATCTTCCCCGAGCACAGCAGGCTCAGAGCTGGGCTCTGGGCTGCACAAGGGATGTGCTGCTGAGTGCTCGTTTGAGAGCTTTTGGGTTGACATGGATTTAAGTCAACAGCCACTGCAGGCTTTGGCAGTAGTTTGAGAGTGGAGTTTGTGTGTGACAAGAGGGAATGATTTCTAGGCTGAATCTGCCCACCACTTCCCTCACCCTCAAAAAGATGTGATGCAGTCTGCTTTGGTAGATGTGAGGTCTTGAATGCTTGCAGTGCAGGAGCTGCTGGAGAAACAGACTGCAAAATAACACAGCTCTGTATCTTACATGCAACTTAAGGCACCATTCCGCTACCTCAGCTTTCTCAGTTTCTGTTCCAGAGTTGACATGCAAATCTGTGCAAGCAAGAGCTCTCCTATCCCCCACTGGCAAATGCTGGCTGCCACTGGATGTGCTGTGCTCCCTGCAGATGTGGCTCCAGCAGCTGCAGCTTGGAGCTGTGTCCTCAGATCAAGGTTTTCACTGACAGCCCATGTGTTGAATAGATTGAGTTCTTACTGCTCTGTCTAATCTTATCTCTGCAAAAGAGAAGCTAAAGTTGGTACTGATGCAATTTGAACCACGTGTATGTTAGTTTTCTCAGGCTTGAGCCATTCCCCTGCTGCTGAGGCAGTGCTGTTGGGGTTGCTGACCCGTGCCTTCTGTCTTGGTGACATTTCCTGAAGCGTGTAAAACCGAAAGCGCTGCACCTCCTTCCATAAAGCTGTCCTCGGTGCTTCCATAAAGCTGTCCTCGGTGCTTCCATAAAGCTGTCCTTGGTGCTTCTGGCTCTTTTTGCTAAATTGGCTGCGGCAGTACCCTGGGCACAGCAGTTGAGTTTTCAGTTACTGGGCTGAAAGTCAGGGTCAGACCTTCTCTGTTTCACCTCTTCTTGAGCAGATCTCCCATGGCATTGAGCTGTGCACCCCCCAGCAATTGCCCAGCTTCTCCCAGCCCCCCTCGGGCTGCTCCTCGGGCTGCCCCGGTTCTCAGCTCCCGGCATCCTGCCTGCATCCTGGCAGCGGGGAATCCCTCCGGCTCGGCTTTATAACGTAGATAACAGCGCGCTCTGCTGTCTGCACGCTGTAAAATACTCCGTCCTGATGGAAAGGCGGGGGTGCCGGTGGAGGTGCCGCGCTTCGTGCTTTCCTGCAGCAGAGGGTGGTGTTGGCTGCGCCCGCAGCGCTGCAGCCCGCGGCCGGACTGAAGGGATGGGTGCACCCAGGCTTCGCTCTTCCGACTGTTGTGGAGCTGTAAATATTTATAGCAGGCGTATGTATGCATCTTTTACCACTTCACTGAAAGTGGTGTTTTTTTTCCGAGTAGCAAATCTAAGCTGTTAGCTCTCTATACCACAGTGCAAATATTTAGCCTGCAGAGCTTAGCAGGCTGCTGATTTCCTGACAGCTTTCTTGTGTCACCCATAATAACTTCCCCTTACCAGCATTTTGTCTTTATTCTTGGTACAGCTGTCACACCTTTTGCAGAAGCACATCTCTGAGGACGCTGCCTCGCAGATGCATGAGATCGGATATACGAGCTCCATGCAGCAAAGCCCAGTTAACAACACCCACATAGTTACTTTTCCCATTAGTTCCCACTACTGATGGTGCATCTGGGATCTCAATCCTGGCTCAGGGCTGAGAGCAGCAGCCCCATCCACAGCCCCTGAGGCCAGCTGCCAAGCACAGTGCTATGGGGCAGCAGCAGTGGTTTTGCAGCCTGGTCTGGTTGCTGCCCTGTGGAGGTGCAGCAGTCCCTCCCAGCTGGCCTCCAGCAGCCACTTGTGTTGCATGCCCTGGGCATTGGGTGCTGCAGTGGCCTCAGAGTGCGAACATGAACTGGCAAAGAGGAAATAATAAAAATTTAAGGGATGTAAAAGGAAATTCTCTTTCTCCCACTTCTCTTTCTGGCAGTTAGCGTTTTCTTAAAATACAGTCTGCCAACTGTAACGATGTAGCTGAGCGTTTCTTGACATTTACACATGTATAAAAACAGAATTTTAAGCAATGCCCTGTTTAAAGAGGAAGATAAAGTGCTAAGGAGAAGGAATAAACCCCCTGATGCAGATGGATTTGTAAACTCTTTGTAAGACATTTCCACTTTAGTGGCTGTGTGCAGTGTGACAGATCAGCTCCCACACCGTGCTGAGGTTCCTGCTGGGGTGGCTGAGATCTCATCCACGGAGTCACACAGCAACCTTGTCCTGGTGAGCAGCTGTGTGCCTCTGCTGTGCTGTGTTGTCCCATTTCCTTGTGGCCTTAATGATGCCTTCATGCTAAAATACAATTGCTGTTTCTGCTTCCAGTTCTTTCCTGCTGTTGCCCTACAATCCATTCTACCAGTCATTCTAAACCATTGAGCATCTTTCTACAGCTGTTCATTTGAGGGAGGGGGGTGGGGGGGACACATACACAACAAAACACAACAAAAAAGCAAAAAATCTACTGACCAGAAAATTGTTTTCCACATAGAAACAGCCTGATTGTGAACCCTGGGAGAAGGAACGCTTAGTGCTGAACAGAGAATGGATAAGGCCTGATTGTGTTCCTTCCCCAAAAGGTCTCTGATGCCCTGAGCAGCACTTTGCTTTTAGGTTCATTGTGCCATTGGTACGTACTTTCTATTTATCTTTTGCTCAACTTTTGTGTATGTTTGTCTGTACTCAGAAATATGAAGGTAGAGTGAATATTAAAATCAGAGCTTGTGTATGCGGGCCTAAGAGTCAGAGCATCTGTTTTTATTAATGAGTTGAGCATTGAGTAAGATCTCCTTTCCAAAAATATTCTGCTTCGAAATCATTAGCAAAAAAAAGGAAGTTGTAAATGAATTACAGCGGGTGAGAAAGATTTTGCATTTAATTGTATTTGCCAGATTAATACTCTGAGGTTTGATGTGACGAATGAATTATAGTCCTGAAAATGGATGCTGTGATGAACTCTTGAGCAGAGACAGCAGTGTGGAAAAGGATAAAGGCTACAGCAAATATGAGGTACATTAGTAGTGTAGACCACAGTCAATTAGCACCTAATAGCTCCAGTGTGTTAAAAGCGTGTGTCTCTATTCATATGTAAGCAAAAATAAGTGTTACTTGTTTTCCGTGTAAAAATACATAATCAGAGGGAAAGAAGAAAATCATTCCTAGCAAGAAACACACCCTGCAGTGTTTATACCTTAGAGTTGTTTTCCCAAAGAATACGAAATGATTTTATTCCTGCAGAAAAAATGTGCCAGGCACATTGCTGGTGGTGCAGAGAGGTCCCTGTCTTGAAACTGCTGGCTTCTTTGAGGCCTACATGAAGAGCCTGACGTTCCACTAGAAGGCCACTTGATATGAGGTGTTTTCTCAAGAATGTGTCTATTAAGTTGTGAAGAAGCACCACCTTCAGGATTGCTAGGGGTGTAAATACGCTGTTACCTCATCTGCTGGCAAAAATGAAGCCACAACACATTCACATGTAAAGCAGCATGCAGGCAGCTGGGAATGCTGGAGTTATTTGGGTCCCGTTCATTGTAAATGCTCCTGCATTGAGCCTTGGGTGAGAGTTGTTCTGCAGATTTTTAACTTCATTGGTTGTTTATCTGTTTCATTGACAAGCGCCATAAAAAGACTTAGTTAATTAGCAGCAATATTTATGGCCCGATTTGGTGGGATTTCTTTTATTTGTTTCTGAAGAGTACTTGAAAGTTGGAAATGCTCCTGACCGTGCAAACAATACCTTTCTGTACCTATCTTACAGTCATGCAGAGGTCAGTGTTTGCTTCCTTAAAGCAAATATTACCCAGTGATGCTGAAGTTTACCTTGGGGCAGCTGCACCTGCAAACCACAGTCCTCCAGTAATGAGCTCCTCATCACAGCTGCAGGCAGCACAGTGCTGGCATCCAGTGGAGTATTGCAACCACAATCTCTCCCTGTGCTTCTAAAGTGTAAAAAATTGTCTGAACAAGTTCTGTGGAAAATTGCTGATGGAAAATCTCCATGGTTCCCTTCTGCCAGAACAGGAGGGAGAAGTTTGCCCCATGCGCACAAGGAACTAGCCATGTGCCCAGCTGCATTCACAGCTCTGTTGGTTTGTGCCTGTGCTTCATTCCCTGGATGGATTTATAACTTTCTACATTCATTTTATATCTTATTCCCTTCTGCACAGCTTGGGCATGGTGCAGAAGAATTGTTCCACTGAGAAGTAAGAAACTTCTTCAAAGGTTTGAGCAAGTTGCTAATTATTACTAGGAGTGGTCAGAGAACTCGTGGGAGGAGCTGAGCCAACCGGGAAAGCATACTCATTGCTCCAGTGTGTTAAAAGCGTGTGTCTCTATTCATATGTAAGCAAAAATAAGTGTTACTTGTTTTCCGTGTAAAAATAAACCACTGTCTGTGGTTCTGGTCCTTGGCTGCCAGGCAGGACATGTTATTTTTCCAGTTCATTTGTCACTTTGCACTTGACAAATGTATGATTTCTTCCACATGGCTTCAGCAGTCATCCCCTGTAATTCTGCAGTGATGAAGAGGGATGCCAAGTGCTGTATGTCCTGTGTGCTTCTTTCATAACACAGATAGAAAGAAGTGAAACAAAGGCTGTGAGGGAGGTAGGCAGCCCTATTTCACAGTGAGAAGCACAGTTACATCCTCATCTACTCATCATTTCAACAGTCCCCTCCAGTCTTTCATGTACTGAAATCCAGGGTACTCCTTTCTTTGTGCCAGGCTCTCCTTGGGGTTCTGTTTGCCCATTATATTGATGAATCTCAGAATCTGCATTAAATCTTGCGTTCGTTGAAACTCATTACCTTGTTTTTCAACAACTTTTGCTGGCTTTAATGTTAGCTCTGAGGGTTTCTTTTTGTCATGCAGAAATCATTATTTCAGTGTAATTTTATTTAAAGTTTTGGGTTAATTCACACGTGTGATGGAAAACAGAGTAAAAGCCAACAGCCATTAAAATCACTAAAAGCTTATTTTTGTGTAACTATATGATAAAGTTCTTTTGTAGCCACGTAAAGGCAGCTGCAAGAAACGTCATTTCTTGCTGTGGTGCTGTGGCCACATTGTGAGGGTTACATTACATCTCCTGCTTTTGTGAAT
Source organism: Pavo muticus (assembly GCA_016647715.1). Taxonomy (NCBI): domain Eukaryota; kingdom Metazoa; phylum Chordata; class Aves; order Galliformes; family Phasianidae; genus Pavo; species Pavo muticus. Next base: position 196,779 of record JACDJE010000647.1, on the reverse strand, counting down.
TTGGAGAATTGTAGGGAAGGATGATTTCTGTTCATTTGTACCTGAGTTCTGGAAATCTCTGGCCAGACCCTTCTGTGTATAAACACGGTTCAGACTGCAAATAAGAATGAGTTTGTTCACCAAGAGCCATGGGCTGGCATGCTGCTCCCACCAGAGGTGTGCAGAGCAGGAACTGCTGGGTCATCCTGCTCAATCTGTAACATACCTATTCAGGCTCACTGGACATCACCTGAGGTGTTCAAAACTTCATGAAGAGTTCTGAGTCCATGTTCCTTTTCAAATGAATAGCCACAACCAGCCCTTTTTGCTTTGAGGACCTCAGTGGCACGGGAGCAGTACTGGCAGCACTGCAGCAGCTCTGCTGTGTGTGCAGCACTCCTTGCAGAGGGCTGCAGCTGGGGCTGTGGTGTGGGCTGGCCTTGTCATGCTTTGCAATCTGCTTACCTCAGTGACTTTCTGAAGGATTTCATTATTTTTTTTTCCTGTGACTTTATAAATGTATTCCACGTTGTTTTGAGGGCTGAGTAATTGTTTTCAGTCTCACAGTGTCTATTCACTGAATCAAGCCCAAAGCTAGGCATGCTTTTAATCTTAATATTGCCAGTAATTAGAATGAACCTAGCTACGCATCTTTCATTTTCCCCCGTAGCTTGTATTTGATTCAGTTTTTCAGTAGAAATGGTGCCTTTGTTAAATTTTCAGTTTCACCAATTTATAAGATTTTTCATTCGGATTTCCAAAACATTTTCAAGTTGAATGAGCGCTAATAGGGAATTCAGAGAGTGGTATCAAAGGGAGAGGTATCATCTGCTGAAGGCAGCCAGGCTTTGCCTCAGTGCATGAGTGCAGTCCTTGCTGATGGCAGCCCCTGTCTGCAACTGGAGCTCCCAGTGCCTCGTGTGGTTTTCTCCTTTGCTTTTGCTGCTCCTGAGCTCTATTTTTCTTAATAGCCATTTCTGCAGGTTTGGTACAGCAGCTTTGAAAAGGTGGAGATGGTTTGAGGCTGTGATTTTTCTGTCTTTTGCACAGCTTTCTTTTACTTTTCTCTTCACTTTTGATCTGTGAAATGTCCTCTGAATTCTTGCTCTTATGACCTTCTGTTTTCAGTTTCCCCCCTAAACACGAGTCTCCAGTCTAGTTTTACCTTGCTTTCCTTGTAACGTTTTCACACCAAATGATTTTTCTGAAGGCAGAAACAGCCTTTCTTATAGATCTGTATTTGTCAGCAGTCTCTTCTTTGAGCACAGTCACTGCCTTGTGAGAAAAGCTGCCAAAGTCCCCATCTCCGTTTGGCTCATTAATGTCAGAGCAGTCAGAAAAAGCTCCAGCGGGCTCTCCCTGCTTCCCGTCAGTATTCGTGCCTCCCCACAGGTGTGTGGGGATTGCAATATTCTGCAGACTTGCAAACTGCATGTTAATAGCTTACCCTCTCATCCTGATTTATTTCAATGATATTTCAGAGATCGATATCTTCAGGGCTTCGGGGCAATGTTTGAGAGAGAGGATCGCTGTTTAGTATCTGTCTCCATTGTGCTCGAGCCCAGATCCTTCCCTGTGGTACCAAGGCCATGCTTAAATATCCCAGCATCTTCAGTGTTCAGCAGTGAGTATCACCTACTTAGGAGCTTTAATTATCCTCTTACAGTTTCTTTTCTTGCACGCCATCCAGAGCATGCACTGAGAAATGACTTGTCCCAGAGCAATGAAGGTGTTAATTTAAGCCCTAAGCCTGAACCTGAGACGTGCTTGTGGGAAGCCCAGAGTGCAGCAGAACTGTGCCAAAACTCGTCTGCTGAGCTCGTCTCCCAGGCACATGCTTGGTAATGGCTCAGGCTGACTGCGTGGCTGTTTCTGTGTGGGGTTTCTGATGGAGTCTCTTCGGTGCCCAATCACATCAGTGTGGGGCAGTGCCTTGGCTGCTTCATGTTTGCCTTTTGTTCTGGGAACTGCTGAACTCCTGCTTGGATGCCCATATGGCTCTTGTAGGGAAACTTTGAGACTTTTTATGGTTAATCCTAAATAAGAAGTGGCAGGTACTTCCTCCTTTGCTGATCTTTGGTTTCATTAAGCCGTGTTTGAAGCCCAGCATTTTCCATTAACAGCTGGTACAGGCAGGCAGCTGTGTGCCTGACCAGTGCTGGCTGTTCTGCAAGCAGACTGCGACATGTGTGCATGTGCCTTGAATCCAAGTGGAAGGTTTGCTTGAAGGCTTCATCTTGCCTTAATGTCCTCAGAGCGTGTCTCAGTTTTGGGCAGTAACTGATGCCTCTGTGCTCCCTGGGTCTGCTATTCTTTTAACTGGGTCTGGTAATCATAAGTGTCTTAGTCACGCTTAATTAAGGTGTTTATATGCCAGGAGAGCTGTGTATGAACGCTACAAAAGGAAATGAACCAAAGGACCCATTTCGGTGCTGTTTCCTTAGCAGAAGTGTGTTAACTCCTTTGAAAAGAAGGGAGTTCAACTGCCACAGAGCTCATAAATTATTTTTCAGGTGAAGCTGGAAGGCTGGAGACTAAAAATGGTGATGAAGACCTGTAGGCTGGAGGGGTGACAGTTCCTCAAGGCTGGAAATGCTGACGGATGTTTGCTGTCTGCCAGGGAAGCATTATTTACTTCAGAATTCGCCTTAGAAAAGCAAATCTGCTTTCTGCAAGGGCAAAATGCTTTTCCTGGCTTTTTATGTATGAATGTGTTTCTGTATACACATGGAAAAAAGGAACTTCTGGTTTCAGGAGGTACCAGTGGTTTCCAGAGTGATGAACCATCCCCTGCCCTGGGGACACAGCTGTCCTCTGCTCCTCCAGCACCTGGTTCCATGTTGGATGCCCATCCTTTGCTGGCATTGCTGCTGTGGGATGTCCTTGTCTCACCCAGGGGCTCTGCTGGGGCTTGCTGCCGATTTCTCAGCCTGCCCGTCTCCCATCTGGGAGAGTGCAGTTCCCACCATCCTGATGGAATAATTGCATTCTTAATGGCCTGATAGCATTTCAGTAGCACAGCAGGAGCTGTCTTCTCTGTGCTTGTTTTACTGTTGTTTGGATTTCTTTAACATCAGAGCTCACTTTGAGGTTTATTTTCACTCAACAAGCTGTGCAGATCTTACCTGAGGAGTCAAGGACTTCCCCAGCTGCCGCTGTACACAGCTTGAATCAATCAGTGTTAACCCTCATAGAACTGCAGAGGTCTCAGGCAGCTCTGCAGGTCAGTTAGGTGTTACTTTGGTTTATTTTCTCTGGGTGCTAACTCACAGTAGCTGACTTCACTGTTCCTGTAAGCCTGTCACATTTTGGTGGTCTGCCACAATCAGTGCTGGTACCCCTCCTACAGTGCCTGACCTGGCTGTGGTCTGTGATGTTGCCATGAGAAACAACGTGAGAAGGCTCCGAGGCATTCAGTGGGCACAGCAGCCCTACAGGTGTCCTTCTGGTGCGGGCAGCACGGGCAGCACAAGCATGGCACTGCTGGAGAGGTGAGACCCAGGAGCAGTGCGGCTGCTGCAGGGGCTGCCTGCACTGTTCCAGGCCTGTGTCTGACACACGGTGGGGACAGTGGGAGAGCAGGGCTTGCTGCAGCTCTTGCACATACCTAAGATGAGACAGAAAGTGTGAATAGGGAGATAAGTGTTTCTGTTCTCATCCCTGATCTAATTTACTCCCATATCGTTTATTTCTCAGATAGCATTCCTGGCTTCTCACACATTTCTGGGGTGATGGCACTCCCCTGGGTGCCCTGCTGAGCTCCTGCAGGCTTGAAGCACTGAATTCCTTTTTGACTTTGAAGAATAAAGCTGGAGCACTTACCCATGAGTCTGAAACACATTCATGTGAAATAAAACCCAGTCTTTTTGGTTTTAACATACCTGAATAATGCTGAAGTGTTTCTGAATGGACATGATTTTGATTTCATTTTATTATGGGAGAGATGTTATAGCAAAAACTCAGGCTTCTTAAAATGTTTACTTCTGCTTATTTTTTTTCACTGTTCTGACATAAATGTTTTAGAAGAGATGAGAAGCCACCATCATCTCTTTTGATGTGGTACAAATCTGTGTTTTTCAGCTAAATATTCTGGCAATCTTTTTCTGCCCTTAGTGAGAACACAGATAAGACGTTTCCCATTTCCTTTGCTGAGCATTTCAGCAACATGCAAGACCTAAGGTGTCACTCTTCTTTCTATTGCATGGCCAGCTGGGAGCACGTCATGTTTGTGATTGATGTCTTCCTGATTTGGAAATTAGAGCTATATCCTAGAAACAGTTCAAGTAAAACACTGGCAACTGCAAAGCTTAAAATGTTCCATCGTTTGTGGCCCCTGCTTCTTAACTCTATGATGTCCCAGAAATTCAGTTGTGAGGAGGCAGCCTGTTAGTGCAAGCTCAGTCACAGCCCCAAGCAGTGGGGTTGGCTCTGGCCCTGTGCTCTGCAGGAGGGGCAGTCTGGGAGCTGTGCTGCTTCATGTCTCATCATTGCTGAAATCAGGGTAGCTCTTGGGAGCTACTGAAATGAACGTGTGTAAAACCAGGCTAAGGTGAACAGTAAGTCTGGACTTGAGATTCTGCAGCTTGTTGAAGTCCTGCAAATATATAAGAAAATAAGCTACAAACATTTATTTTAAATGATGACAGTGGATAACATGCAAGTAAGAGTTAAAAATTAAAAAAAAAACAGCCAGGCAGTGCATATTTAGCCAACTCTGGTAGTAATGCTGCTGGATTTTTATTGCTGGTGAGTCGGAAGCTCTTCCAAGAGTTGGGGATGCTCCATGTGCTGCAGGCAGCTGTGGTTTGAGGGGTTCATGTTCGAATGCACTGGAGAGCTCCTTCAGGGTGCTGGGAAACCAGTGGGGCAGGCTTCTGCTTGTGTTTGGTGAGGCCAGATCTAACCTCAGTTAAGTTTAACAGAAAGTTCCTCTGATTTTGTGGGAGGGTGCATTAAGTTCCTTCCCCGTTCCTTCTCCAATGAGTACTTATCTCCCTGCTCCTGATAGGAGAAAAATCCAAGATGATCTCTTGCCAGCTAAAGCCAAGTAGCGTGTATAACTGTGTGGTAGAGGACTAGAAATAAGTAGATGTTCTCAGCTTAAAGATGAAAGGAAAAGCATCAGGCTGTGAATTGAGGCTCCTAAGAAGCCTGTAAAATGGATGGTTTTGAACCAAATTCCTCTCTTAATATTTCTTGACAATTTTCAAGAGCTGTTTGCATAAATAGCCCATTTTTTCCCCTTAGATAGGTTTTTCCGTGGAGTTTTCTGTAGAAGAATTAGAGCTCTGACTTTTTGACAGTTCAATCTTCTGCCCTATTTTACATTTATGTGCTCTCCAAGCCTACCTGCTATTCCCCTTTACCGAGAGCATTTTAATATAAATTTTGCTATGTGCCATTTAATCCGTGCAACATATGCCTAATTTTCCTGCAGAACGTACAGAAGACACACGCCCATGTGATTTTTCACTTTGAGGTGTAGTTTGATCTGAAACCAGGATGCTCATTTGTAATGATATCCTGCTGGAATTTCCATTTAAATGGCTCCTACTGGAGGAAGGCTGTGTATCCAGAGTTACAGGTACACAGCAAGCCAAAGCCCATTTGTTCATTGTTGTCGTGCTCGCTGAGCTGCTTTATCAAGACAGAAGCACGTTTCCTGGAACAGAAGAGCAGCTGAGCCTGTCAGTGACATTTATTCATTGTTCATAGGGGTTCGAAGCTGTTGCCAAACTACCAGCGGTGTCCAGTGCTTGTAGGGAACTTGCCAAAAAATGCCCTGTTTGGGAGCTCTTGGATGGCTCACCGAGCCATCTGGTGTGCAGGAATACATAAGCACAGGAATTAATTAACTGTAGCTAGTCACCACTGAGCATATAGAAGATGAAGATGGGATTTTTTTAAGCTTGATAACACAGATGAAAACTACTTGATAGCAAATATGCAATTCCCTTTAGTAAAGTACAGAGCTATGGGAACATTGCAGCTGAGCAGCAGTAATGATGAGCACTGTTGCAGCCATCCCTGTCCCGGATCTCTCTGGTGGCTGGATGGTTTTTCTCACTGGCTGCCAAGAAAATGTTCTGTATGAAAACAGGTATCTGCTATGGTAACTTACGCCTCACATTTCATCATGTTTTGAATGTTATGGTGGCATTATGGAAAATCCTTCTTCACCTGCCTGTGGCTGCATGCTTGTAATGCAGAAAAGAGTATTGTTCTCTTACATCAATCATATGCAGAACGTTCTCTGATTATATTTGATACAAGGATGTTGGGTGAATTAGAAAGAACTCAGTGTTTTCAGTGCGTGGCAGTGTTTGCATTCCTCCTTCCCAGATCTCAGCTGTTCACATACATCATACAGCACAGCAGCTATCTACAGAAACACTGCAGTGAGCAAGGTGATACCATGGTGCTGTCAGCTATCCCATGGGAGACCTAGAATGGAATTCCTCTGAAGCTTTGGGTGTGACAGTACTAAAATACAAATAGCATAAATTCCTGTCTCCTTGTAAATGCACTCTTTGCTTATAGATGTATGCACAGACAGAGCTGGTGTTGTATATTTCTGCTAAGTTTTGGGTGAAATGTGATGACCAAGTTCCCTTTGGCTTTGAAAGTGCCAGTAATTAAGAGCAAATGGACTTTAACAATCTTCTGTCTGTCAATCTTTTGTAAATTGCTCTCTTAGCCTCACTTACCTTTCAGCTTTGGCATTAGAGACGTGGTGTTGCAAACAGGACTTTAACACCCGCTGGAAAATGTTTGCTCAGATGCTTTCATAATGCAGTCCAAACGAAGCCATCATCATGGAAATATATTGGGTTTTCAGTAAGGTTGTCCTTAATGTAGCTTATAATTTCCTCTGTTATGTGTCTGAAGTTGTGTTACTGTCTGCATACGTAGCTGAGTGGAAATGGGGAAGCTCTTCCCTCTCAGGGAAGGACACAAACCTGCTGATATTATGGGTATGTGCTGGGCTCTCTGTGGACCTGCTCTGCAGCGCGTTTAATCATTCATTATACAAGTGCAAGTGGAGTGGAATAAGTTCATGAGCTCAATCATGAGCAGGTTGGAGCTGATTGCTTGCCTCCAGAAGTCCCTGACTTCAGTTAGAGCAGCTAGAATAGAAGGAGCAATGAGCCATGAGATGGGTCTTTAATTTTTTATATGTTTTTTTAATCAGTGACTGGCCTATAACTGGCAGATTCTTATTATATTAAGAAGTTCCATCAGTGACCAGTGGCTAACCTATGTTTTGTCCTCCTGATAGTAATGTGCTCCCTGTCTCCCTGGAAAACCTCTGGGTCACTGGGAGATTTCTGTTGTTTGCAGTCATTTTCTGTCTTGTGTGAACTGCAATGTAAGCTTTCATGGCAGGAGGGATGTGCATGTTTGGGGCAGTGTGGTAGCAACCATTGCTGTCACGTGGCAAACACTGAGGGGAGCCTGAGAATGGGTTTCTGTTTGCAGTGAGGCATTTACCTCTGCGCAGTCTCTGCAGCTTGCTTTCATCCCTCTTGATGTGATGGCCAAACTCTTTCTTTCCTTTTAGCGTCATTGCTACAAAAAGGAGAAATAACAACAGAAAAGACTCTAGTCAATACTTTTGGAGAGGCTTCTGTGTTATTTTTTTCCTCCTTTGTAGGCTATGATGGGGTAATGATGGCCCACAAAGCTGTTCAGCCATGAAAATGTTCACTATGCTGGACATTTTAGCAACTTCAGCTCCCAACAGTTCTTTGCTGTGTCTGTGCCAGTCCTGGCTGAAGAGTTGTGCCAATGTACTTCTAAACTTATTTTTGTAGCTGGCAAAAATGCCGGGAAACCTGTTTTCACAAAAAAAAAGAAAAAAGAAAAAGAGGAAATGTTCTCTGATGTTCTACCTTGTCATACCAGCAAAAGAAGTTGAACTTTATTGATCAGTTGAAGAGAAACTAAGCATTTTGTCTTAGGCTGGGGCAAAATCTGGAGGTGGCTTTTTCTATTGAAGTGTATTTTCAGAGATGGTGGAAGATCAAGCATGCAGAGCTAGGTAAAAAAGAAACACCACCATAGGAGTATTGGAAACTGAAATATTTTTGCTTAACAAAAAATGCTGATGCCAGTGGGATCATGGACAGGCACCGCAACAGATTGTCCAAGGCAGATTAAGGCAAGTTTCTTTATGTTCTTACGTTCTCTTAACTCAGTCCTGAATGTGGTTTAGCTTGACAGGGGCTTTGCCTGGGCTGGGAAGCATCAGGTCAGCAGCACAATGGGCAGGGCTTGAGCCATCGTGGAATCATAGAATGATTAAGGTTGGAAAAAAACTCCTAAGATCATCTAGTCCAACATCCACCTGCTACCAATGTTGCCCACTAAGCCATATTCCTTAGTACCACATCTACATGTTTCTGAGCAGCAGTGCTGGTGCCTAAGGAGGGAGCTGGAGGGTATGAAATGCATGGACAGACAGATGGTGGGGTGGGGGAGACCAGCGGGGGGATGGGGACATGGGTGGTGAGGTTCTCGTGTCTGAGGAACCAAAGGTCTCCTGCACAAGCAGAGGAAGGGGAGCATGGCTGAAAGTGACACAAGCATTGCTGAGGGCTCTCCAGGCAGTGACTGAAGGTGTAGTTTGAGAGAGTTTTCTTGCAGTGGTATGAGCACAGTACAAAGCAGATGGCCACAGAGTGAGCATAGCTTGACTAGCAACAATATTTGCTCTGCAGTGATCTATTTCAGCCTCCTTAGTGAGACACACCAAACCCGGAGATGCACGGGGATTTGTCACAGAATGCAGTGTGTTGGGAAGGGACTGGGAGAAGCAGCTCACACAGAGCCATTGGTAATCCTTCTGAGGTTTTGAACTAAATCAGATAACGTATTATTGAGAATTGCCAGTATGAAATAAGTGGGCACAGTCCAGTGAACATGCTGGGGGAAGCACAGTAGCACAGGGTGCTTATACTTTTCTTTACCGAGCTACAAGAAAGAGCTGTGCAGGAGTTGAAATTGAAGGGATATAGGTTAATCCCCCAGCTCATTCCTGTCGGCTACTCTCTAAGTAGACTTTTATTTGGGGAAAATGTTATGCCACCTACAGCTGCTTGGTTTTTCTATTTCTTTGTGCAGTTTCAGAGTCTAGATGTTTCTACATGGGAAACAAATCCCCTGGGGGTTCCAGTCTGCATTGCTGTGTTCACATTGCTGTGTGGGAGTTACACCTCTTAGAGCAATTTTAAGTATAATCTGCTATTAGCAGTATTTGGAGCTTAAATGACAAATGGCTAATTATAAATAACAACTCACTGAAGGGTATGCAGGATTATGGAAGTGACTGTGAAGTGGCTTGACTTTGGTCTGGTTCTCTGTGGTTTGGTTTGTTTGGACTTCCAGGGGCTTTTAAAGCTGCACAGTGGTTTACAGGCTTTGTGCATGCACTTCTGGTGCACAGTGAAACACAACATCTTGCATGTGGCAACTTGCTGCTGCAAAAATTCCCATTAATTCAGTTTGGTAGTATCAAGGCATGGTCTCCCAGTGAAACACGTGTTGACATACACAGCTGTGCAAACACAGGCTAGTTCTCACAGAAGCGTCTGTACACATAAAAGAATAGCTCCTCTTTTTGAAGGTCCTCTTACAATCAGCTTGGTTTTGAAAAGTACCCTATGTATTAGAAGGTTAAGACCAAGAAACCAGGGAGCTGTTATTTTCCTATGCTTTTATCTTACTACCAGCTGCAGAAGACCTAACTGCCTTCTAAATGTAAGCGCTCTGTAGGGTGGGTGATCCTGTCTGCTTGACTGGAAGCTCCTTCATGCCAAAAAATAACAACAACCCTAGACTTGTATTTGAATCCTTATTTGGTATCTTGATGTCAGATTTGGCATTGAAACCAGTTTTATACGATTAACTATCAAAATGCATTATTCTATATCCGGAGTTCCACTGGTTGTCTAAGCGTGCGGGTTATTGGAATTGTTGCTGACATCTGAGCTCTTCTGGATGCATACACACCTTCTGGGGCTGAATTCATTCTGTAGCTGAAGCTGTTGGTGCTCAGCTGATCCTGTTGTAGATAAAGGAAAAGGCCGTGAGGAAAAACCTCCCTGAGAAGTAAGATGAGAAAGATGAGCAGCAACCCAGCTCCCATCTGGGTCCACGAGCATATTTTTCAATGTTTTGGTAGAAAATTTCTCTTCCAATTCAGTCAGACTGAGCGCCATCACACAGGCAGCATCTGGTCGGCATCACCAGAGAGGAAAGGAGTGGGAAGGCTTTGATGAGTGATTTGGTTTCTGTCGTGCAAGCTCACCTGGTGCAAAACCCAGCCCCTTTAACTGCCCCCAGGATGCTTCTGTGTTCCTTTCCTGGCTTTGGGGTGCCTCTCCATCTCCACCCCTGGTCCCTGCAGTGATCAGTTGGACAGGTCAGGCTCCAGTCTGACCCCAGGTGTCTGAGAGCCACGGGGAAAATCACAGCAAGCTGCACGTTGTAATTCATTAATTACTGATACTCAATTGCACATATATCTAAATGCCCATGTGTAATTTTTAAAGAGCATTACTGTCTCCTAGGGATAAAAGAATTAAATTCTCTTGTTCCTGAGTTAAAAACTAATTGCTTCCCCAGATTTAAATCTGGGCTGGTTGCTTTGGAAGTGCAAGAGAGCCCAGAAAAGAAAGCTTCAGATTTGCATAAAGCTTATGGGAAAAAATATATATCATCGTGTGTAAATTATTTCCCTGGCAAGTAGAGGATGCCCTGAAATTTGTGACTGGTGGGTTTTATGCTGCTCTGCTCAGAAGGAAAGAGATAATTAAATGTGTGAGGAACGGCCTCTCCAAGGCGTATCTCCCCCCAGGACTGACACAAGTAGGGGCCTATTACTGTTCCCTAGGTGAAAATCTGGACTAGCTCCTTTGGTATCAGTGCATTTCCAAGAGCATCAATCAGGATATGGCTTTAGCTCCTTAGCCACCTTTTCCAAGCGGTCTGTACGCCTGAAATGAATTCTAGCAGCCAGTTGAAGTATGGGGTCCTAATTCAGCTAAGGATTATTTTTAATGTGATAGACTCGGTCAGATCCCCATGTTTTTTTAAGTTAGTTGCATGATAAAATATTTATTCTTGATTTAGTTTGACTTGCCGAGAGATGAATCATTTTTCTTCTCGTCTGCCAATTCCTGAGGATATGAAAATGGAATTTATATGCACAAGTGGTATCTGTGTGCTCTGATCACATGGAAAGAGATCTACTTGCCCAGTTCTTATGTGTTGATTAATTTGGGGAACGTAGACTGGAAACTCAAAATACAAAAACTGTCTGATTGAAATTGAAGCTCATCTCAGGGGGATAACAAGTGTATACCAGGTTATTTTCTCCCTTTAGTGGGTTGAACAAGCTTGCTGTGCAAATTTGGCTGCTCGTGTGATAGGTCTGGGTCCATGGTATCACTTCCTCGTGCCGTGTAGGATTTTGGTAGCCGTGATCAAGTCTGAGATGTGAGTCAGATGCCTGGTGGAATCCCAGTCCCACCTCAGGATCCTTTAACAATGGCACCTCACCCTTATCCCTGCGTAAGGCTGCTTTGTGCAGTGTCCTCACGGGGCAGAGCCAAGCACACAGTGCTACGATGTGTGTCACTTCTTCCTCTGAGCTTGTCTGTTTGAATACCTCCCATTCCCGTTCTCTATCCTTGGAGTAACTTAAGATGCTTTTCAAATTTTTCCTTTATTTTTCAGAAAGTGGAGGAATCATTATGCTTTCAGTTATTTATCTGTGTAATTTTGTGAAGAAATTGCAAATATAATTGAATTTTTTGAGGAGCCCATGAATTCCAATGAGGCAACAATAAAGGAAACGGAGTGATTAAGGAATTGTGATTCATTTGTTGTACATCATTACAGCGAAAGCTTTGTTGCTGGATTCCTTGCAGATGGAGTCACTGAACTATGATTATATTTCAGAAAATGAAAGGGGACAAAAATAAAAAGGCAATAAAACAAATTAGTAGATGTCTCGAGGGACTCGATTATCACTGACTGACTGTGTTTTGTATCATAAATGTTCTCAAACTCTGGCAGTTTAAATTACCCAGCCATGGGGGCAGAACAGTTACTGGTTATCAAAATCTTTGTTTTATTTCTTGCTGTATTCTCACTGAAGTTCCAAATTGGCAAGAGAAAAGTGGAGTTGTCTTTTAATGGTGTTTTAAAAAGAAAATAATGTAAGACTGTGGCTGGATGTGTCCCCGGGGAGCAGGTTTGGATGCAGAACCAAGGTTAAGCCTCATGTGTGCACTCAGCATATGTACACAGGGCTTTGCATCTTCACGTGCAATCTTCACTGCTGGTAGAGTTTGACAGAGAAGCTCTGTGTCCTCTGACAAAACTGAGTTTTGACCTTCTTGTTGTTGTTTTCCTCTTTTTCTCCTTGTTGCTTGCTTGCTTTTTCCTCAGTGGAAGAAAGAAAGAGGCAGAAAAATAGTAACAAAATTAGTAATAAAAATGAGACAAATAATTTTGGCTGCAGAAGATGCCCGATTGTTCGGTGTCTTTCTTTGAAACAAAGGCTGGTTTAATAGCTTTTCATGAAAAAACTATCATTTTTTTAATCTGTTCTGGTGCAGCAGGATAAGGCTCTGCATGGCTGCTGTGATGATCCCAGAAATCCCTCAAGGCTAGGAGGAACCTGCAAGTCCCACAGCTGACTTATAGCCCGGATACTGAGCAGACAGACTGGGTTGGCTGGGAGTGTGGATGTTGTTCAGCTTGCTGTCATATGTCATATATTATCTGTGTTAAAATGGTTTCTCATATAGATGCTTGCTGCAAGAAAGACATCTTTGACAAGTTGGCAGCTGTAGAAGTAGCACAGTAATATCATGTCCTGACCAAAGCATTCTCAGGCTAGGATTGTGTAAGGTCATAGTTAAAACATTATATAAAAACATACTCACCCCTCTCTGTTTATATCTAAAATACACGTATAGGTTGTTGCAGCTCCCATGGCCCAGGCACACCTGGTTGATGTCTGTTGTTTTGCTACTCCTGAGAACAGAAAAGCCACAAACACAGCATCACAAGGAGCAAAAAAGCTCCGAAGGAAGTGTGTTAAGGAAGCTTAAAAAAGCCCGAGGTGTTATTTAGGGACCTCCTGTCCTCCCTGTGCATCATCTCTCACATCCGTGAGCTTTAGTGGTTATGGACTCAGAAGAATCATGCATGGAAGCAGCAAATTCTCATCTCTTCTCCTACAAAACCTACAAAGGACAGTATTGACAGTATCTTCTGCTTCTGAAGAGAGGAAGGTGTAGCCATGTTTGCAAAGCTGTATGCAGAGTACAGCTCTACAGTATTTCCTTCCTGACCCCTTCAATGCACGCTGCGAAGCACAATACTTTGCTGACCTCATTACTTTATCTTGCATAACTAGTCATGCTCGCACTTATGCAATTATCCAGTCCTTTTGAAATTCTGCATCTATGGGATTGGTTTCAATAGCCATCATAATGGATTTTATAATCCTTTGGAGAACAGCAAGGTTAGGAGATAAATGTAGAATTTGGTGGTGAACTATTTTAAAATGCTCAGTAAATTATTTAGTCAAGGACATAGATATAAAACACCATTCAGCTGTCTATATATACCTCTTGATTTCTGGTTCAGCCCTGTCCTAAAACCTTTCTACAGTAACAACATTATGGTGTAACTTAGGTTTTTTTCACCTGAAATAAGGATCTGATGCTTGTATGGAACCTGTGCTGAGGCAGAGATGGGAAATGCAGCACTCTCCCCAAGCAGTCTCTACCTGCAGTGCACACACTGTAATGCTCAGGCATCACAAGGCAGATTGAGGCCAAGATGCCATGAAAACCAGTATCTTGGGGCAAGATAAAACAACATGGATATGAGACAGAACAAGCTTATGATGTAAGATACAAAAGTCTTCAATCAGAATTTATTACCAGTAAAGCTGAAGGGGCCAAGTGTTGACAGCAGTAAGCAATGCATGGGCCATGGGGACAGATGTTCCTGTCACTGGGACTGCCACAGTCCTCATGCTGCCTGTCTTGGTGTGGAAGTCATGGGGTACCTGGTCCATAAAGACTGTACCTGAACTCCTGTGTACAGGTGAGCCCCAATTTAGGATCATAGTGCATTTCGGGAAGCAGTGTAAGTTGTGGTCCTTCATCACGTAGAGAAACAGATTCTGTGAGTCTCTGGAACAGTCATCAGCAGTGATGTACAAGGAAGCAAGGGAAGAAGTGGTGATGTGCAGCAGTTGGGCTTATTGCTGGTCAGTAGCCGAGGCAAGAAAGAAGCCTGGCATAACTTGTACCCCTCTGGTCTGGCAGTGGGAAATGGAAGTGGAGATGCTTGTTTCTGAGCTCTCATTATGGCATGCTGGCATATACCAGTACCTGACCAAGTGGAAGATTCTTCTAGCTTCAGTGTATTTGCAGGTAGAAGTAAAGAAATTTAGCAGATGGTTGAATATCATAACTCCAATCATATGGTCATGTTCTTAGCTGGAAAAGATGGGCTTTGAAACCAATGATATTGCACCAATTTACAGCAGCCAAGAGAACTGGGTAGTAAAATGATACAGACCGAAAACAGTTCTGTGGTTTTCTTCTCCCTGATGTAGAATCCAAAACCTCTGATGCAGCTTTTCAGTTTGCTGTGTGTGGTTTGCACGACAGCTTCAATACAAAACACTGAGACAGCGCTTTGTTGGCAGCTTATTTTTTCCAGTCAAGCTATAATATAGTGATGCATTTCGATAAGCATGACTCCTTATGCACGTCCTTTGATTGTCTGTGGACAGCTGCAGTGAGGGTTGCAGGGTGTGCGCTGGTGCCCCGTGCACAGCAGCTCCTGTTCGAGCAGATGTTGTCTGAGGTTGGGACACTTCTGAAAGCACAGAGGGAGCTGGGAGTAGCAAGGATTGCTGCACTGGGTTTTTGTTCCCTCTCCTCTCTGTGTTGAGTCAGGTGTTCCTGGGCTTGCACACCATTTTCTTGTGCAGTGGTGATGGGTTATTTCCTTAGCTTCAGCTCTAATACATCATTAGATCTCTGAGAGGAAAGTCACATCAGTCCCTGTTGGTGGAATCATGGGAATCTCATGTCACGGCTTGCCATTTTTCCATTTGAGTCATCATGGAGTGATCTACCCCACTGTGCATTCCTAAAATTAAACAAAAGGAGAGAAGGAGATGCACCAATGTGCAAATAGCGTGGGGTGCCGACATAGCCTGGTCATGGCGGGCGTGCAGTCAGAGCTGACAGCTGAGCAATGCTGCAGGGCAGCCCTGTGGCAGGGATGGCACCGACTGCTGCGGGCTGGCACGGCTGCTTATGTGTCTGTGCTGACAGGTGACAGCTGACAGCCATCTCCCTCTGGCTCTGCTCAGCACACCGGTTGCACGGGGCTGTAAAAGCCAGGTGTTCCTGTGTGGTTCCTCATGGGATTTGGGCATCGGCAAGGGAGTGGGAGGAGGAGACATGGGGAATGTTGGTGGGAGAAAAGTGCTGGTGGTAACTCTGCTGTAAGCAAATTGGGAGAGAACCAAACTCAAGGGCAAGGGGTAGGGGAAGGAAATGTAGCTTCTGTACCCGGCTGCTGCCAAAAAGCTTGAACTGCGCTGTGCTTTCAGTGGTCAAGACCTCTATGCAAAAAGCCAGTGAGGCAGAAGCTGTTCAGTGGGCATGTGCAGTGGTGCATAACGAATGGCCCTGGAAAGATGCTGGGACCATTGCCACCGTGGGTGGCAGCTGAGCTGGGTTTTGTACTCAAGGGATCTACAGAGCAGATGAAAAATTCTCTGACTTGCTTTAAAGATGTTGGCCTTGCATGACTTGGCACGGTGTGCTAGTACTGCTCTGGTTAGCCTGGAAAAGCCCAACGCCTGAATTATCAGTAGATATCACTGGTTGATTTGTGTTTGCTGCTGCACCAATTTCTGCTCTGTGGTGCTGGACTTCCACTGCCACCCCTGGTCTATAAACACATGTAAAGGTAGCAACTCAGCCTGGATAAAAATCAGTTTGTCCCCTTGGGTGCATTTCCTTGTCTTATTCCCTGCAGATGGAAAGCTGGGTGGTGCTGCAAGGGCTTCGGATCAGAAGTGGCTGATGGCAGACAGCTGAGGTCAGGCCAGCAGAGCATGGACTTGTTGACCTGCTGTTTGTGGATGTGTAGAGGACTGCTGATACTGCTGAAGATAGCAGTTAGGTTTGAAAGTGTTAATGCTTGCGTTCCCAAACCTCAGCTCTCGCCCCTGCTTGTCACACACCAGCACAACCTGATTTGGAGGACCTCAAGCGTGCTGCTTTATCCTTTCCACTGTAGGACAGTAATATACCTCTGTGGGGGGCAGTGGTATCGCTGGCGCCACGTTCCCATAAGTATATTTGTTCTTATTCAACAGTATCACACTCAGTTGCCCCAAGTCATGCTTACACTGGTGCGGTCCCTGCTGATTTAACTGTGTTTGCCTTAAGAAAGAAAAGTCATGTTCCTTGCTTGTGTAATAATTTTTTTTAACATAGACCAGACCCGAATAATCCATTATCAGTACTAAGACAAGTTTTTAGAGAGCAAGTTCAGCTTGTTTCCAAGCTAATAGAAAAAGGTAGCTGCAGTTTCTCAGATTTACTTTTTATTTTTACATAGTGCATCTTGCTTTGCTGCTTCTTGCCCCTTCTTCTGTGCTTTTATTTCTCTGATAGTCTTCTGTCTTACCCTGTCTCTGCTTCACACCTGGGTGATGCAGCAATTGCTTGTCCACTGGGGTGATATCTGGCAGGGACATGTCAGAGATGGAGAACAATTTTCATGTCCCGGTGTGGTCCCTGTTCTTATCAGCCAGTCCTTGCCATGCTACACTGCACGAGGCAGCAGCTCACGATCCTAGTGATGCAGTGAGGAGGATGATAACAGGTGTCACAAGTGATGAGTGTCAACACACATCCAAAAACTAAAAAGCAAATACGAGTTTCCTGGTAGGTGGAGTGAGAGCTCAAAGCCTGTGCCAAACCAGCACTTCTCAGTGCCAGTGGAAACTGTCTCCCAAATACTAATTTTCCTTCTGTGGCTTTTTAAGCCATTAAATGTTGACTTGAGAATTTAACTAAACTTCAAAATGGAGCTCAGCTGAAACTCCTGTATTGAGCGTGATGGAGGAGGGGACAAGAAAGCTGGGCTCACAGAGTCTGCTGAAACTTGTGTTCAGGATGCTTCAGGAATCTTCTCCAAAGGATGCCTGTGTAAGCTGTAAATATGAGTTTCTGTTATGGAAGTTAATTGATCTTGTGCTTTCAGCTGTGCTGCTGAAACTAGTTTTTGGATGGTGCATGAATTGTGTTAACACCAATTGCAGAGCTATTCAAACCTTTGTACTAATGTTTGAGTGTGTTCTGAAATCCTTCCTGACCTTGTAAGGTGACTTTGGTTATGTGGTGGATTACATAAACCTGAGCTCATATTATGATAATCCTTTGTTCACAGCTCCAACTAAACTTTGGAGTAGTTTCTCAGGAGAAACTTGTGAGAGGGACTTGGTAATTGAGGTCAGATAGCTGCACACTTGCTGAATTGTGTGCTGGGAATGGCCTGAAGTGACCAACATCCAGCTGGCGATGAGTTTTTGTCTCAAGTCTTTGTTGCTGAATAATTAACTGTGCGCTTGCCTCTGATGCTTGCTGTTTTCAAGAAGTGGCTCCTTCTATCAGAATGGACTTCAGAGGTTTCTCCTTCTAAAAGAAGGATTCTGATGAGCTGCTTTCCTGTGTCACAAAGCCTTTATTTCCCACTCTTTTCCAGCAAGCCAGCTTGGGGGGAGGGACAAGTTTTGGTTAAAACTGACTGAATGCACACTGCAGAAGGAGTTCTGGCTTCCTGGGAGCCGGTGCCTCTAATGAGCCCTTTGGTGCAGCTGACGGAGGATACACTGCAGGATTTTTCATCATCATCCTTCTTTGAGGGAGAGAGCTTGATGGTCAGTAGGTAAGGCAAGGCCCATTTGCTCCTTTGGATGCAGTCAGGGCACCCTGGAGATGTGGGATGATGTTCCCATGTCTCTGGGGGACCTGTTACACACATGTGCTCCTCTGCACAGCCCACGAGAAGCTTCTGTGCAACTGAAGTGTCATTATGCCTTTTAGCTTGCTTCTCATGTGCTGAATATGAGAATTTTAGATTTATGTTCCTTTACCATTCCTTATGAGCATCTCAAACACATCCCAGTGCTTGTTTCCCCTTTGGGAATGCTGGGAGGAGGGGGTGTGCAAAAGCAGACAAAATTCATACAAGAATTTTTGCTGCTTCAGTGCTGCTGTGGGAATTGCAAGAGGGGAAACCAGACGTTGTAATGCTAGAAATCCTGTTTGTTAGTAATCGTGGGGTTGTTAACTGGTCTAATGGAACAAGTGTAGCTGCTTGTACGTTTCTGTGGGTAGGCATGCTCTGTATCCTTACCTTGCTGTTTTCTGTTTTCTTCTCAGTCTTGTTTGTAGATGTTCTTAGATCTCAGTGACAGAATGACAACTTTTCAGGTTGCATAGGGGATTTCATGTTCTGACATGGCTTTTTTCAAAGCTTTTTTGTACTTGGTGAATGGGCAGTGTGACAGTTTAACCTGTAAGGAAGCCTTGTTCTAAGCAAACTGCTCCCAGCACTTAGGGCTGGGCAACTGCTGCTATGAAATCAAGGAAAAAACAGGCCATCAAGTGCATGCAGTTTGCAGCCCGTGCAGTGTATGTGCAGTAGGACTGATTCAGCTGTGAGATGACGTGCTGATGAACTTGCAGCAGCTTATAGTAGTTACGGTCAGAATGAGTGAAGAAAGTGAGATTTGGGATAGAGCTGAGTGCTGTCTTACACTGACAGATTCAGTTGTGCCAGAAAATCCCAAGGGTAAATGTTCACTTGTTAATTAACACTGTAACATTCATGGGTGAATGAAAAAGAGCAGAAGAGGGTTCCTTCTTTGTTTTCCAATCCAACCTATCTTTCCTCACCCTCTGGTATTGAGGGGAAGGTGAGGGCAGTGCTGTCCTGAGCTGGGCTCCTGGCCGTTGTGGTTCTGAGACACCGTGCTTTAAGCGATGGAGCAAACTTCATGTTGCCATATTTAATACCAGTAACTGTGACCGAGGGACAAAGTTCCCCAACCAAACCCGGGATCTATTCAGCAAGGCAGCGAGGAAGGAATTAGTAGCACTATGCGGAGCTCCAGAGCCCTGAGCAGGGCTGCCTGTTGGCTTCTCTTGTCAGGAGCGGCTGGGAGCTGCACCAAGCAGTTGGGTAAAGGTTACGTGTTTGATTATTTCATACTGCAGCTCAGTTACACGGCCTTCCAGCTGTTTGTTCAGTGCTAATGGCTCACTTCATCTACATAGGCGCAGCATTGCCTCAGAGTCATTTATTTATTTTTATTTAAGAAATGCCTTCCCTTTTATTAAAAATCCAGAATACATTTGCCCTGCTCTATCAGTGTCCTCTTAGGTAATTACCATATTTCTGCCTGTGTGGAAAGCCTCAGGTCAGTGATAAGCCATCACTCACTGACAGTTCTCTATCAGCCCTCTTTATAAACACCAGAGCGTCATTCGGAGGCAGGAGCTCTGCTGTTTCCAGTGCCATCTGCAAGGGCAGAGGATGATCTTCAGCTCCAAAGCCCCAAGCCCCAGGCAGCTCTGCCCAGCGCTGTTCTCTGCAAGACAGATGGTGGAGCTTCTCAGTGCTCAGTACTTTTTCTCTGGAACTCTGTTGCACGCTGGGGCTGCTGCATAATAAACCATACTTTCCTTCCTACAAATAATACAGGACCAGAATATTTGTGTTTGAAATACAGATCCTGCTGCCTGCAGCAGTACCACTTGGAATTGTTTAGAAGCTGCTGGTGCGGGATGCCCATAGGATTTTGATAGCTTCCACTGTGTACAGAAAGATGTTTTCATCTTAGTGACTTGTTTGGGGCTGTACGCATGAGGTACTGTCTGTGAACTCTCCTTAACTTTCCTAGCAGAATCACGTTCACTAACAAAGGCTGTGCCTCTCATGGGAACCAGCTCCGTCTTCCTGCCCTAGGAGTCTTCTTGCTAGCCCAGGTTTAATTGCAGCATGGCTGTTGATTTCCAGTTCTGCACAGCTAGGCTGGAATGCGGCTGGGCAGGCTGAGAGAGAGGGAAATAATCAGACTGCTGGTCGAATTGAGTGAGGGAGGACTGCAACGAACAGGAATGTGAAGTGTGTGAAATGAATGACAGGACAGACAGTCTGCCATAATCCACTGAGCAGATGCAGCCTCATGCAGACACTGTCCACATGCATCTTCTTGTGTTACTTTATTGTTACTCGCCGCAGGGCGCTGCACCAGAGGTAGGTTTCTATCTCTTGTCTGTTCTTTGAGACAAAAATAACAGAAATCTCGTTCTGATCTCTGGAGGCCTTCAAGCAAAGAAAGCAGCTCTCACCTTTCCATGGAATTTAAAAGCAGGCAAGCTCGTAACTGGGGGTTGATATGAGCATCATCATGTCTAGGAGGGCAATTCTTATTGCCAAAAACTTATAGTTACGAGCACTACATGCCACACACAGGAACAGATCAGAGCAGGGCCTGCCTGTGTCTGGGTGTCTCGGCACAGCAAGGAACCAATGGGATGAGATACAGCTGAGTGTTTCCAGTGGTTGAGGAAAGAAATAAATCCATATTCCCTGCCAGTGTGATGCACTGAAAATAATCCCTGCTGGCAGCAAATGTGGAGATCAGTCTGAGTCTGTGCTGCTGAGATTCAGGAGGTATTCTCAAAGGCTAATTCAAGACAGGGGAGGCCCATCTCTGGGGCTTCTGCACAAGGAGAGGATGATGAGCAGCCCTTAGGGGAGCAGGGCCCTGCTGGGCTGCTCTGAATCTGTTCCAGTGCAGGGAGCAGCAGGGAGAGTGCATGTGGGGCTGCTGTCTGCACGGTGAGTGCTGCCCTGCATTCTGGCACACTGTGCATGCCCACAGAGCCGTGCTGTAGGTACAATGGAGCTGTTCCAACATGTTTAACCTGCTCTGAAAGTGCAAGTCCAAGTGGTTCTCAGAGGATTGCTTCCTGCCTTTCAGATGCACTTGTGTAGCCTGACCTTCAGCCCAAGGGATGGAGACGTGTGCTGCAGTGCTGACAGCTCTGTGCCAATCCTCCTCGGGTCAGACACAGTGGGATTTTTTCCTCTGTTGAAATAGGAGGAAATTTTATTCAGTACTGTGACTGATCAGTCACTTAAAATAAAAACAACAACAAAAAGCAGCTTCCAAGTACTCTAAAGTAAAAGGAGGATGGAGTCAATATTGTTGGTGCCGTTTTATTTAATTCCCTTGTGACTCCACATTATGACTGCTTCAGTTACGTGATTGCACCCTGTTTTTTTCCATGGGACCCATTCAGTGAATGGCAACTTGAGCTCATGCAGTGCTTTTTGGCATCTCAAGCTGTCCCCCCACCGGGTCCCCTCGCATCCTGTGCAGACAGCTCTCACATGCAGCACGTGCGAGTGATGCGTGCGAGGTGTTCGCAGCTCATAGAAATAGGAGAAGATTTTCTAAGTTAGTGAATTGTGTCAAATAATAAATGATACTGCATGAATATCTGTGAATGGAGAGCTCAGCTGACAGTAGCATGTGTTCTTGCAGTTGCTTAGTTTCATGGTAAAATCTAGTGTATATGAAGACGTTAATGAAAATGTTAAAGATGAGGAGTAAGTGTATCATTTTGAAGTTCAGATGCAATTAACTCAGTGGTGGGTTTTTTTTTTTGCTGTCCTCACCCGTACTCCCAATAGCCAAAGAAGAGTTAAGTTGAATTAACCATCCCATCAGTTGCTACCCCCATAGATGATATCTTTTGCTCCTGCTTATCCAAACTGCTGCTCCAAGTTGAGATTCTTCCTGTCTTCCAGGAGGTGCAGACAAAGATGCCTATCTCTATGCTTTTGTGTATGTCCTATCAGCTCTGCTTCTCAACATTATTCAAAATGGGGCAGAACTCGGCCCCTCTTCAGCCTCCTCCAGCAGACAGCATTTCAGAAACAATAACAGAAAGCATAAGTAAGGCATGCGGAGCAGGTCCATGACTTCAGAGAGCACAGCAAGGAATTGTTCTTTTAGAGGAAGTCCCCAAGTCAGCTAAGCTTCCATCCTACGAGTCACAAAGAATCAGAGTCTAGAACATAGCAGTGCATGGGACAGATCCTGCTGCATCCCTGCTTGGTACAGACCCTTGTCTTGCTGTGTGTGGATGCTCTAGGTCTGCAGGATGCATGTTGCAGCTGAACTGCCTCCTACAATACTGCATCTGTACAGGCCAAGCATGGCGAGAGGGGTGCCTGCTGGGAAGAATAGAGGGAGCTATGTTGCATTGCAAGCTGAGGCTGCTGTGTCACAGACACAGAGGGGGGGCTGGGAAGGAGCATGCACAGCTTGGCTCAGTGGAGGCTGGCTGGGCTGGGGGGCAGAGCCCTGAAATGACTGCTGGTGTCCCCTCTGTGGCACCGTGAGAGCTCTGCTCCTGCTGTGAGGAACCTGTATTTGAATAACAGGCTATCAGACATACACCTCTGCCTCATTTTTATCTTTACTTATATGTATTTCCTCAAAGCATTTGGGCAGCTTTCAGTTTTCAAACCCGCTTGGTAGGTAGGTACCATCGTTTTCCATCGGGCAGCTGATGTGCCTTATTCCTCTGCGTAGTAATGACTAACGGGTTGAAAACAATTGCTGTGGGTTTTTGTTGGTGTTGTGTGTGTGTGTTTGTTGTTCTTTATGTTTTTCCCAAAGCCAGGGTCTCCTGTGTTGAAACTCCTCCCTTCCCCTTTTCTCATCTCTCCTGACTTCCATTTCTCCTCTTGCTTCCTTTCCCTTGGCCTTTCAAGACATGCTGGGTCTGAGCAGCGGCCACGAGGAGGAATCTTCATGGCCAAGGCACGTGCCTGTCCTGCAGAGAGCTGCAGGCAGAGCACAATGCAGGCAGGGGAGGATTCATCATCAGGCCACACAGATCCTGTCGTCTCACAGCTTTAAACCAAAATGAAAGGAATAAATCTGCTCTGTGAAGCAAGCATAGGAAAAGCTCAACTGCAGTTCTTAAAAAACAAACTAGAGAAAATGTTTGTAAGAAATAACTCATAGGTAGGTGTTTTTTCTTTTCCTGCTGTTTTAAGTGTAACGTCTGTAGCAGGATGAATACGAGCTGGCCTAATTGCATAATTAGTCCAAATTAATTAGAAACATAAATGTTAGGGGAAAAGAGCTGGTAATGGCTGAACCATTGCTTCTGTTGTGTGGAGAAGGGCTACAGCAGCCAAGTGTGCTACACAGCAGCTCCCAAGCGAGTCACGTGCATCTCATGGGTGTGTGTTTCCATGGAAATTTTTTATTTCTGGGGAGGTTGGAAGTCTTTGTAAGGAATGGAAAAAGTCATCTGAAAACTACAATGAGAACGGTGCTTTGGAATAATAATGTAAATACCCCAGAGCACACAGAGCCCGCTTTGGCGTGGGAGCCCTGGCATCTCTGAGCACATCTGAAGTGCTTAATTAGAGCAAAGTACAACCAGATTGAAGAGAAGGCGTTCAGCCACCCGCCGCTGCCTGCCTAAAATGGGAAGCAACTCTTTGAGGTTGATTCACGTGCTTTGAGCTTGGCTTAGGAAGGAGAGTTTTCCCGTGCTATTATCTTGATTTTCACATATGCAATAGCTATGGGAAAGAAGTATCAATAATTTACACAATACTGTGTGTGCTTCTGAAAAGCGTTTGTGTACAGTGCACCACAACTTCCCGATACTTTCTGAAGCTTTTGTGGTGTTCTTCATTGTCTGCTGGATTTTGTATGAGCTCTGGGTTCAGTGCTTTTGTCCCAGGAGCAGTGTGAAAACAGGGATGTCTTGTAAACAACTTGAGAGTGCCAGCCTCTTTCTGCTTCCGATTAAAAACTGCTAAAACACACACACACACACAGACGATGCTCCATCTGTGCAACTCGAGATCAGCATCTTAATTAACATTTATGAAACTCTTGACTGAGGTAGCAGAAGAGGGAGGCAAAGGGAAAGATGCATTGAAAGGTTTTAGAAGTTCATCTCCGGTAACCAAGAAATGTGAGGGTTCCTTGAGGTGTTTGGTACAACCTGCAGCCCAGAGCTCAGCTCACCACGTGCTCACAGAGCACACATGGTGCTCTATTTTTTCTAGATTTCTTAAAATCTTCATGTGATGCCTTTGATTTGAAGATTAACAAATTATATGCAAGCATTCAGTTTCCAGCAAGAGACTCTGCAAAGTTAATCAAGTGTTAGCTAATAGCTGACTGTGATCCCACAGTGCTGGGGAGAGGCTGACAGAGAAACAAGGAGACCTCAGTTCTGAGGCCAGGGAGGGCCGCTGGATTCCATTACCCCCAGGTGAAGTGCCAGCAGCCCACTAGTGGGGCTGTGCCTGCAGAAGGACCTGCAGCCTGCAGGTGAGATGCACAGATGAAAATTAAGTAGCAGATACTGATCAGAGCGAGGAAGAGAATACATCAAGGTGAGAAATGCGTTCTTGATTCTGAATGAACAAGTTTTGGGGGACAGAATGGCTTTTATATAAAGAAGTAAAAAGGAGGTTAAATTCTAGCTCTGAGAGAAGTCCATGCTGAGATGTCAGCAGGAGGGATGGCGATGATAGCAAAGGAAGAACATGGCAGGTGAGGTCTTAGGGAGAAATTTAGATGGGGAACACCAGAGAGAAAATTAATTGAGGGTGAAACAAATTCACAAGTCTGTAGGAAGGAGTAGGTGTGGAAAAAAGAATAAAATGGACTTCAGTGAGATCCTGCAGGTCATACTGCGAGGACGTGGATGCGTGTAAGAGGACAGTGTTTAGTTTTTGTTTGTTTGTTAAGATGGGTATTTCATTTGAGTAAGTTGAGATTGAGACTGTTTTGGGATGGAGAGGATGTCATTGGCAAAGGTGCAGAGAAAGAGTTGCCGTGTGGTTTCCTTGTGGTTCAGATGTCCCAGTGTGACTGCTCCAGTCTCAGGGCAGCACCATCTCATCTGTAAGAAGGACCCATTTGGAGAAAAATGACTTGTCCTGTAACGTTGACTATAGGATCCTATGTGACTTGGGATGAAAAGAAGTATGAAATGTTTGGAGCCTTACAACAGAAGTTAATGTTCACAGTGCAGTAAGAAATGTTTGATTTACTGAGAAAATTTTGTAGTGATGAGTGGGTTTAGAAAAAGACCCGGGAACCATTTGTATTCTACATCCAATTTAAACATTGCTGAAGAACCTCGTACTATTCTGCTGAAGTTGGATTTGGAAAAATTGTCAATTGGCCCAGAGGGCTTTTTTCATTCTTGGTTTAAAATACTATAAAATTTTCAATAGGGCTTTGAGATGATTCTGTTGGGACAAAAAAGATCTCCACTTCACTTTTGTGCTTCTGTAGATGCTCTGAGCTTCTTCGCAGGCAGGTGAGCTTACCGCCAGCATCTGAGCTAGCTGTCAGGGGTGGAGAGCTTCTTATTGGGTGATTTCTGTCTGGAATTTACTTTTCTCCATCTGTGGAAGCGTCTTGGCTGCCTTATTTTCAGAGCAGCCACGAAAACCCATTTGTCCTTCTGATGCAAGGCTTGTAAGGAAGGGTGTGGAGTGTGGTTCTGCAGCCACACGTAGTTCCTGGCCTAGGAGGAGAGCAGGTCCTCCTAGAGTGCTCCCTCTGCACTGAAAGTGTGAGGGAGCAATGAGGGCAAAGCTCTAATGTGTCCTGGGACCCCTTCTGGAAGCCTGCTTATAACCCTCATGGAGGGAGAGCACCATCCCTGCTGACCTGGCCAGCACTGCACGGAGCACACAGAGGGAAGAGGCACGGCTCAGTGGGCAGCATGGTGCAATGCTGTCATTTTGTGGGTGCTCAACTTGAGTGTATCAGACACTTGAGCCTTCTGGTTTTAACGCATGTCTGAGCAGTGGGATGTGAAGCTTGCCTAACAGGCATTGCTCAGGCTGTCTCTACCCAAATACTGTACTTCAAAGAGAAGCCTTCTTACACAGTCATTTCCCATAATCTTTTCAGTGCTGCGAGGCAATATATGTCAACAGATTTCCTTGTATTAATCTAAATAGAATTCTTAATTATTGAGACAACCTAGTCAAGTCAAAATAAATTTAATGGCTTGTGTTTAATATTCTTGTTAGACTCCTTATGAATCAGGCATAAATGATGGAAAAAAATTCAACTAAGCATATGTCAGTAGTAAATAATAGAAACCTGGATCGCACCCAAGTCAGGTCCTAAACTGATTAATACAAGCGACAGGCTGTAAGTCTTCCCTGCAGTCTGATGGTTTTAAGACTTGCTGATACCAGTGCAGGATGCACAATGATGTATTTCAAAAGCTGAGACCAACTTCTGGCAAAGCTGATGTGAAATCAAAACTTGTTAGCATATCTTGACAGCCTGCATACTGCTTATCTTCAGATACTGTTTGGTGATAAGTATTCAGTGCTTGTAGCGTTCTCCCAAAGTGCTAGCTGTGGGTGAAAGCAGACCAAGCCAGAGCAAGATGTGCTTTTTTTTAAGTGCTGGAGGATAAGCTGAGAGTTGTAAAATAACACCACTCGTTAAGGGCTTGTTGTGCAACATGGCAGTGCAGGACATGGGGGAATCGCAGTGCCCCCAGTAAATGTGTGTGGCAGAAGGAGGTTTTCCTTTGCAGTCTTCTGGCTGTGAGCCTTACAAACCTGCTCGTTTGGTGTCTTCCCTTTATGGGAACCTCATACAGAGGGTAAGCACTGCCCTTGAGCATCACAACCACATGGATCAGATGGGGTACAGACAAGCCCTGAAGAAATTGAATGAGAGGTTCAAGGTCAAACAACATATTTCTAGACAACTGCAAATGGCTCCAAGCCTTCACGTTCCCCCCAGGCCAGGAGGATCACCCCATCAGGTGCTGCACCACTGCAGCCCATCCCACAGCCATCCCTGCTCCCATGCAGGGCTGCAGCTCCCCACATCCACCCGTGGTGCTTACATAGCAGCATAATCAGAACGTTGAGTCTCTCTCTTATTTCTTTATTTCAAGCGATAATTAGTCTATCGAGGCTGATTATGTGATTGCTGTTGAAGTAGCTTAGTGGGATTGCACTGCATTTTTTGTTGCTGATGTTTCCTCTCTTCAGGTACCGGCTCTAACAGCTCCCCCGTGCTCTGTTTCCAGGCTATATCTACAAATGGTCTTGACCAATTTACTTTCACTTAATTATTGCTGTAATTGTTTCGGTGGATTAAGAGAAAGCAACTTGTGATCTATTCAGATTCTAATAACTCCGTTGATATTATCTCATTCATTTTTACATTAAAAAAAGAAGTCCCAGTTGGATTGAACTGGATCCCCCCCCCCCCCCCCCATGAATTGGTGGCTGGCTGAAAGGCTTTAAATGAAGGCATTGCTTGGGACTGGGGGAAGCTTTGTGACGGAGAGTTGCCAGAATCAATGGCAGGACTTTATTCATGTTCACTGCTGATCAGGAAGCTGTGTTAAATGCGACGTTGTCATCTGCAGATGCTGTTAAATTGTTTGACATTGCAACACCCATGAAAAGAGAAATGTAAAAGGCATCTGTGAACGTTACACAGATGAGTGGAGTAATTCATTTTGGAAACAGTCAAGAGCAAGGGAGCACTTCTGAAGGAACATTGCCACCTGTAGTACTGCACAGAGATGAGAAAGCCCGGGGGAAGAAGTGCTGTCAGTGGATGTCTCACTGCAGACCAGATACTTCTTCTGCATGTTCTGGCTGTGAAAAAGCCACTGTAATGTTGGGATCTGTGTCTGAAAAGACTCTCTCCTGGGCAGGGCTCCTTTGAAGAGGGGGCTGTGTCTGTCCCAGTGCTGTTGCAGGTAGCATGGCGAGGAGAGCCACTTGCTTTGCGCATTGCTTGGCATCTTTGTGGAGTTTTCCATCTGTTAAACAGCAGTGATACCTGACTTGGCTGGAAATGGTGGGGTTTTGGCTCTGGTGCTTAAAGCAAGGCTGTGTACAAAGTCCGTGATTCCCAGTCTGCTATAAAGCAGCACTGCTTCATAGTTCATTGCAGAAGGTGCTGTCTGTTACCCGTGTTTCCTTCCTTAGAAATTATTTTTGAATAAATGCATTGCTTTCCTGCAGATTTACACAAAGATCTCCCTCACTCCCACAGTAGAATGACAAATTCAGACTTAATTCATGTTAAGCACTCTGTATACATACAGCATTGCTGTGCTAAGGCTGCAGACTTGCAAAAGATACTGCCCACGGATGACAGGAGATGATGCTTACAGAAGCATTCTGCTCACAACGCCCCTGTTAATGTATCTTTCTTATTTCCAATTCTTCCTCTCCCCAGCATCAAAATAAAAAAGTTCCTTTTGGTTGACCTGGAGTCAATACCAGAGCATACGTTATTGCATGTTATCAGTAATCATTAAAGCATTGATCCACTTTATTAATATGAAGACAAAGAGCATTACAGGCACGTAGCACAGCCCCGGTGGGATCTGAGAAGCGTTTCCATTTACCTGTGGCTGGTTGGCTGCAAACTGTGTCATGGTGAGCAGCAGCCACGGGGTAAAATTTCTATATGGATTGAGAGCTTTTTGTTCTCGGTGCAAATGCTTGGTGAGGAATTCTGTGGAAGGAAGTAGATAAATGTGGGAAGTTAGGCATGTCCCAGCCTTTGTGCCCTGCAGAGTTCTTAGGGGCGGCTGGTGAAGCCTGCCTGTGTTAGCAGCAGTAGAAGGTAACCTGCCAGAACCCAGGTGTGGGACAGCTTGCATGTGCTGAAGCTGCTGAATGCATTTTCTGTGGTGTTTGCTATTTCTTTTGGTGTCTGCTGTTGATTAAATTTCTAATGGACCACAATGTTCCTGGAAGATTTTAATTACATTTGCTCTTTCTAGGCTGTTTTGATATCAAGTGAACTTTCAAAAAGCCACAATCATCTCCCAGAGAACAAAAAACAAATTGAAATTCTGCCTTGCAATCCCCAGCTTGAATTTCACAGCTGCAGAGAAGCAGCTTCATAATGAGGAGCTGGTGCAGGGTGCGGGAGCCCCAGGCAGTGCCCACACCATGGGGCTGGGAGTAGGGCTGCTGTGTGTGCAGCACTGCTGAACTTGGCACCAGCATGGACTGAAGCTGAGAAATGCAAGGAGCTCACCATGCGAGAATATTTTTAACATAGAATCATAGAATCATAGCACCTCAAAGCAACTTTGGTGATATTTTTCTTGCTGCTAGCTCAATTCACAAATCGTGTTTATCTGCAAATATGCCTAACTTTGAAGAGGCCTGGTGTAGTGGTATAACGGGGATCATAGAATCATAGGATGGCCTGGGTTGAAAAGGACCATAATGATCATGTAGTTTCAACCCCCTGCTATGTGCAGAGTTACCAACCACCAGACCAGGCTGCCCAGAGCCACATCCAGCCTGGCCTTGAATGCCTCCATGGATGGGGCATCCGCAGCCTCCTTGGGCAACCTGTTCCATTGCTTCACCACCCTCTGGGTGAAAACCTTCCTCCTATTATCTAACTTAAACCTCCCCTGTCTCAGTTTGAAACCATTCCCCCTTGTCATATCACTATCAGCTCGTGCTGGGGATGCTCTACTGAAGAATTGTGCTGTTCTGAGAAGGCTACTGTGCTGCAACATGAGTGAGAAGCACAGCATTCTTCTGGGATTCCGTGTCATAGATGCTTTGGTTTCTGTTCACAACTTGCCCCCAAGAAGTACCTCCTCTGGTTAAGCTCATTGCATTGTCCAAAGGCTGCAGTGTAAATAAATGGTCAGATTTAAATTGCCCACCCCTTTCTGCCTGCTAGAATCAATGGGTTCCTTTGACTGGATGAAACACTTGTCCCTTTGAGACAAGCTCAGCTAGCTGGAAAGGGTGGGAGCCTCAATCCAAGCTTGTTGGCTTTGTGTTTTGCATCCATCTTCTGTTTCACAAGCCCTGAAAACTGTCAGTTAGAAATGCAGTTGTCTGGGGAGTAGAAATTTACTGTAGGTCTGTTTATTTAAGGGATAATGTCAGCCTTGGTGAGGTGAACCTGCAGCCCTCCCTTGTTCCTGAGGCTGATAAAATCCCAGAGCTACACTGCACCTCGGGCAGGTCGTTATCTCTGTCAGATGAGTATTTGTCATTGTTTTATGTAAGTGAAGGTCTTAGCGTTTGTTTTCAGAAGGTTTTCAGCTGGATTTCAGAACACAGCCGAGATGCACGAGGCAACCTGCCTAACCTTGCAAAGTAGTTTTTTTCAAGAGGTAAGATGAAGGGCTTTTAGTTTTTCACTTTGTGACAGATTATCAAAGAAACAAATGCTGGTTTTAGTTCTCGTAAATGTGACAGGCTTTGTTGTTGAGTGTGTGCAGTGAAGAGTGCAAGGCCCTGTCTGTTATTTACGTGTTGATGCTTTCGGCTCAGACTGATGGGCGCTGTGAGAAGTAACCCAGCACATGCCTGCTGCATTGCAAGCCAAGCTGGAGATAAAGCAGGTGGCAGCTTTGGAGCAGGAGTAACAGCCCATCTGCAGGAGCAGTCCTATCCTGATGGGTGTGTTGATCCCAGCATCCCTAGGCCTACAGCAGTCAACAGCTCATAACCAGCAAGTCCAGACGTTTTACAGTTAAATCACTAAAAAGCTTTAGTACTGCAGAAAAGCTAAGCTATGTTGGTCAGCTTTACTGGCTTACTCAGCAGCTCATCAATAATGGAATAAACGTAGGCTGCAGCACTTAACTAGATTGTAGGAAATTGACATTGCTAGCAAAAAATAAAAGGGAAGTATTAATTGCAGGAAATAATTGTGGTACATCTGAGGTTGCATTTTATCTACCTCAAAGCAGTGCTGGAGCTGTGATACAACATCTACTTGGTCTTTTCACCTCCCGAGGGAAACAATTAGAAAACATTACAACAAAAAGAGTTCTTTGAAATTTTGGCACCGTGGTCATTACATATGATGAAATATTCACTAGCATTTTATGTATGCGTGCGTTTGGGAGGAAAAATAGGGCTTCTTGCAGCATTACTGCTGGTCAGGGCTGTATTCCTTGGGAGGGGAAGTGCCTGTGGGTGGCAATCTTTGGCCTGGGATCTGGTGGGGCTGGAGGCAGCAGCTCTCAGTGCTCCACAGTACTGTCTTAGGCAGCCAAGAAAAGCAGTGCTTTATGCACAAGGAGCCTCCTACACTGAGGAGGGCAAAGCAGGGCACATCACGGACCCGTATTTATGCGGCCAAGCTTGGAGGGCTTTGCATTCCTGCTGTTTTCCTGTGATTCTCTAGTTGACTTTGACTATGTAGGGGCTCTATCCGGCTTTTCTGGCTGCATGCCTGCAGGCTCACTGGACAGACAATTGCATGTGGTGTGAAAGGGAGCTGCCTGCCATGTGGCCACAGTGAGGGTTTCCTCTGTTTCTACAGGGAAAAGCAGATTTTCCCCAGTCAGATCCCCTTTCCAGGTATTTCAAGACTGGAACATCATCTCCCTGGGGGGAGAAGTCCCCTTCATCTACCCATAAAGAAGGGTTTTATTCACTTTCTCTCCTGAAGCACATTCATGTAAATTGTCCTGTGGGCTATATTTTCATTGCAGAATTAACCTGAGCCATCCCCGCTTGTATTAGTTGTTATAGAATTAATTTAGCTTGTGTGAGAGTTGCTACACCACAAACTCGTGTTTGAGTCATGCTGTGTAAATACATCAGCAGCTGGTGAGTTGTATTAACGTGAACTCCTGTTTGTAATCCCCAGCAGCTAATAAAACTCTGTTTCAGGCATGGAAATTAAAGGGGATTTTAGGTGTCCTTTGGAATTGAAGTAGTGGTAAGTGTGGCTTGTAGCTCCAATTGAAAAGCAGCCCTCCAACACATTGCTGCTCAGGTGGGGCTGCAGAGGGGCTGCCAGCACTGTGCTGCACTGTGGGGTGGCTGCAGTTGGGGTGGGAAGGGCCAGCCTGATGCTGAAAAAGCCATTCCCCATTGGACTAAGTCAGTAAGACCAAAAAATGTTGGTTTGGAGTTTGGGAAAAAAAAAAAAGTCCAATTCTTGGAGCCCTTTATCACTAAAGCTTCCCTTGCTGCTATTTAAGCTACTGCATCATGGCTGTTTCTTCAGCACATCCTTTCAGATTGTTGCTCCCTCCTGTCAGTTGGCTCCAGATACCCACATCTCACTTCTTTAATAAAGACACAAGTTGAAATAGAATAGTTATGAGGCATTTTCTTAGCACACCACAGGCTCAAAATGGTGTCTTTTGTATCTATTAATGATTGAAAAACACTTTTATTTATTTTTATTTCAGTAGTTTCTTAGTTTGTCTCCTCTAGAGTGAAGTCCTTACTCTCTTGCCTTCAGAAGCACCAGCCAAGAGCTCTTTCTGAAAGTACCAGATTCGTGGAATTGTAATTAATGTGCAAAGGATAAACGCCATTCAGTACAGAACTCATTCAAGTTTCTACCCAGAAATTGCTCTGCACCTTTGAGTTATAGATAACCACATATTTAAAAGGGTAGCTCACTGATCTCTTTATTTTTTGAACCGTCAAGAAAATTCAAACTCCAATAACTGCTTCACAAAGGTTTGGGTGAGCGGAGGCATCAGATCTAATTCTAACAGAAGGATCAGATGATCAAAGAACAAGGCTGAGCACAATGTAGAAAATTACTACAAAGGAAAGCTTGGAGTAAGAAGAGAAGATTGAAGAAGAAGTTATTTAACTTGAGATTTTTCAGATACAAAAGGAACAAGAGGTCAATGAAAAATTCGGCAGGCCTGCAAGAAGTAATTTATTGACAAAAGCAGCAGACACTTCTAAGAAGGATTTGATGAATTCTCAGCCTTGGTGCTCACCTGGCAAGGTGGAAGACAGGAGCTGAAATGATAGAAGTCTCCCCTGAGGAGGGGAGGAAGTGCTGGAGGAAGTGATAATCAGCCAGAAAGCACCAAGCTGTGATGTCTGCCAGTGAGCTGCAGTAACAGCCTCCAGAAGAGGCGGCTGCATCCTCTGCACCTCCGTGTTGTCATGAAGCAATGCTTCATTAACTTCAAGGGGACCAAAGGATCAAATCATTTAAAAAGAAGTATTTAAATACTTTCCTCCTGATTTTCTTTCATTTGGTGTCTGCTCTCCTTCTTCCCCTCCACATCACTATTTCAAGCTGTTGCCATTCGTGGGCCTCTCTGTTTGCTCCTTCCCTCTGCTGCCTTTGGTCCTTCTTGACTTCCAGTTGTATTGCTGCCTTACTGTGGGTGTGGAGTATGGCGGGGGCGTGTGGAGCTCCCCCACGTGGGCCTGAGTTAGCACTAACGTTCCTGTGTACTGAGCACAACGTGAAGAATGGGTATTAGGTATGTGGATGGTCATTAGGAAAGGAGGAAAGATATTGGTGCCAGCGAAATAAGGAGGTATTGATTCACCAGTAGAAATTACCTGAAATTTTTCAAGCTTTCTGCTCCTAATAGTTTATTTGCTTATGTGAGTTTGCTTTCCAGAGCTGCACCACATCCTTCCCCAGCTTCCAGCTGTGGTCAGCATCTTACAGAGACAGAGCGTGAACGCTCTCTGCAGAAAACAGCTTTCCTCAGCTGTAGTTGAAGTCTCTGCCCTCTCTGCCCCTGCATTCCTGTAACTTCATCCAACAGAGAGATTTTCTGCTCATCACCAAAGCAGTGAGCCCTTTTTCAGGTGCATGCATTACACGGTTCAGTGCATCTTATCTTTGACATCCCTTTCTAAAAGCAGTTGCTGTTGGACTGGGTGTACTGATGGCATGATTTAAAATGCATGTGTTGCTGGAGACCTCCTTTGCCTCTGTCTGGACCTGTCATTGTCACCTGTGAATACTTACATTATGCTAATCCACATCTTGTTCATATGTTTAGTGTTAATCAACATAAGCAAGGTTGCTGAATGCTTAAATGCTAGGCACAGCTATTTTGCCTGTGACAGGAATGTATGAAAAATAACTTTCACAAATATTTCTAATCAAGAAACAATGGAGAAATTGCTTCTGAACAGCTTAATAACAAGCAGGACGTGAGTCCCAGCGTTTCAGTTTTATGCTGCATCGCTTCTCTAACTAGCAGGGATTTGCAGCTGGAAAGGTTTGCATATTTGCCAACATAAAAAGAAAATGATGAGGAATGCTTTTCATTATGCATTTCTTTTTTTCTTCTGCTATAAAATGCATCCTGTTGTAGCTTTGTAACATCCATCCCACTGAGCTGCCTCGCAAACCAGAGATGAGTAGGACAGCCCCTTTGGAGTTGGTCTTATCTCAAATTCAGCTGAGCCCTGACATGGTCGTGCTCCAGGACATCCCAGCACCTCATCTCAGGTGCCTCCTCTGTGCGTATCTATCACTGAGTTTGCAGCTTGAGAAGGGTTTGGGAGAGTTCTCTTTAACACCACAGAGATTCATTTCAGTGGACACTGAATTCCATGCAGTGGGGAAGGATTTTAGAGTGGTGCCCTGGGTGGGAGCACATGCAGCAGTGCCCAGCTCTGAGCTGCAGGAGAGGGTGGCACAGGAGGGGACAGGACAGGAGATCTCGCTTTGGTCTCAGAAGAAAGTAGGTAGAAGCAGCTCAGCGGCTGAAAAATGATGGTTCAGAAACTAGGAGAGCTAAGAGCTTGTTTTGTTACCCTCTGACGTGCTTAGGGTCAGCGTTGTAGTTTCATGACGTTCCAGAATATGCTTGAAGCTTGTTCAAATTTCACTGCTTTATGAACTTGTCATTGTGACTTTCTCTAAAATCCCTTCCGATAGAAAATGGCCAGTCCTGGTGTGCAAGGGATCTTCTCCTTTTCCTTTTCTTTCTTCTTTTTCCCCTCCTTTCCTTCCCACGTATGTCTTTGTTTGGAGTGTCAGCCCCGCGTTAGAAGGACAGGAGAGGTCAGCGCATCCCGGTGGGTGTTTTATTGTCAGTGCTTCGGTGAGCCTCAGATTTGTGTTCCTGGAGTGCTCTGATATCCAGAGCAGGAGCAAACACTGACTTGATTTTTGCTGCTGTATCTTAAAGCAATGAGGCTAGGGACTCCTCTAACGTCGGGAGCAGTAGAACTACAATCCCCCTTTTTTTTCTGTGTGCTGTTAGGTGAAGTCAGAAGTTTTTTTTATCTTTCTGTGCAGAAGGGCAGGAAAGTGTGAGACTTCCAAATAAATATAGACTCATCAAAGAGAGAGGATACTATATATTTAAAATGGCCCTGTAGCCTGAAAGTCAATGGGAGAATGGTGTCCTCCGTATCAGTGTGCTGTGTTTGCCCACGTGGGGTTTGCATATTGCATTATAGCTGATGGTATCTGACATTCACTGCTTCCATTTACAGCCCAACATGTGTGAGGGCTGTGCAGGGGCACCTCGATGAAGCAGTGGGGCCAGGGAAGCGGTGCCTGGGGTCTCAGCTGCCCTTGGGACCTCCGGAGCTGGGCATACACCGCAGGTTTCCCATTTCTGGTGGCTGCTTTCTGCCAAGGCTTTTTATCTTAGAGTAATGAAATCTTGATGACAATTTTCATAGCTCACAAAGGAGGATTGCTGAAGATCTGTTTCCTATAGGGTTGATAACTTTTTTTTTTGCTGTCATCCTGTTGGCAAGAATTGAATCTGAAACAAGCAATAAGTCTTCTGCTGAGAGGAGCTGGAAAGGAAACCGAGGGCTGCCTGGAAATTAGTGGTCTGCCCCTGATGAGAAGTCGTTCATCAGCTTCAGCAGAAAGTTGCCAATGCTGCAGGTCTCTGGTTCTTAAGGTACCCCTACCTTATGACAGAGGCTTGTATGCCTTTTCTTCCACCAGGAGCATCTGCAGGTACCCACAGCTGCCCTGCAGAGATGGACATTCCCACTCCTTATGGATTAGCAGCAGAGATCTTACTGAAAAAGCAAAAGTTAATCACTTTTCCGCTGTCTGGCGCAGAAATAAATCACTGGCTTATTTTGCAAGAACATGAAACAGGTCAGACAATGGCCAGTAATGTATTTGCTGTGGCAGATACCTGCTCTGGTTGAAGATCAGTGCCCGCTCTCAGTGGATGTGCAGGTGGTGTCTGTGTGTTGGAAGGAGCCTCCTTTTACAAACAGCAGAATTTCATAATTCCAGTGGCATAATACTGCGCTCGCAGTCTGGGTGAACCTCTTGGGCTGTTCTGAGGTGGGGAAGGCGCATTCAGGACACTGACAGAAGGCAGGTGGAAAGCAAAGCAACAAAAACAACCTTCCAGCTTTCTGCATGTGTGAAATCCAGCTGATAAATGAGAGAGCAATTGTTTGCTTTGGGAATTTTATTTTCCCAATAGAAATTTCTTCTCTTGTCCATACGTACCTGTTCTGTGACAGAGGGTTTGGGGATGGGGCTGCACACATGGCCCTGCTGCTGCCGGGCCCTGAGTGCTGCACCCAGCGCACCTCTGCACCCAGCACTGTGTGGGCAGTGTGTCATGACAATGGCAGTGGCTCCAAAATACCCTCAGCTGGGAAAACTGAAATTAAAAAACCCTCTGACTGAATATCAACGTTCAGATTTTGAGTCTGTTTGCTTTGGTTGTGGCTATTGCATGCAGCAGCCTGCTGCCAGCAGTGGGACTTGGTGCTGTGCCCACCCTGCCATTGGTTCCTCCTGAAATGGAATATGCATAACTGGTTAATGAGAGCAGAGAGTATCTCGGCTGCTGTATTGGACAGAATTTGATGGTAGCTATCACTGATGATGTGATTTGGGAAGCGCTTCAGCCTTCAAGTTGTAATAGTAATAACTCAGGCCAGCAGTCAGCACTGCAGGAGCGCATGCATCCCTTTATTGGAAGCATTCTTCATCTGCTGCAACCTTAATGTGGATTCTCTTGCTTAAACAAAGTTATGGCGGAGTTATAGATGGAAATACACATCGGTAGTGCAGGGAGCAGCACATTATCAGGGCACTGCGGTTACTGCCCCAACCAGGTGATAACTCTGCATAATGCACTCATCTCCAAACTTGTCACAGTTGTTCGTGCCTTCGCTGCTTTTCACATCTTCACTTCGCTTTGCAGTTGTGCCATATAGCACCTGAATTTACATGAGAACGAGCTCCTGTTCCCCAAACCGTGCTTTTCCTTGGTTGGAAGGCCTGCTGCTCCTCTGCACCGCTTGCTGAGCTGGGCAGCAACATGGGCAGCCCTCGCAGGGACAGCAAGCAGCCCCAGTGCTCGGGCAGCATCCTTGGGCTGTGCTGGGAGTGCTGCTGCTGGGCTGCGGGCACAGGGCTGCAGCACGGCTTGGCTTCTGTTATGATTTCAAGAATCCTGAAAACATGTGTTGGAAGGGTAAAATGTCAGTGATTTTAGCTGCTTGGGAGCTACCTGAAATGATCATTTAATTATTTGTTGCTATGAAAGCCTCTGCAGAGCAAAAAGCCTGTTTTGTCCCTGGGCCCCATGGTAAGGAGGCTCCAATCTGCAGATCCCACTATTACAGCACTTAGTCACCACTAACCCCTCTTTATTTACATTTACTTGTAAATTTTGCTTCTGATGCTATTCAGTCTTCATTTTAATTTTGTGAATGATTTCAGTGTATCAACCACTGGCAGTAATCACTGTGCATGTCACAGACCTTGAGGTTTCCATAGGGACGATGTGATTCCCCATGATTGCTTGCATAGATACTGGTAAACCACTGCCCTGCTCACATTTGATGTTGGTTCTTAAGCCAGCTGTGTTAGGGGCTGCTGTAGTAGCAGCAGGGAATGGGACATAATCTGCCTTTAGTTATATGTTTGGGGCGGACAGCAAGTCTTGTCTTCGGAGCCTGTTCGTGCCCAGTAGGGTCTGCTCCATCTCACTGATGTAGTTCAGTGCACGCTAGCAGTGAATCAAAATATTCCCAGGCGATATGCTGGGCTGGGGCTAACGTACTGAGGGGATTTTTGTCTAGAAAACAATTGCTTTCCTGCAAGCAGTCTGCAGAGGTGGAGCGTCAGAAGGTGTGCATTCACAGGATGGGAAATTAACAGTCATAGAGCTGTCTGCTCAGTGCACAGGGTGTTATGAGGCTGGGAGGTGCTGATGCTCATCTTAATGAAACTTGCCAAACTAATCTCCATTTTAATGGGTTATTTGTAATGGCTGCAAACAGCAAGCTGTAGTGGAATATGCCCATCATGTTTTTTTCTAG
Organism: Pavo muticus; assembly: GCA_016647715.1. Lineage (NCBI taxonomy): Eukaryota > Metazoa > Chordata > Aves > Galliformes > Phasianidae > Pavo > Pavo muticus. The sequence continues at coordinate 158,559 of JACDJE010000647.1, read as the reverse complement.
CAGAGAAGATTGCAGTGTAGAACATGAAAATTATGAATCTTCGGAAGAAAGTCATGCTTCTAAAGTTATGAAATGATGCAGTGAATGCTGTATGTCATCTCAGTTAGAGCGTGGTCTGTTAATGACTGGGAAACAAAAGTTGTGACTCGGAGAGCATATCCCAGCAGGACCCCACCAGGAATGGCCCCGCACATCCAGATTGCAGCAGCTCAAATGTACAAACAGAGCACTGTCTTATTTAGCCTGCTTTGCACGGATGTGATTTAACTTGACAGAAGCTGAGCTTACCTAGAGGTGTCTAACGGCTGCTCTTGCTCTCTTTTACAAGACCCTGTGATGGGAGGTGAAATGCAGACCCAAAATAGCCGATGAAGTATCCCTGTTAGTTACACAGCGGTATGTGCATCTGTTCAATGACCTGAATTATATGTGGTTAGTCTGGCACATTTCTTCATAGTGCACTACAGCAAAGCTAAGGGAGAGACCCCAACGTCTGAACGTCTGCTCTTCCCTCCTTTCCTCCCTGATGTGAACTCAATAGAAATGTTTGGAGTCAATTTATTATCAGTCGTCTGTGGAAATACAAAATAACTAAGAACAAAATAACTAAGAATTGCTTATTTATTTATTTATTTTTGTCCAGTAAGACCCCTTTGATCGTTATCATAAGAAAGAAATGAAACCAGCTGCTAACTCGGATTGACATTTCTTGTTCACATTCTTTATTCTGTTCTGACATATTCTCTTTAACGCTCCTGGGAACAGAACACCACTGAGCTCGCTTGTTCTGTACGTTAGCCTGGCGTGAGCAAGGGAGCACACACGTGTCCCATGCTGGCCACGTGTCCCATGCTGGCGCTGGCATTCCCAGCTGCTCTCAGAGCTGTCCTTGTCATCATGTGCACAGCTAGGACACATTTTCCTGGGGCCTTTTTCTGTCTGGTCACAGTGCTTGTTGCTGTGAGCTTGTTAGTTTAGCTCTGCACGTCCTCTGTACTATTCACAGAGGCTGTCGATGCAAAAGAAATGTTTATAGGTTAAGATATAGGGATTGTTTACTGAGCTTTGGTTCTGTGCATGTACCTGGTACCTGGTGCTGGCCGCTCCTTGCAGACTTTCTGGCAGCTGAGCACATGGTGATTGCAGCCCTCAGCGCTGCCAGAGATGCCACCGTGGTTGCTGTGGTCCCGTTGCACTGGGCTGTCTCAGTCAGACTGGTGGAACGTGGCAGGGTGCAGCTTGGTCGTCTGCAGGGAGGGGAGCTGGGTCATGGGTCTGTGGCATTTTCTGCTACGCTGACTGCCAAAATTCCCGTAAAAAGCCCTCTCCTCATTCCCTGTGTAGGAGAGGCTTTGATACGCTGCATTTACATTCACATACTGCTTTTCAAAGGGCAGGAGCTCCTGTTGGCATGGTGCAGGGCTGTTCTGGTGCCCAGAATCTATGTGGTGGCACAACTCCGTCCCCGCCCCTCGGGGTCTCTAGCTTCAGACAGCCATGCAGTTTTTCCTTTATGAATTTTATCATTTTGAAAGGCAAGACTGCACTTGGCACAAAGTTCGAGCATATTTCATGGGATAATACATGATTTTCATTACCAAAATGTGAGCTTCTTCATCCCCGGGCATTGCCCTAGTGGCATCTCAAGAAACAAAGGTGGCAGCTCTGCCCCAAAGTGCTCATCTGCATGCAGCCCTGGCTCAGGTGCACTCCCCATTGGAGCAGTCCTGCCCCACAGCCTTGTTTTGGGACTGACCCCAGGCCTCTTCCCCCCGGGCAGATTCTTTTATGACACTCCCCATCCACCGGCTCTTGGCTGCTGCCTGCACAGCGCTCGGCTCCATCTCCTGCTGCTGGGGCAGCACGGGGCCCTGCCTGGCTCTCCCCTCCCAGCCCCCAGCTCTCATCTCCTGCTTTGTTGATATTTTTCTGCAAATGCTCTTCCTCTGTTTATAGAAGAAATATTCCAGCTGAAGACAGAAAGCAGTATCCGCCTCGTGTTGCATTGAAGTTGTCACTAGAAACGTGAAGTATTCCCTTCCTGAGCTCTCAGCTATCTGTTTTCAAGTGTGACATCCTTAGGGCAAGCGCGAGGTCCGCTCTGTGGAGTGCTGCTCAGTTTTATTACTAAACCAAAGATGAACCAGCAGACAGTAATGCAGTTTTATTTCCAGCTCTCACTGCGCTGACTCATACAGGCAGAACAAGACCTCCATCTTTCTTTTTCCTTTTCTTGGAGTGCACAGATGTCTGCATGTGGGCAATCTCTCTCGATGTTCTCCAGGAGGATGGACAGAGCAGCACAGCAGTGCCTGACCCTGTGTTTCAGGAGGGGCTGCTGCTCCAGCCTGGGGTGCCACATGCCAGCCCTGCACTGCTGTGCTCAGGAGAGCACCCCTCACTGCTCTGACCCCTCATTGCTCTGACCCCTCACTGCTCTGACCCCAGCACCTCACTTCTCATCCTCCACTTGGTGGCATGGAGTGACATTTCCCTTTATTTGGTTTGGTTTTTCATAGCTGTCTATGCTGTAGACTGGAAAGCAAGTGGCTTCCTAACGTTTCAATTAATGCTGTCAGTGCTGTATTTGCATGAAAATCTAGATGATCCCAAAGCTTCAAGTCTCATCTATTCCATCTGATTTCCCAGTTTTATTATTCACTGGCTTTCATGTAATGAAAAGTATATTTCCTGCAAAATGAAGGGGAGGACCTCTGCCTTTTGAGATCTGGCAAAACTAACTAGCATGAGAATTTGCTTTGGGCCCATAGAGGTGCAATAATGAATCTTTTAATGGTCCTGTTCTGCCTTGTCCTTACCCAGAGTAGAAAGGTTTCTTTGAAAACATCCTGGTGTATTGTGATGGCTCGTGAGCGGAGGAGGAGGGGGTGAAATTAGGTTCTGCTGTTTTGGAAGAAACATTAAAAAAGATCTGAGGAAAAATACCAGAGAAACAAAAGCAAACCCACATGAGTGGTAAATTCTTTGTGAAAATCTGAAGTAGGAGGACTTACCTTGTGTTCTGACAATGACCAACAGAAAAGGCAAGTGATGGACCTTAATGATCCCCAGACAATTTTTACAGGTATAGAGCAGCAAAACCAGCCTCAGCTTGGTCTCCTTGTCACCCTGCTGGTTTCCCCGTGGCACAGCAGATCATCCCATGCTGCTTCCATTTATCCCCGTAGCACTGTAAGATGGCTTTGTTTGCTCTGTGGGAGGACTTTCCTTAGCTGTCTGTATTCCTGCTTCAAGCTGGGACAATTTCAGTGAATTATTGGTGCGTATTCATCATAAGCAAACGCACCTGATATGTACGGGTTAGTATAGTTGAAACCTGAGCAGTCTTATCAAGGAATTATTCCCAAGGAGCTCCTGCCAGGGCCTGGGGCCAGGCAGTGCACATGGCGGTGGTGTTCTGGCACAGACAGCTGAGGACAGCAACGGGTTAAAAATTTGCTAAGCAACAGAAACTCTCATTTCATTCCCTTAGAAAAGGAACATTTTTCCTCTTGGCTTTGGATTATTTTTTTTTTCTCCTAGCTAGCCAGTTCTGTACATCTTTTGTTTTAAAAATCAGAGCTGGAAGAGAGGGCACGGGGCTGTGGGCATCGCCCATGGTGCATGGCTGTGTGTGCAAGGGGACTGCTGTGCTTCCTCAGTGTCTGCCTTGGGGAGGAATGATGGGCATGGCCGCTTGGGTCTCAGAATAGCCAGGAGAGAGAAGGAATTGGTAATGTTAATTGAGCCTTTTTAAATCAGGACCTACTTGGGAGCACTCCAAGCAGATTGCTGCAGGATGAAGGACAAGGGCTTGCCATAAACCATCACTTTTTGATTTTGTGTTACTATTAGACCAATGCTCAGTGCTGTACTTCAGGAGACAAAAAAAAAAGAAGAACATAAGAATGAATTTCACCAATGCCATAGCTTTTAAAATCTGGGTACTTTTGAGACTTTTCTTCACTAGTCTTAAACGTGGGCGCTGTAGCTTTGCTTTACAAAGAGAAGATGGCTGATAACTCGCAGGCACGGCGGGGTACAGTGCTTTGGGAGCGTGTTTCCTGCTGGTCAAGATCCATGTTGCTGCATGCCAAACAAAGCCACCCTCTGCTATGGGGTGTATCATAATGGCAAAGTGATGGAATGAGGTTTAATTGCTAGCAGGCAGCAGTGGTAATTAGCCAGGAGCCCATGGGTCTCACAGATATGGTGTGAGGGATTAGAACCCAGGCTTCTGGTCCTCGCGTAGAGGTAACCATCAGCATCTCTTGCACCCCAAGCAAGTAACACCTCTTAGCCTGATAAATCTGAATGGTCATCTTCAGGGAAAGGAAATTCCTGCCTGCAGTGTCACATACACTGGTTCATTATTGTTTACAACTCTTCTGTTCCTCTGAGATCCTGGTTTTTGGCTGTGAGAGAAAGCATCTGCTGGTGAACTCGTGGTCTGGGACTCCGTACTCTTTGCCCAGACTCAGATACAGCTCTTCTCTCATTCCTGTTTTGCATATTTTAGTCATACAAAGAGAGATGCACGCAGTGAGCGATTCCCATGATTTCACAGGGATCTGTCAATGCTGGCTCCTAGCCAAGACAAACCGTTTTTCCTTTCAAGTCTCAAAGAAAACTAAATATCCACGCATGCCCTCTGACTCCATATACTGTGCTGCTTCAAGTTAACAGTAGTGCAGCATCGGGAATGCAGTTTTGTCTTCCTAAATTCCTTTTTCCTTTTTTTTTGATCTCCCATCAGCCACATCTGTGCCCAAAAGTAGCACAGGGAGCACAGACCCACCTGCACTGCAGGAGCCCCTCATTGCTCCTGTTTGGCGTGGAGCTGACTGAGCCAGACTCCTGGTGCTGAGGAGCTGCTGCCATGTGAGGATGCATCTCCCAAAGCCTCTGGTCATCCTCCAGCCTTTCCTGTGGGCAAAAAGCACAAGAGTGGTGGTTTTCCATGTGCGTGCTGCAAGCTGTCTCATATTTTAATATGCAGGTGCAAATAAAATACTAATCAAATAGATGCTATAGGTATTTGGATGAAAAGGTGTTTAATCTCAGAGTTCTTCAGAGCTTCCTGGAGATGAGCGCAGCCTGAGGCTGGGGAAGGCCCTTTGCTGGAGCCTGGGGGCAGGGGGGGACCCAGGGCAGTGCCCCACCTGCCAGGAGCTTTGCACCCACCTGCAGCTGCTATGTGTGAGTTCAGGACTTTGGCATTGTGTTGCCACAGTATGTATGCTTTAAAAAATGCTGTATTTTGAGTTATGAAATGGAAAAAGAAAGCACATTATGCATAGCACCACAGCCTGTTGCAAGCAGTTAAGCTGATTGAGCACCGTTTGCTGGCGTGCACAGGGGATGCAAAGGCACCTCCACGTGCCAGCGCTGCTCTGCTGGCTGGCTGTGAGCAGGGGAAGACCAGGGCTGTGCTGCGGGAGAGCAGTGCTTGTCAGCTTCTGATTTCTGGGGCTCTGGAAGATGGGTTTGATGAAATTGTTCTCCTAAGTTAGAGGAAAGCTGAAGAAACCTGTTGTGGTGCTTTGTTCTCCAGTGTGGGAATGAGGTTCTTCAGATGAAAGCAGCATTTGCGCAGATGCTGCCTTAATTGAAATCCCTGTGAGCAAATAGCAAATTAAGTCTGCCTTCCTGACTTTTAACTCCTTCTGTGCCTCAGCACTTGTCGTTTCCACCTGCCAGGAAAAATAACAGGGTGCACCGTGGATATGTTGAAATATGAACTGAAGAAAGCAGAGAGAGTTGTTCAGCATCCTTTGAGCCACCAAATGTTTGCAGGGTTTTGTTCATCACTTTGCAGCTTTTGTGTCCCCAGAAAGGATGCGTAGATACTTGTAGGAAAATAAGTTATTGATGACAGTCTCGTAAATGCCTCTGCTGCGTGAGGAAGCACGCAAGGGCTCAGGATCGTAGTGACATTTTTTACCCATTTTTCCTGTTATGCTTTATTTTCCCCCTGACTTTTATGCTCGAGATGAGCGTTAGGGATTGCCGTTTCCTACCTTTCTGTCAGCCTCCTAATTAGCAGGAGCACGCAGTCCGGGCAGCTGGGGCTTTGACGGCTCGCACGCTCTCGTTTCTCACTCAGAAGATTCCCATTCATTCGGGATTGGTGCTGCGCCCGCAGCCCTGGCACCCCCCCGTGCCCCTCACCGCGCCTCCGGGACGCCAGCTTAGCATTCAGTGGGAGCGATGCGCTGATGCTCTCCCCGTAGACCTCCAGGCTGCTGGTTGGAGCCATCAGGGAACGGGAGGAAGAATTACCCTGTGTGTTTGTGTGGCTGTGCTCCAGTAAATATTTTGATGCATCTGCTGCCAGCTCTGGTCTAAGGGAATCTACCTAGCATTTAAATTTTGATGGGGAGCTGCTCTGAATAATAACAGTGCAGCCGGCTGTGAGTCAGTGCATGTGTGTTGACTAAAAAAAAAGAAAAAGCCCTCAAAGCTGAACGCTTGCTGAACGCTGAGCTGCAGTGCTTCGCTTTTCCCTCCTCCTTTCTTCTTTTCTTTCTTCTCTTGACTTCCTCTGTTTTGTTTTGTTCTCGTGGGCATTTCACATAGATTTTGTGCACTGGCGGTGGGAGGGAGGGGTGTGAGAAGGATCAGAACCAGCCCAGCCAAAATAAATCCTCCCCAAAAACTCAGGAGTAGCGTTTGCAATGGGCGCTGTGATGGGTACGTTCTCCTCTCTACAAACGAAACAAAGAAGACCATCAAAAGGTAAGATCTGCTTTGCTTTCCCTGTCCCTTCTGTGTATTTGCTGCGATAAAAATTAGTATTAGGAAGGGAGGAGAAAATGAACATGTGCCGCTTGCAAGTAAGCCAGCAGTGTTTATGTGAGTTGTAATTTGCAGAGGAGAGGAGAGTGGGATGTGAGGTGGTGGAGGAAACGTGTGGGCACGAGGAAATTGCTGTGGAGGGGCTTTGGAGGAGAGAACCATCTGAAATCTTGTAATCCTTCGTACAGGCATGGACGAGGAGGAGAAACTCAGCTCCATATGCAGAGCTCTTGCAGGAGAGACCTGTTTATTCCCAAATCCCATGCTCCGTAAATCCACTGAGGAGGGAATAAAACGTAGATGCACGGCTAATTCTTCCCAATACCTTGTGGTTTCTTTCTCAGAAAGTGTTGTTTGAGGCAGTGCTGTATTTCAGTAATCCAACACCAAGCGTGCAGTGCTAATGATGTGTGTTTTACGAGGATTATCAAGAGGAAAAATATTCGGATATTTTTATAAGGAAGGAGAGGAGGGGAAGCTCATGGAAAAAAATAATAGAGAAAGCGAGCAGCAATCCCAGGGATTAAAATCCTGAAATCCATAAATACTGGCTGCAAAACGCTGATTTTTCAGGAGGTCTGGTCTGTGTAGTATTTGCCTGAGCTCTGCTCAGTTTCTTGCAGGGTTAATTCAAAAATTCATGGTGCTGCTGAGCAGAAAGTTGAAAGCACTGCTGGAGGCACATCGGTACGATGCAGAATGAGTATTGTTTAGAGAGCACCAGGAGGAAAACCTTGGAACTTTGGCAAGTCTGCCTGCTATTTGGAGATATTCCCTGCCAGAACTCTATGTTTAGCAGTCTATCAGTATTTCTAGGATAGGTCTCTATTTCCACTGGATCTATTGCTCACTCATACGTATGCTTTTGAATTGAAAGTTGGTATGGATTTTCTAGCAATTCAAAGGAAAAAAATATCATCTTTGGAAATACAGAACTCCAAGTACTCGCTGTATAGAGAAAAATGGGAAGGACTGTGGAAGGCATTTAATTGTGCAGGTTTGTGAGCAAGTGTAAAACCTCGTGTTCCCGATCCAAGACAAGTTGTTGACTGGTAGGGTAAAATTTTACGATAATGTGTGTGTATGCATGGTTTGCAGTTTGTCTTTTTGTGTTATTCATAATACAGCCGTACCTGTATGATTGTCTGGGATGTGTGATATTCGTTACGGTGCAAGCAGAACTGTCTGACCATTGAGACGCATGGAGCGGAGTGGTGCTGGGCACTGCCAGGTGGCAGTGGTTGCGGTGGCAGCAGGCAGGGTCCCATTCACCTGCTAGAAGTCTGAAGGCTGTGTCTGATTTGCAGTAGGTGTAGATCATTTTTGGCTGAATGTATCTGTTCTCCACTAAATTGCTGTCTTCCGATTGGCTCCATTCCCTAAAGGATGGAAGAAATTGCTTTGTTGGAATTCACAAGCAGTAAAAATGCAGCGTCTGGTCACGCGTTTTACCATCTACAGTGGGATTCAATCTTGCTGATGCCTGCTGCTGGCTTTGGTGGTTCAGCTATATTTATCAAATCTTGTGTTCCCAGAGATATCTCCTCTTGGCTCTGATGTGATCCAAGTGTTGCTGTCGATTAGTAGGGTACTCAGTTGGAGAGAGTAAGTTGGAAGAAATCCCTTTGATTTTCTTGGATATTTCCAAAGCCAGCGAGGGATGTCACACCTTTAGGTCACTGTTAACCTGGCAGGAAGGAGCACTGTGGACCACTGCTGTTGGTTTGGCTGACTTCAGCCAGTTGCAAACGTTCCTCGAGCCGTACTCCAAGGATCCCGCCTCGTCTTTGCAGTCTGGCAGAGCTCTCACAGCGCTGAGCAGAGGACAGGGTGCACGTTTGGCTCTGCCAAAGTTTCTGCCTTCTTGGCTGTGGGGCACACTGCCTGCGGCGCCCAGGTTGGCTGCTCCATTTGGTGGTAGCATTGTCTTCTGTTGAGTGAAGCGCCTGTGATCTGTTTCATTATTAGATTCTTTATTATCTCCTGTTTGGTTTTTAGTATTTCCATGTGTTTATTTGAGTATTTCAGGATTAATATAAAAGCTAAGTACTACTGCCAAAACAGGAGCTTGAAGAAATAGTTGTAACAGGTCTAGATCCATAGCCCTGTGAATACGCTCTAATCTTGCTAACTGTGTGCTCTTCCAAGGCATTGGAAGACAATTTGTACAGCCTTGTCTTGCCAAGCAGCTTACAGACAGATCTTAAGCTGCTTTGGTGTAATAAACCAAAAGCAAAACCTATACAAGTATCTTGTTTTAAGAATAGGTAAAAGAAGCAGGTGATGTCTAAAGCCAGGAGTTTCCTATGCGCAAGTAAGGAGGTAGATGCTGACAGGGCTGAAAAGCCTGGTGCTGAGCCCTTCATGGCTTTGTGCAGAAGATGTGGCTTGTATTTCTGTCCCTTGCAGCTCACATGGAGCCGGAAACTGCCTCAAAGTGCAGAACAGCGGTCTGCCAGGTGCAGGACCTTTTCCCTGGGAGTGAGCAGTGCTGTTTGTAGGAGAGCTCATGCTTTTGGCTTGAGCGTGAGTGCCTAGTGCAGTGTAACCAGGTGTTTTGTCTGGGCAGGTTGTGAGCCATGCAGCCTCTGCCTTGGGGTAATGGTTTCTGTTTCCTAGATTTGTGTTCCTAGCAGCAAAGCTTTCCCTGGTCTCAGGGATGACTCTAGTTAGTCAATGAGATGAGCCGTTGGCTTCTGCGGTGATGCAGGGTAGTTCCATTGGTTGCTTGTGCATTTCATTACAAGTTATTTCCTCTGATCTCCTGAATTGATGGCATTTTAATTTTGTTCCCCATTGGGATTCCTCCTGCCTGCCTCCTTCAGCTTCATTCATTCAGGCTGGATATTAGGAAATACTACTTCTCTGAAAGAGTGGTCAGGCACTGGAATGGGCTGCCCGGGGAGGTGGTGGAGTCACCGACCCTGGAGGTGTTCAAGGAATGTTTGGATGTTGTGTTGAGGGATATGGTTTAGCGAGAACCATTGGTGATAGGTGGATGGTTGGACTAGATGATCTTATAGGTCCTTTCCAACCTTAGTGATTCTGTGATTCATGAGCTGGCCAAACGAAAGGTAGCACCTCGTCGCTCCTGCCCTTACATCAGCAAAGCTTCGCAGCCATCCTGGGGAGCCAGTGGGGACAAACTGAGCCAACAGCATGTCCTAACTGCTGGGTACTGCTGCCACCTTCCCAGCACACAGAAAAAAGGGTCTGGAGGCACCAGGGAGGGTAAGAACCGCTGGGAGCTCAGTGCACCAAGCACCAGTGAAGCCAAGAGGAGCACCTGGCCCTCTCAGCACATTAGCAGTTAGCACTAGATGCAAGACGAAGACGGACTTGAGAATTTCAAGTTGCTTGTATATCCTCCAGCGAACATAAGCAATAAAATGGTAAATGAGTTAGGGGGAAAAAAATAAAAACAACACTAAAAGGCAGAGGGCCAGCACAGCAGATAACGCACAGCACAAATACATCTCTGTTTTCAACTCACTGCTGAAATAGAGATTTCTCATGTGTTTTTACAGTCTGCAGCCAATCAGGACCAAATTTGTGGCTAGAATCAGCCATTTCCATATTTGTCATGGAAACGTTCAGATAGCAGATTTGTTCAACAGGGTGGATTTCATGTTTTGGCTGCGTTCTGTACTCCCCGTGTGCAGCGGGGATGTTTACACTGCCTTTTGTGGGAAATTCAATTCCAGTAGAAGAGAAAGGTCGAGGAATAAGGCATCAGCTGTGTTTGCTCTATCTTTTCTCTCTCCTACCCCCAGTGAAAGTGAAATATAACTCAAATATTTCCATTACCTGTGTCTTGTTGGCCCTGAAGCTGCAAGCCCCAGCTCTTACTCTGGCTACACCAGCAGAAAGTACGACTTCTGGCTGGAAATTGCACTTTGCTGAATGCAAGTAACTGTATTTTGATCCAGTGTCACCCAAGCCCAAACTATCAATAGGACCCTGACATAGTTGTTTGATTTTGCAGGGGCTAATGGTATGAACTCACTTGGCTTAAAACGTCAGTAATTAGTTTTGAAGTAAAGTTTGCTTTGAAATGGCTCATTGTCCAAAAGCATCGGATCCTGCGTCTCGCCAGCCATATTTTCAAGTGCATGACTTACCAGAAAACCACTATGTGATACTTGATGGGTCAGTTCTTAGTAAGGCAGTGGTGACACTGTTTTAGAACAGTGCATTAGTGCCTGCTTTAGAACAACCCGTTCTTTTGCTCAGAGGTGCTCAGAGGTGATGCAGGGGGTTGGTCTGGTTCAGTGCTACACCTTTAGAGCAGAGGTGATGGATTTGGGCAGGGGAGCTGCCCTGGGGTTCACTTTGCCTACTAGGTACCTTTACAAAATACATTTTTGTAAGCTGTTTCAGTGCAGCTTTTTTCTCCATGAGCCTTTGAAATTCATCTGGGAGGAGCGACAGACCTTCCTTTATCCCTCGGTGATCTGCTCAGGTTTGGCAGAAAATGGAAGGTTTGACAGAAACAGCTTTTTCCAGGGAAGTACTTTTGTGATGGACATCTACAGCAGCACTGGGTAACAAAGCTGATTGATGTCGTCACTCAGAAGTGATATGGAAAAATCCTGCTGACCAATGTGTGCTCATCAGTAAATGCTGCTTTGGCTGTGTGAAACGTCGTGGTGTCTCCCAGGTGCAAAGAGTGCACAGGAGGCCCTTGGCATTGCTGTCACCCAGCATCCCTGGGATACCTGTTAGGTGACATGGGGGCATGGGAACTGCTCGCACCCCACTTCTCCACATCTGTGCAGTGTCAGAGCAAGCGTGACTGAGGGTTTTTCTTGGAGACTGGGTGCCACAGCCATAGGCAGGGGCTTGCAGACCTACGGCTACTTCTTGTCCCTGCTCCCCCATCATTCAGCCCAGGTGTATTTAGCTCCAGTGTGGCAGCTTGCTCTATTTGCCTTCCCTTGCTCTTGCTTTGTTTCCTGCTTGCTTCCCCATAAATTCAGCTCCTGCCAGTGAGGGAAAGTGATCTCAAATAGCTGGTCTTAAGAGCGAACAGCGCTGATTAAATTAAAATAAGCCGTGCATGTCCCTGATTGCTTCCCACGCACATACAGCGCCTGCATGAACTGCTGTAGTCAGACCCAGAAAGTAAAATGGATGGGGGAAAGTCCATCCTGTAGCACGCTGCATATTACAGCGCATTAGCATCCAAGTTGTGTGTGTATTCCCTGCTGCTGGCACAGCTCCTTGTGGCTCTTGCTGTGCAGCCTGCGCACACACAGCCATGAAGTCCCACCACAGCTGAACAGAGCCTTTGGCTTTGCTTGTCCGGAGGCTTGCAGTGCTTTGAAGTTTTTGTTCTGCAGTAATCCACAAGGGTAGAATATAAAATATTTTCCAACCTGTAACATCCAGCCTTGGTGATCGTCCAACCTCTGTCCTCATCAGCGGTTCCAGTGTGAGTTACGGGTGCCTGTCAGATGGCTGCAATGAGCACTGCCATGCACTTGGATTATTCGCAGCTAAAATATCTGAGACTGTGAGGTGAAAAGCTTTGAACGCAACGTTTAATTTAGCACAGGTTTTGGCCAAGCCCCAGCTTCACAGCGGCTAATGTCACCGCATTTTAAAACATTCCTCTTCATGCTTATTTAAGCTTTATTTCAAACCCTGAAGGTTTGCAATTTTATTTTTCTCCAAGATGAAGTGAAATATTTTTTGAGTGTAAATGTTTTATTGACCAAGATTTCAGAGCTCGCAGAGCACTTTACTGGGGTGTGACTGGGCTGTAATGGTGCTGAGGCTGTGAGCAGCCCAGATGCTCACATGCTTCCCCCTTTGCACTGGGGAGAGCCCTGGGTGCTTACATCTTTCTTACTGAAAATCATTGCACAGGGAACATAAAGGAGCAACAATGCAGAAAGACTCAATCTAATTCCTCAATCCAAACAGTGCTTTCTTGGCATATTTGACACCCACCGCTCTGCACACACCAGTGTTTGCTTTTCTCTTGCTCCAGGAAAACTCTCTTCTCCCAAAGCTTGTTCTTCAGGTGGCAGATTGGCAAGCAGCCATAGTCAGGCATGACCCCGGGCTGCATGTACACCAGTGCTCCAGGGACTGGGACACCACTCTGTGTGGGCCTGAGCCTCTGTGACACAGGGCTTGTTCTTGTCTGGTATTCTAACACATGTGCTGACAGAGGGTCTGATTTGCACTGCTGCACGTGCAAAGCTAACCAGACTGCAGGCAGCTATACAAATGACTGCATCAGAGCAGGGGGGAAATCCCACCTGGGTGCACACTGATCTGTGCAGGAGGATGGGCAGAAGTGGGGTGTGCAGTCCTGAGCCCGTGTGGCCCCTTCCTCCCCATGGGGTCAGTGAGCATGTTACATGCTGTGATGTAAAGCCAGCCTGAGACTGCTCCTGCAGGTGCCTTTTCCTTTCCATGGCTTCAAGACATCAAAAAGGAGCTGTTCCAGTGGGATGCTGAGCCATTTGGAGTCTGGTAGCTGGTGGGAGGGAGGAATTGCAGCTGAGCTGCTGCCCTACAGTCACCTCTGTGAAGGAGCTCTGGGCTGCACGTGGCTCATCACAGACATCAAGAAAACAAGCGATGTCTGATCAGTTGTTTTCTGGGCGATGCCATCAGCTGTAGCACTTTACATGGCTTCATTTGCATTTTTTTTAGCTAATGCTACTCTGTCTCCTCTCTCTGGCCTGTCTGCTGATGGAGGTAACGTATGGAACTTGGTTGAGAAGCTGACAGAGGTGTTCAAGAAACGTTTAGATGTTGTAGTGAGGGACTTGGTTTAGTGGGAAATATTGGTGGTAGGTGGATGGTTGGACTGGGTGGTCTTAGAGGTCTTTCCAACCTTGTTGATTCTGTGATTCTCTCCCAGGCTGCTGGCTGGGGGGCAGCATGGGAGAGAGAAGCAGCGTGCCATCTGAAATGGCTGCAGAAATGCTTTGTCTGGAAATGCTCAGACTTGGAACAAACTTTGTCATATCTCTGCATTGTTTTTACCCAGACAGAGTCCCTTGAGAGTTACTGCACATAAATTATTGTTGTTGAGGGATTAGCTGCTAGATCTGGGCTCTTAAACAACATCCATCCTGCTCCAAACTGGACAGACGATGACTGTCGATGATGGGTGCTGCAGGGGTGTGAAGTCCACACCTCCTGCCCTGCTCCACTCTATGCCGCTTCCAGCTCAGGCTCTGATCACTCCAACCTCTCCAACCCTCAGCTGCACCCTCCACCCCACTGCTCAGGCTCCAGCAGTGCCAGGGTTGCAGCCAAGCCCATCACCCTGGCAGAGCCAAGAGGCGCAGGTGCAGCTCAGCGTCCTGGCTTTGATATCAGCATCCTTCATTGCTGAGGAACACGCTCCCACTTGCAGACCGGTGCCATAAAATGCTCAGCACAGTTTGTGGTTGAGCCCTGCATTTTTTGTTAAGGTGCTTGAATATTGAATGCATTTGCATACCTGGCAGTATTTTCCACCAGCAAGAACGTTTCAAACTCTGCTGAATTCCTGAAAGAACAAGAAGTGACCAGCGAACCCTCCATCTCCTTCCCATGTCTCTGTGAAGGGCTGCTTCTCTGCAGAGCAGCCAAGCTGCGCCCATGGACTTAACAGCTGTGTTTCTCTCCTATTAGCTGGAATGTAAATCAATCTGATCAAAGAGCTCCATCTCCCTATAGATCAAACCTCTGAGGATGGCTGACCGGGGGATGCTGCTGCAGGAGGAGCAGCTCAGCCTGGGCTGGGTGGGGATGTGCTGGTGCCAAGCTGTGGTGCTCAGCTGCAGCAGCATGCTGTGCTTTTGTGTGCAGTCATTGCTACATCCGCACAGCTTTGCTGTCTCGATTGCTTGTCATTTGCCTGCGGTTTAATTTTGCTGTATTTTGTTAAATATCGAGCTGTCCCCAACAGGATGAGATTCTGGGAGCTGGGAGGTCGAAGCTACGGTACTGCCATTTGTTGGGCTGTCAGTGCAGGGGCAAACTGCGGGGCACCCCAAGCAGCTGAGGGGCACATGGGCTGCCTGCAGCTGGGGCGTTCAGCTCGGGGGGACCAGCAGCTCAGGGTGCCCCATGGCTCTTGGCAGTGGGCAAGGCTGTCATAAGCAGCTGCTCAGCACACCTTTATCTAGTTACGCTGCTTCTGCTGAGCGGCGCTCCTGGTCTTTTCCCAGAGCGGGCAGGGAAAGGTTTGATTCCTGTGACAAGGTGAGGAGTAGGATTCTTCCCAGCGGTTTGGAAGGGCTAATTTCACTTGCACCCATTGGGCTTAAGGAATCTTTTACTGTGTGTGTGGACAGAAGAGAACGAAGTGGTTTTTTTGCTGTGGTTGAAGGAGGTCAGGACAGGTCGCTCCTGTGTTACTGGTAAGTTAAATAGCTTAGCAGTGTCACAGATTAGCTGTCTCCATCTCCACCAGACAAATGAGGTAAGGGCACGTGCTGTTCTGTAGCAGGTCAGGAGGAATACAGGAGATGTCCCAAAGGACAGGTGAGACTTCTGCACTGGGTAGCTGGGAAGATGCCCATCCCGCACTGGGGGGTGTTTCCTCCAGTGACATGGTGAGAGCAGGAACAGCTGTGGACAGCAGAGGTAGGGCAGGAGCCTTTGTGGCCATCAAGAAGTGGGAATATTTGAGTGTGTCCTTTGGCTGGTGTGGGAATGGAGGGAGGAAGCTGGGAAGCTGCAGGGCTGGGCATGTATGAGGGGAGATCAGCATCACCTTCCTGAGAGCTGTTATTTACCATGAAACACTCTGCAGAGTCAACAGAGCTCAGCTGTAGCTGCTCTAATAATTACAGTACTTTGAAATCTCTCTGCATTTTGAAATGTCTCTTTGGTCCAATTCAGGGCAATGCACCCTAAGTCAAAGTGAAGTTACTTCAAGCTAAGTGACGAGGAGAACTAATGCACGTATTTCTGTCCTCCTCTTTCCCTATCCCCTGATTCTCTGAATCCAGTCTTGCAATAAGTCTTGTTCGGGATTTTAACCCATTTGCTGCTGTGTGAGATGGTACGAGGAGCAGTGCACATGCTGGTCTGTGCAGGATGGGGCACCAGGGTGTACACTTCACATCCGTGTTAATGGGGTGGTGGGTTGTGGGTTCAGTGCCCAGAGAACAACATATTTGTTAACTGAATGTTTAGGGTATTACTAAGAGAGTCTCCAACTGATTTGCATTTCATGGTCGACATAAATGTGGAAAAGCTGCCAAAATCGTCTCCTTCCCTCCTCCGTTTTCACTGTAGGCATTCCAGAAAGGGGAGCAAAATGTTTTTTCCCTTGCTGTTTGCTTTTTACTTTCATACGTATGCGTTTCTGGGACACACTCGTGGAGCATGCAGGAGATGCACATGCTTGGAGTCTCTGCTGGCTCACAGAGCTTTGAAGCAGACAACCCAAAGCATTAGTATAAGTGAGATACTTGCAGAATTAAAGAGAATTTAGTGGAGCAACTCTGGAGGAGGTTTTTGATTCCTGTAAATAAGCTGTCTCAAAATCAGAGATGAGTTTTCCCTGGCTCTCTGCTTCCATCTTAGTTACGGAGCTGTTCATTGGACTGAAATGGGAGAGAAGATAGCTACAGAATGAGAATGCTGGCAGACGTGAGGAACATCGCTGGTGTTGCTGTTTTCTGTTGATGTTCAGTGTAAGGCAGTTTGCTGTTGACATCACGTTACAGAAGGGGATCTCTGTGAACAGCCTTGGGTGCTAAACCCGCTGTGCCGTGGTGCTGATGGGGAGCACTAGAAATAAACCGGGCAGCTTAATTTCTGCAGTGCTCTAATTAGTCACCTTAACACCTCCATCAAATAGAAATGGAGATTTGTACAATCCTGCCCCCAAAATCTCCTTGTTTCCCTGTTGGAGCATATGTAGGATTCTCCATTCCAGCATCTCGTGCTGGCACACATCTTGTTTTCCCTAAGCCTCGGCTTCTAAACTTCAGCAAGCAGATGAAAAACGTGAGCCTGGCTTCTGCAGAATCCTCTCGGTGTAGGAGGGCAGCTTGAAGGCACAGAGCGACCAGCAAAATGCCAGCTCTGGTGTGGTTGGATTCAGGCTGAGAAGTTTGGGGCTGGTGATTCTCCTCCCACTTCCATTTCACCTGCAATTGTACACTTGGTGTTGCTGGCAGGGAGACAATTAACACAACTCACTAATTTACAGGCTCTCTTTCCCCTTGGTGGCAATAACCTACTTCAAGGAGTGGAAGCTGCTCAGGCTGCAGCAGTGCAGCGTCCTCCCATGTGATGAGGGCTGGTGGTGTTCCCATGTTCCCACCTCCCTGGGATCCATTCTTCAGGGATGGTGCAGTAGCACTGGCAGGAGGGCACGGAGGAGAACATAAAGCAGCAAATGCAGCAGGAGTGTATTTGGGGGGAGCCTGTTTTGGCAAGTGACAGGCAAATTGCAGATCACTAACAGCCGTGTGGGTCATCAGCTCCAGCACCAGAGCTGCTCAGAGTGAAGCCCTGTGGGTGTTCCTGGCCCGGTTCAGCTCCTCACTGCTGCTGGGTGCTCCTGGGAAGCTGTGTGTGCTGCACTGTGTGGTTCTCTGACAGAGACATGTTGCTGAATTTATGCAGTTTGTGAAGTCAGAAGTAAGTTGTTGGTGTTGTTGGAAAAAGATTTTGTCTTTTTGTTATGCAGCCTTTATGGATAGGTAACAGGTTGTAGGTTTTCCTTCTTTTTTTTTCTGTTATAATTTTAAGCAGGTATGGCAGGAAGAAGAGTGATTGCTAGGGAGAAAAATCTGTAGCTAGAAAGCTTCACAAGTCCCTTCCCTGTGTGTTCTGCTTCTTCTTCATTTCATCTTTTGCAATAAGCTGATTAGATTTTGCCTGGGCTCAAGCCATTAAGCCTTTTGGATTGGAAGGCTCAGTTTAAGCCCTTAAAAAGAATTCTGAAGTCTAGTCCCAGGCCTCACTTGGCAGGGTGGGTTGTCCTTACTTTCTGAGCTCTGGGGACAAACTAAGGCAAGAATATGAAGGAATTAGGTTTTTGGCCCTGGCTAAAGGTGTTTTCCCTCCCTGGATGCCCTGATGGAGTTGAGCTGCCTGGGAAGGTGACCGACAGAAGGGGAAGAAGCTCCAGTTGGGGTTGTTTGGGGTTATCCTGGGGAGTGTGTGGGAGGGGAGGGCCTGAGCAATGAAGGGCAGTGACAGTTCATGGCGAGAGGAGGATCTGCATCTCTGAGCACCAGCGTGCAACTAAAGGCAGGAGACCAGGTGTTTGGTTGCTGTGTGTGATGTTAGTCCCTTGCTAGGGCAGCCACCTTTGCCTCACCAGCATTTGTGCATGTTTAGAAGCTTAAATACAATCTAACAACAGATGCTACACAACCAGCTTAGCATTTTTATATGGATACATGCAAATCGTTTCAAGGGAGAAGGAGGACTTTATTTCTGTTTAAAAAACCGGTATGACTTTCCGGTATCAACACCATTTCTGTGTTTTCTCCTTTCCTAATTGAGGAAATAGTTACTTAGTAGCAACCTGTAAAAGGAAAACACAAATATATAAGGAGAGTGCGCTGGAGGGCTGGGGGAGGTAGCAGCAGTGCCTTGGTCAGCCGGGCTGGAAGGCTGCTGTGGGGCTGGATTGCAGCTGAGGAGGGAAGTGACTGCTCTGGTGGGTGTCTCACTTCTTCTCACTATTCACTTGGTGTTATTCTGAGCGCTCTGTCTCATGTGCCAGAATTGAGAAGCCCTCTGGAAAGGCAGTGACTGATGTAGGCTGGGCTATTGCATTACTCTGTATAAAGAGAAGATTTGGGTATTGGAAAAGTTGAGGTCTATTATTATCTGGAGCTGTGTGAGATGGGACAGGTGGGGATCACAGCTGAGGGCATGGCAGTGAGCTGTGTGAGTTTTCCAGGCACGGTGGGGCTGCAGCACGTAGTGCAGCACGTGTACAGCCCATCCCCAGCCTAGTGCCAGAACTTGCTCCCTGTAATCCAAGCTGCTCAGCTTTATTTGTTCTCACTCTGTGCACCACACTCATTGCACAGCAGTTAACCTAAGAAGTTAAGGTTGAGATTCATCCTTATAAATCCTTACCTGCTGAGCTTGATGCACCTATGTGTGCCACCCCAGCCGCCTCCCAGCGCTGTCCTTTGCCATCTGGGAAGCAGTGCGGTCCCCTCCTCTCTTTCCTGAGCTCTCCAACTCAGGCACATCCTACAGGCACCAAAGCTTTTTGAGGCAAAGTCTAAAAATCACCAAGGATAAACTCTTTGGATGTTGTGGAAGGTGCCAATGCTATGTTCCTGTCCATGTAGACACAGGGGTTGTGCCATGGGCTGGCCAAACTGCATTTGGGGGTGTGAGCTGCTCCCTTTGCGGTGGCCAAGGCTCGCTGGCACAGGCCAGGTGGGGTCTGGTGGTTTCCCTGCAGGATTGGTGCACTGGGAGCTGCCTGAGGCATCCCCGGAGGCCTTTAATAAGCACTTAAGTACCTTCTGCTCTTCCAGCTTCAAGCCTGCTGTATTTGGAATAATAAAAGGGCCCTGGTGAGGAAGTTGCTCCCAATGCAGATTCTGCTGTCCTGCTGCCAAAGCCCTGGGCTGCCCTCCAGGCATTTCGGCACTGATTATTTTAATTGCTTCTTGATTTCAGAATCCTGCTCTTTTCTAAACCTTTCTTTTTCATTTTCTACTTTTTTTTTTCCTGCCATGTGGTTCTCCTTCATTTCTCCCTATTTGCACTCCTGATCCTTGCATTCTCAGGGCTTTTTTACCCCTCCCACTTCTGTCCCTGCTGCAGCAAGTGAGTCCCTCTGCCCTGCTGCCTCTGTGTTTGCCCTTGCTTCCTTTGTGCAGCGTTCAGATGGCTCCTGGCTTCACCTCTGTGCAGCTTTGGTTTCTCCCTCGCTGCAGGAGCTCTGCTTTTTAATGGGATTTCAGGTACCTAAAAGAACAGAAGCGGTAATGAACTCAAGTGTAATTCCTCCTGCAAAGCCGTGTGGCGGTGATCTGTTGATCAGCTTTACCTGTGCTGTGTGTGTGAAGCTCTGGGCCATGCAGGCGGAGTCAGCTGGGTGCCATCCCAGGGCCTTTCGAGCACTTCAACCCGACAGAGGTTGTGCGGTTTGTTGAGTGTAACAGCTTTGTGTTCCTGGGGCTGGATGTTATCCCCAGCGAGCTGCTTCCAAGCACATCTTTCTGACAGCCTAACACCACGATGGAGAAGTTGGTGTTCCTGCTTTGTACCGGATTGGGCACATTAGTTCTCCATAAATATGATATACTCACTCGTGGCATTGGCATTTCCCATACCAATGATTAATTCCTTAATTTTACAGATTCTTAGATGCCTAACACAGCATTCTGAGTGTGAGAGACTTTGTCTATGACGTGTCTTGCTGAATTGGCTTGTGACGTGCAGAGATGGTTTAGGCTGAGAATCGCTCTGTGCTGCTCATTTCAGTTCATGCAATGTGGGGACACCTAGTGACAGCAGATGACAGCTGTGGGGACACTGCATGACACTGCACATCTTGCTGCTCTGCACGTCAGCTGCTGCTTTCAGTGAGCATTTGCCACGGTAGGATGAAGCTGCAAGTATACGAGGAGTCTGCATGGGCTTTCTTAAATACAGAGACAGTGGCATCTAGGTCAAGAATCGCAAACAGCCAGAGCCTGGGAAGGCACAGCTGTACATTTCCTCCACTCCTGTGCTCTTCCCAAAGCATTTCTTAACCCCGTTTTGGTCTATTAAATAAGTTCCTGTGTCATTTTTTCTTCTTTTGGGTGGGATTTCAGTGTCTCCTGCACAAGCAGTGCTTGTATTTTGGCATACTCAAAATGTCAGCAAGCATTGCTGTCAGGGACAGTGTGGGTAACACGTGTACCTCTGAGCTCCTGAGTTGCCGTAAGTAATTGCAAGCAGTGTTTTGGCCAAGGAACAGAATCACCGTATTCCCTTACAAATACATTTCTGTTGCTTGTTTCAAAACTATTACCTCTTAATATAGTAGAAAGGTAACCTTCAGCGATGCAATTTCTAGGTTGAATTTTGTGGTCTTTGATTTGAGCTCAAAGTGGTGACTTCTGCCGCTCCAAAGTTCCTGCCTGCTTCTACGTGCCTGGGTCTGCCCGCTGGGGCTTGAGCATGAGCTGGTGATGAAAAAAGAGATGCATTAAGGCTGTTTGCTGGCCCTTTGATGCAAAGCAGACTGTTGAGGGTTTGTCCAGCCCCAGTCTTCCCCAGAGTTAGGAAATGTTCGTCTCCAAAGCTCTTACAGCCTCGTGGGGCACAGCTTCTGAGAATGGCACTGCATATCTCTGAGAGGGGAAGGGTGAGGTGGGGAGGGCAGGAGGCTGCAGAGGAGGAGGTGACCTCACTGAGGCCCCTTGGCCTGGTGTGATGCGTCCTGCAAAGCCCACTGCCAGGGTCCTGGGTGAGCTGAGGGCAATGCCAGCCGTGTCCCTGCTGCAGCCCCTCTCCCTTTCTTGCTTCTGAGTCTGCTGCTTGGTGCTGGGTTCCTACTGGTAGCGTCGTGCTCCCAGGTAGTCCTGGACCCATAGCAGCAGTGCCAGCGTGCTAGGCAGGCAACGGGCTTAATGCATTGAGCCTGCTGGGCTGCCTCTTACTGCAGCTCCATTAGAGAGGAGCATGATTTGTCAAAATGATTCTTTTTGCCTTATTGATATGTGTTTCTTACCCAGTCGCTGGGAAAGTGTGAAATCTTTTTTCTTTTTTTCTCAAACACAGCAGGTACACTGCTCCCCTGCTGCTGTGTACGGCTGTAATCTGCAGCCTGGGAGCTCCTGGCTGCTGCTGTGTGCTCTGGACAGGAATCACACAGCTTTGGGCATGAGGCAGAGGACGCAGGCAGCGAGGTGCCCCTCCCATGGCTGAGCTCATGGCATGGCTTGTGGCTCGTGCTGCAGGAAGGTAGGGGTTACTTGTGAGCAACACCCACTTGATGCAAACACAGTGCTTAGTTAACAGAATCATGTCCTACGCAGTGGGGCAGAGATGCTTAAAGGCATGCTGATCTGCTGCATGTACACTTCCTAAACCAGCCATTGATTTACAGTGCAGTGTACTCCCTGCCCTGACCACTGCAAGCCTGGGAGGTGCCATGACAACAGGGTGGGCACCGAGACTTGGGCAGCATGCGTGAGGTTTGTTGTGGCTTTTAATGCAGGACAAAGGCTGGAAAAATACAATGGGTGATTGGGGAGCCTGGGAAGAGCTCTCCTGCTGCCTGAGTTGGGAAGGAGCTGTCTGCTGAGAAATGGGACAGCGGGGTATTCCAGGAGTCCTCAGATGCATCAGTGTGGAAACAAAAATAGATGTACTCATAGTGGGTAAAACATACTCTGCAAAATCTGGTTTTAAAAAAATAAACGCTGGAATGCCTTGTGACACAGTAGAAGAAAGCAGGGCAGAGAAGTCCCACAGCTCCACTCGGGTGTTCTCCCCCAGCCTGGTGCTTCCCTTGGAGCCTCCTGCCCCACTGGGAATGGCCAGTGCTGGGCGGCTCTCATCTGCTGGTCAATGAGAGCAGTAGGAGGAAGGCTTCCCAAAAATGGGGGCCACCCTCTTGAGTTCCTCTGTGGCATAAGCTCTTCTCAGTCGTTTAGAAGAGCATCCAGGTTGTACTCTCGGGAACAATTCTTGACTTTCTGCAGTGCGACATGGACGTGTTTGAGACAGGATTTGGAGGTGTAACAGGCGTCAGTCCTTGGCATGTGAAAAGATGCATTCTCTTGACTCAGGTGTTAATCCTACCTGCTGCAGGTGAGCCCCAGGCTGCATACCCCACAGAGCAGGGCAGTGCTGGGGAGGAGTGCCATCGGCATGCTGGAAGCATATTATCTTAATCTGCATTGTGTCCCCCAGCTTGTCCATCCCTGCCTGCAGTGCCCAGCCCTTTGCAGTAGAGTGTACCTCCATCACTGTTAATGCAAGGTTGGTATGTTCTTCTGTGAGTTTTCTTCTGATACGTGATGAGAAATCTGCACTTTGCTGGGGAGAAAGTGTCCAAGAACAGGGTTTCTTATTCTTGTTTCAGAGTAAACCCAGAGCAGTTCCAGGGGCTGACACTGATTTCTGTAGCTCAGCAAAGCTGCCGTGCTGGATTTGTTACCTTCACACGGTGCTGGGCTGTGTTGGGGGATGCTGTAGTGCTACAGAAGATCAAAGCAAAGTTTGCATCGCTCCTGCTGAAGCTGACGAGTACTCAGCATTTTACAAACCAACTCCTAGCTTCCATGCTGAGCACCCAGTGATGAATGTGCAATTAGTGACTATTTCTGCAATTAAAGATTCACCTCTGCTGTGTTCCAGAAGCACGCTACCTGCAGTCTAAGACCATCCATTCCTCTTCCCCCCTTCTGCCTTCCGCTGTTGCAGCTGCAATTTCACTCCCAAAGCTTTTCTGTTCCCTCTGAAGGGATAAAGCCAGGGTCCTGCCTAAGAACGATGCAGGATTACACCTGACCCCCTGGGTCTGCACAGGGGCACGTTACCTGTGGACCGCAGCTTTAGTGACTGCGGGAATGGATGGGAAAAGCAAAGTCTGATGCAGCTAAGCTGTGCATGAATGTAAGGATGGATCTCCCTGTGGCTTCAGCTTTGTGTCTCTTGGTTATGCTCAGGGGTGGCCCTGTGTGCCACAGTGCTGGCTCTTGCCTGAGGCCTGCACCACGTCACAGCTGCTCTGGTGCACAGATTCAGGTTCCTTAGAACTTTCTCTAAGCAAAGAGCAAATGGAAACGTATTTGAAATTTCTTTGCTCTCTGAAGCATGGCTTAGCTTGCTGGTCATAAAGAGGTGATTCGGAGCAATGCAGTGGTGGTAATCACACCTCTGTCCTGAGCTGGAGAGCATTTAGCAGACGGATTAGACTGTCGAAAGCCTCAGGGATGAAACAGGAGGCTGCTGCTAATGGGAAGTTAACTGTTTCACACACAAATCAAAGGAGCAAGGTAATCCTCACAGCAGAAAGTAGGATTCAGTCCCCACGCTTCTACAGAAAGTCACCTGGTTGCTTTATTTACTGAATCAAGTTTGTTTTAATTGTATTCCAGTTGGTCTGTTTCTCACTCCTGTGTGTTGTTTTTTGATTCTGATATTATTAAATGGTGCTACTGCATATGTATAGAAGGGACTGGATCCGACCCCCTGAAGCCAAAGTGAGTCCTTGTGTCAGCCCGTATGGATGGCACCATCCCGCCATGCCAGGTAGCAGCCATCCGAGGCAGTAACAGCGTCCTGAAACAGAATATTGAAAGGATTTGCATTGGATTACTAAAAAAATTAAAATCCTAATTTTTAGGGCAGTTGATAAGGCTGTGATTCCGTCTCTCACCCTCCAGAACTTTCATCATTATTATTATGTTTCCCCATGCTTCGTCTTAAATAATACTAATTTCAGCATAGAGATGATATGATGAGGTTCATGCTAGTGCAGCTTTAGGAGGAATTCTAATTATATTTAAATACCCGAGGCTAACAAACAGCTTGATTAGCATCAGCAGAGCCTGCTAGTGGTTGCTGGTTTGTACGGGGGGTTATAAATAGAGCTGGCTGGGCAGATCCTTGATCTTTAACACTGATTTTGGAAGCCTGGAAAAGTGAGATTTGTACCAAGGAAAGATGATGTGCAAACACAAGCAGATTGGTATGGGTCCTTTTGTCTCTCAGACCTGTGCCCTTCCTGCCCTCTGCTCATGGCTCTGGCTGGGTGCCCCGTGCCTCCAGCAGAGGCTGTGGGGCCAGGCTCAGCCCCACGTGCTCCTGGCTGTGGCTGCTTGTTAATTCAGAACTTGTCATACACTTGGTATGAAGACGTTATGATATGGTCATACACTGGCTGTTTTCAGTAGAATTTTCATAAGTTTTCAAAAATCGCCTTTGCCAGGGAAGTTTGCATTTCATTTTAACGAAACATTATTCTATCCCATATTAGTTAAACCAGAGAGCTACTCTCCCCTATTCCCTTCTTCCTCTTCAGTCCATACCCAGAAGATGTTAATGGGGGAGGCCTGAGGTGTTTCCCAGTCTCCCCCTGCCCCAGTGATGCCGTGCATTGCTGTGTGCCCCACCGGGTGCTGGGGAGGAGCAGTGGGCTGGCAGGATGGACGGCTGCTCACGATGTTCTGAGGTAGTCTTTCAAAAATGGATCTCCATGTGCATACTAGCAAATGTTCTTAGAGTTGAAAATCTTTTTTAAAAAAGGGGAAAAATGCAGTGTAATATGTTAGCAATTGTACGTAGGGCTGATGTCTAGCAGAATTAATAATTAACTATGGGCTTTCTGTGCTAGCACTGCAGAGAGGCACCTCCTAAGGATAAATGCAGCTGATGCCAAAGGCTGCCTGTGTCAGAAATCCACACAGGAGATGTAAAGCATGCGGGAAATGCCCATCTTCACAAACCCCTGGGGCTGTCTGGGAGACCTCCAGGCTATATCTGTGATGTGATCGACTGCATTTCCTATCTTGTTTGTGTAACACGTGGATGGGAAGGCAACAAGGGATTTTCTGTGTGGTGTATGAGACTGTCTGTGCTCAGTCCTCAGTCAGAGCATCACAAATGGTGACAACAGGCTTAGTGTTGGCCTTGGCCATCCTCTTTGTGCCTCCCTGTTTTCAAATACAGAGGAGGTTAAAATATATGGTATTTCGTTATTTTAGCTATAGAAACAACCAGGTGCTTACAATATTGCTGAATTTCTTTATATATACACAAATAGAACTTTCAACCTGACCAGTAAGAAAATAAACCTTGAATTCTTTTACATTTCAACTTTACTCTTGGGTGAGAAAATAAAAGTTATGACGTTACTCTCTGAATAAGAGATGCTCGTAATTTTAAATGACGCTGCAGTGCCCACAGTTTGAACTCAGCACTTCTGAACAGCAAATCAACAGTTTTACAATTGCCACTACAAAACCTTGGCTGCTAGCAGAGCATCCCCCCATTACTTAAAGGTACAGGTTCTAATCACCTCGGGACGTGGGTTCGTTTTGACAAATCTATGTACCTTCTGCTCCTCGAGTCATGCGAACAGCCACCATGGCAGCTCTGTTACTCTGCCTTTGTTTTCAAATAGTCTACAGCTGGCTGAAACACGTAACCAACGAGAGCCGTGAGTACAGGACCTTTCCTGCAATTGCTGCCTGCAGTTCCATTCCTGACTTACTCTGTAACTCCTGCTTAGGCCAACATAACGGGTGCCGAAGGAAACCTTCACACCAGGTCAGCTCAGCAGCACCAGAGATACTGGCTGATAAATGGACCTAGGAAAGAAGCCGTAGGCAAGCTCAGAATCAGCCCCTGGAGGCTCTGGTATAGCTCATGGCTTTTCCTATGGTGACATCAAAGCTTAATATTTGGAAAACTGTTTCCCAGTGGTTCCTCGGAGATATTCAGGCACTCATTTACTCTGAGAAAAACAGCAAGGCAGGTCTTTCCCTGCAGCTGTGCTGCCCTTGTGCCTCCCTGCAGCTTTGTCTTTTCAGAACGTGTCTGTCAAAAGTCAGCATGTGCTGCTTTGCTCTCATAACTATAAATAAGGCTGCTGGCACCAGAAAACCTTTTCCAAAGACTCCAGTAAAGAAAAAAATAATAATTAAACCCTGGAAAGTAGGATCGTATATGGCTGACATCGGTAGTTTTTACTCAAAAAATCCTGCAGCTCTATGTTAGATATAGTTAACTTTTAGATTATGATAAAAAGCCTTGTGCTGCTTAGCTTTAGAGCATGTATAGAGCATCTTCCCCATTCCTTCATCTACAGACAGATGGCCCTTTCTTCCCTTCACAGATCTCAAGGCAGGGTGTCCTACAGAAGCAGACAGCTCCCTACATGGCTGGGTGAAGCAGCGTTCCAGCTGTGGGCTGGAGCTTTAAGAAACGCTCAGCTAGGGAGCAGTCAAAGCTTTATAGATCTGCCTCGGCACAGGGCAAGGGACATGTGAATGTGACCATAGCAGAGGTAGTCCTCTAAAATCTTTCTCTTCTGAAGCAAGTTTCTTGCATTGGCATCAGTGGGGTAAAAAAAAAAAAGTTTGGGTAATGAAACAACATCATAGCAGCTATGTCAGCAAAGAGAACCTGATGTGCAGCCGGTCACCCTGCTGCCTGGGTACGATGGGGTGAGCTGCAAT
The DNA here is from genome assembly GCA_016647715.1 of Pavo muticus. Lineage (NCBI taxonomy): Eukaryota > Metazoa > Chordata > Aves > Galliformes > Phasianidae > Pavo > Pavo muticus. Next base: position 131,626 of record JACDJE010000647.1, on the reverse strand, counting down.
CAGCACAGAGCAGACACGCGAGTCGTGTTTAATCCCATCTGACTCTGCGGTTTAATGAGTTGGGTTGGGGGTGAGCTGTTGCATAAGGCTCCTGGAGACACTGCTGCTTTTACATTCCTGAATGGTATTTTGTATGGTGTGCGACTGATAAACAAGCTGTAGTCTGCAGGGTCAGCTTGGTGTGAATGCTTTGGTTGTTGATCCTCATATCGCTGCAGAACTTGAAAGCAACAACCGAATTTAGATAACAAATTGAAGGGACCCTGTCAGCAGCAGATTTAGATCTAAATCTAGATTCCCACTCCTTTAAACGGGCTCTACATCTGCATTCCTTGAAAGTCAAAAGCTTTTTATTTGTAGAAATGCTGTTTACATCCCCAGTACACCTCTCTCTATCAGCTTGGTGTCATGTGTAAGCATGGTGCAAGGTGCATCGCTGACCCTCGGACCAGCGGGGCACTGCGATGTGCTCTGCCCTGCCCCACTGCCCCAGGCTGGGCTCACCCTCACGGGCACTCCATAAGCCTGTCTGTTTTCTTTTGCATGCCAGGAAACCTGGGAAATGATCTTTAGAAAACTCAAAATACTGCTGCGATTGGTTGCATCCACTCCACCTATGTCTTTCATAGTGGGTGCTTTTAAATGCAGACTTGAAGGCTTTTTGATCTCCTAATTGTTTGAACATGGCTTTATATACAAAGTGCCCTTCTCTTCAAACTCATTCTGTGTATGGCATCTGGTAGGTATTACCCATTCAGACTGGTATTTGAATGTGAGGTGCTAATTTCAGAGAAGTGTCTGTCACTTGAATGTAAAGTGTGCAGCTGCAGCAGCCCCCAAATGATTATTACCTCCAAGTGGCAGCCGTTTGGTTCTTTTCCTTTTTTCATCCCTGTAGTATTTGTCTGAATACCCTGCTATGACTCACTTCCCTCCCTCCAGCTGCCAGAAAGGTAGATGTTTAGATCAGCTTTTACTCTAGGGCCCAGTTACAGTCAACGGGGAGCAGCATGTCTCTCCAAAGGACAATCTGTGTGTCAAAAGGAAATGTGATGAATTGCTTATTGCTCTTCACTGACTGTTCTTGAGATACACTGCATAAATTTTTGGTGGGCAAAATAGGAAAAAGGAATCCCAAAGAAAAAACTGAAGTGACAGAGGATGCTTGTGGCCCTGGTCTGTGCTACAGGTGGCCAGAAAGCATGGAGTTGCATCTCCCCGGTACCTAAGGGAGCTGTTGTGCCTCTTACTAATCCGTGACCATTGCTTTTACGTATTTCCCCATTTGAAAGCAGCAGTTAACATTAGGCTTCGGAGCTCTTCTTTTGTGGCCAGCGCAGAAGCAATCTATTCTAGAGCTCCTGAGGACACAGTGATTAAAATCAAAACGATTTGTCATAGGACAGGTGGAGTAGGATCTTGTGTTTGGGAGCTGGGCAGCTTCCCTGTGATCTCTAAGGCCATGTGCTGGGCTGGCAGGCTGCTCTTATGTGTGTGAAGGAAAATGAGCACTTTCTGGAGGCAGTTCAGTCTCAATTGTTTGTTCAGCCTGTGACTGCTTGCTGACTCATTCAAAATTGGGCATTATTCAGCTGTGTTGTGTGTTCAGGTTGCAACTCAAGCCACAGTCCTCATTCTCCAAGCAAAATGAGCTGCCGACCCATATGAAGGTATGGAAACTCTTAGAGGCTTTGAAAAAAAAACTCATCGTAACTTGACCTATGTGTCTTTAAACAATGAAAGCCGCCAGTTAAGCACACACTTTTAGTCAAACTATTTCTTTCATCTGCAGTGAGCACTACCAGGGGTTTGATGCAGTTTCTGCTCAGTGCTGTGGTGTCGACGGTTTACGGGCTGGTTCTGCCCAGTTCCGTGACTAGCGGGGCGGAGGGATTTCACAAAAGGGAAACAGGGGACCCCAAAATAATTAAAAACAGTGGCACGATCTGAGGAGAAAACAAACCAATTTACTAAATATAGTATCAGAATGCAAGATAACACACTATAATACAATATAATTAGAATTGGAGCTAATAAATCAAATATAATGAGAGAGGGAGATTGTCCAAAAGTTGGGTAGGCCTCACCATAATGCTGAAGTGAGATGCGCAGTCCGGTTGAGCAGCAGGGAGAGAGTCTGACGAAGAAGAGCCCGGTCAGATGACCTACCAAGGCCTTATGTCTGTTCCACCTGAGCAGAAATGATAACAATACGGCGAACAGGTTTCTGGGGAACGTAGTTCTTCTTCTCTTCGGGCACGGGTACCCAGAACACTTTAACTCCCAGTGCACTACATGATGTTATGATGTGGAATACTGATAACCAAAAATCATAAAACCATGACATGTGGTTATCACTCAGGATATGTTATTCTGCAGCTGTTCAGACCATTCCTTGCTTCTCTTGCACATGATTCCTTACTCATCAGCTGTTCCACTGGGGTGGAAAGTGGTTTCCAGGTTGGACATGCAGTGCAGAGGTGCTTCTGACCAGGACCACTTCAGATACCTGAAACATTAGGCTTAGAGAATACGTTTCTTTCTGCAGCAGTAAGTGCTCAGAGTGATCTCAGCTCTCCAACCTGAAGAAAGGATGGGTTTTTTTGTTTTTTTTGTTTTTTAATCAGAATTTCAAGAAACATCTGATTTTAGTGAAAAAGATGCATTCGTCCCAAGCACCCCTCAACTCGTTTTTTTGGAATTAGGATGTAGGGAAGTTCCCTAGGTGAGGTCTGTATTTCTTTTGTGCTTTAATTCATTCCTGAAAACAACTCCCGGGGAAGTCCGTGACCCACATACCCAGTAAGGAGTGCTGCTGCCAGCTGAACAAACTGCGGGGTTTAATGGCTTCAAAAGCAAAGACTGAAATATTCCCACTCATCGCTGCAGTTGGCTGTCCCCTGTGATTTGTGCCTGCCTCAGACTTAAAGGAGCAAGTCAAAAACTGTGGCACAAGGTGTGAGAAGGGGGAGCTTACAGAAATATGCATGCATATATGTGTGTAAGTGCAGATTTCAAATACCAGCTTCTAGTTTACTGTCAAGCTAATTTTATTTTTAAAACAGATTATCTTGATTCTTGTCATGCACACTGTGGTTAATCACTCCCGTTGACTTGTGCCGGCATCAGTAGTGCCACGTCCTTGTTCCCAGCTGCCTGTGGAAGCAACACGAGAAAGGACACAGAAACCAGTGCTCCCCACACATGGACACTTGCAGCAGGATGTACCCCTGTTCCCTGCTTTTGCTTTCAGCCCAGATCCCCCATTTGCCCCCAGTGCCCATAACGCACTATCTGGAACCAATTTCCCTGCTCTGTAGGTGCGCAGCCGTCCCCGCCTTCTGCCATGGCTGCAGCCCTCCAATCTTCATGTGTGGGACTGCTGCTTGCAGATGGTGATGCTGTTGCTTCTTCTCTTGGGCTCAGGTTCTTCACTCTTCCTACTAATTCAGTAGCTCATAAATAGCAAAAATGGTGTAGTTGCAGCCTAACCAAAGCAAAAGCTGAACTTCAGGAATGGCTGGCAGCTTAGCTCTGCTTTTCTAACCTTACAGTTCACTGTTGGTGAATAAACCTAGATTTTTTTAAGAACAACATCTGTTCCAGTAAGAAGCACACGCACAGATATGGAGCAGCGTTTCAGGTAATGAACCTTTTTAGTGAACACAGAAGCGCCAAATGTTTCTGCTCAGATGGGGATTTTCCTGCTGTTATTTCACGTTGTCAGAGAGGCACCAGTGTGCATTCATGTTGGCGTAATCCCAGTAAGCTAAAGTGACTTGTGACTGATTTGCCCCAGGAGGATTTGGACGATCTTTCAGGGAAATGTTTTGACTCGGAATTTTCCTGGTGCATCTACAGCCCAAGATGAGGCCGTTGTGGGGAGAAGATGGGCTGTGTTGTGTGCTTGCTTCTGCTTTCACTGGAAGCAAATCAGCAGAGCTCACTCCGTGCATTGTCTTCTTAGCTCAGCGCTGGTCACATTCTGCTTCCACTCCATCTGCAGGAGAAGGCCGCAGCATTTTTTCCTACCAGCGCTGAGCCGATTGTTTTGTTGGTCCTGCTCTTGAACTACGTTATAATGTAAGATTGTCCAAGGAGGAGCCTCACATACTGAGGGAACTGTGGTACTTACCCCTCAGTGACTGCAATAGCATTAGAAAACACTTGCATGAAAAACCATCTGCAAAACCATGAGGAGCATTGCATGCCTGTAGCCTTGGCAGAAGCCCTCCCTGGTCCAGGCTGAAGCTAGCCCTGGTCAGCTTGCTCCCTGCTTTGGGGCCATCCCCATGATGGGATAGTGAATGCTTTCCATCATCCTTTCAGGTGCAGTGCCATGCAGTTTGAAAGCTGACATTGGGATTAAGACACAAATAATAGATAAATTTTTTAAAAGAGAACTGTGTGCTGCCTACCACTCTTGCACTCTCCATTCCATTGCTTTCATTTTGCTCTAAACTCCTTCCCCTTACAATTATAAATGCTGTTGATCGGAGACCACTTCCATCCTAATTACCTCTAATTAGAAATAGAAATGACTATTCAGCTGATATCTATCACTCTACACACGTGTAATATTTGGAGAAAAACTGTTCAAAAAAAAAAGAAAAAGCAACCCAGTTTGGGGGACATGTCATTGAGTGACTTTTTTTAATGCAATCCCAATTGCAGCACGTATTCCTTGAAGTTAATTGCGTTTGACTTAGATATGAGCTTTTGTTTCCTGACCTACAGTAGATCTTGCAGTGATGCCGCTGTGTATGCTTCATACATGAATTAAGCCTCTGTAGATGGCTGTCCTTCTGCAAATGTGAATGAATGCAGCAGCTATACAGAGAACCGTTTTTTAATGATTTGGTGTAATTCCATTTCCATTTCCATGCTTTTTAAAGCATTCCAGGCATGGCCACGTCTGTCTCAGGTCAGGCTTACTGGCTGCGCACCTGGAGCTCTCCCTGCACTGCTGGCTTGCTTGGCTGAGCAGTTGCCTCCTTTATGTGCTTGTTTTTATCCGGATACCGTCACTCCATCACATACCCATGATTTGTGACAGTTTTCTTCCAAATTGTGTGTCATTTTCAGACATGTCTTATTATAATAACATCTGGAATAGCCATACCCTAATAACATCGGTTCTCAAAATAAAAAATTCCGTTCACTTTCTGAGCATTTCTGTATGGTATAAGCCCTGGGTGAAGGGCTGGGCTATACAGATCTCTGTTGCTGGCTGTAGATCAGCTGAGTGCTTTGTAAGAAATTACACAAAGGTTCAGGAGTGGCATTCATCTACTTCAACTTGCTTCCCTGTCATAGAATCATAAAACCATAGAATGATTTGGGTTGGAAGGGACCCAAGGATCATCAAGTTCCAACCCCCCTGCCACAGGCAGGGTCACCAACCTCCAGATCTGGTACTAGACCAGGTTGCCCAGGGCTCCATGCAACCTTGGTTGGATGAACCAAGGTCTTGAACACCTCTAGGGATGGGGCATCCACAGCTTCTCTGTCCTTCAGTTTGATCTTTGCATTGCTGATGAGTGATACTTGTCTCTATGAAGTCTTGTTCAGCTCATCTTCCTTCATCTTTCCCAAACAACTGCATGCGTATGTAGGTTGCTCTGAAAGTATTGCCTTCTGTTTATATACATGGAAACTATAACAAATACAAAGAGCACAACAACACTATTTGATAGAGCATATTCTCAGCTATAAAACTGTTTTTCAACATAGTCACCACCAGCAGCTGTGCATTTTTGCCACTGATGAACTAGAGCCTGCATGCCATGCTCATAAACGTCTGAACCAGTGGAGGTGACCCACTGTCGCCACTGCTGAAATGCACTGCCCACCCCTCACTGATCTCACATCCATGGGTTGGTCTCCAGAAACGTTCAGCAAGTGTCAGTGAATGGCAGTGGGTGCCGTTTTTGTTCCACCTAGAGGAAATCACTCCCACCCCCGTGCTTCATCTGTCATACGGCAACACAGTGTAATGGAATATGGATGGAAAGGTTCAGCCTCTACTGCCATCCCACTAACATCCATCTCTGACATCATGGGCCAGCATAACAGGAGGCATTATTTTTGGAGAAGCCCTCATAATTTTTGATTGTCTCTTGATATCGGGGAATCACACTATTGCTTTTGATTAAGAATTGCACTCTTCCCATTGCTTTCTTGTGGATTATACAGAGACTTTGGAGGAGCCATTAATTCTTCTCAGCCCATCCTCCGTGTTTTACAATGGGATTTCAGAGAGATGAATGTACTCTGATGCAATGTTGATGTAACTCTTTCTGTTTGATGTGCTGAGGTGTAGGCTGATGTGTCAGATAACGCACTGGTCCCTGCAGCTCACTTCTGCACTGGCAGGGAATTGCTGCTTGAACCCTAATTGCTTGTGCTGTTTTTAAGACTGGAAAGTAAGTTTCATTAATCACTTTTGCAAATAGTCTTAAAGTTATAAAGCATTGATCAATAAAGGTGAGAGAAAAGACTGGGGCCCTCAGGGAAACAGTAATACATTCATTACTGTGAACAAATTCAATCCAAGGAATGAATCAATGTCATAACTTGCTGGGAATGTATTACATGCTGTCTCACGTAATCTACTGCAGGCCAGGCTGGTGTTTCTTTCATGTGGCAACTGAGAAATGATTGTCCTTACACATGTGAATTGCTGCTTGATGTTGTCTGCAGAAGGGAGCAGGGAAGGAGAGGCAAACACCCCATTAATGGGCAGCGGGCTGGATGGAGTTGGCATCCATTTCTCAGGTGTGAATCACTATGAGGGGACGTTCTCTTTCTTTCTTCCCTCCTTACGTCCCTTAAGGCCTTCTGTTGTAGGAAGCTCTGATTCAGGGTGCATTTTGGGCCGCACCATTCCAGCAAAAAGACAATCTCAGTTCATTTGCCAGAGGTCTCCTTTCTGGAAACTTGTCCTGTAGAGTTTGTGAATGTCTTCTTGGATGCTTATGAGCTGTGAAGGATGGAAAAGAAACAAACTAGAAAATGAACAGATTATATTCTGAGCCTAGCATGATGTTATGAAATATCTTAATCAGCTTTACAGCATTTTTTTCTTCCATAACCTTAGGAACGTCATTGAAAGTCTGCTGGAGAATGCATGTAAGGGGAGACTGGAGATTTTTCTCAGGGAAGTCTGAGCTCTGTCTGCCACAGAATACAATCAAGTTTAAAGAAACAAAACAACAACCAAATTATTTTTATGTCTGATGTGAAAAAGTGCAAAGCCAGGCACCTTGTATGAAATTTATACATACGTCTTTTTTTGTTAATCTTTGGGTTCTCTTTCTTCAAAGAAATGTAACTCAAGATAGGCTCGGAGTATTACTGTAGAAGCAAATGTGGATATTTTGCATGTTTGGGAGGTTTAAAATGAAAGTTTTTTTCTTTCCCTAGCCCAGACTGATGGGTGCCTGCTCCCAGCTTCGCAGGCTTCTGTTCCTCATGTTCTTTCTGGTGAAAGTATCACCTCACTGGCACTGATCCCCACTCAGTATCTCACAGCTTGGTGTACATCCAGGCTCATAAAGATTATTAATTGAAACACTTAATAAAAATTCTTAATGGCATTGGAAGGTGCAGTTAACATTATGCAGTGTGGGGCAGTGGAAAATAGTGCTAAAGAAGAAAAAAAAAAGCATTTCACAAACTCTTGTTTTCTGCTGGTGGTAAATAGATTAATACATTCATTAGGCTGACAAGCCAAACAGTGAAAAAGTGAGTGAAAAGCATTGTGTTCTTTAATGTGCATAATAAATGTAATGATCAGAAGGCATTAGACTCCACCAGCGAAGAGCTGAGTGTCTTCTATGCTGGCTTCTCATTACTGACTGATTTGCTTTCAGCCTGAATGCTAATAAAAAACTAACCAAATAGCAAAATACGAAAAAATAATGCAGAACTTGAAAGCATTTAGCACAAGCTGGGCTTCCTTCCATGAGCCACAGACCTTATGTTTCCTGTTTTGTTGTTGTTGTGCATCGTGGTCATAACAGCGAGAGGTGTTAAGGTGACTGAGCGCCGAGTACAGTTTGTGAGTGCCTTTAGATGGCAATTGATTGTGGCTGGGATTCTCTTGAGGCTTTTCTTGTCTCTCTGTGATAAAGGTAGGGTTAGGGCACAGTGATGTGGTCCCTCCATGAGATAAGCTATGGCTTATTTCTCTTGGATTACACCCAAAAGCAGCTGAAAAACGCTGAACTGGGTTCCCTGCCCCTTGTTCCAGTGCTGTGCCAGAGATAGTGCTGAAGAGCATCACGCACCATCTGTTGGCAGCCAGTGATGCGTCTGATTGCGACTGATGGAGGATCCTTTGCGTGGTCTTCAAGTATTTTCTCCACTTTTCAATTCTCCTTGATATAATAGCAACATTATTTAGCTGCCGTTTGCTGTCCTCTCCTTTCTGAAGTACAGCTATCTTATTAGGTCAGGGAATCCAATAAGGAATAGAAAGATTAAATTAGATAAAATGAAAGGAATGCGTCGGAGGAAGGAAGGCCTAACTGGGAGCAGATGTCAGAGCATACAGAACAGTCTGATACCTAGAATGATGTGGAGTATAGGATGCGCCTGGAAGGGTGCAGGGGGAGGCACAGCTGTCTGATTTGAAGCCCCTCAATGCCTTGCAAAGCAAATAGAGGTGGTGGTGCTGTGTGTGTGATCACAGCTGTGCTGGGCTGGCTGCTGTGATAGCCATCACTGTCACCCTCTGTGCTGCACGCCTGAGGGCTGTGTGCCATGCAGATTCCTGCACAGCTGCGCCCACATCCCAGTGCTCTCCTCCCCAACCAGGGAACTTCCCCCTCGTGTGAAGGTGGGCTCTGCCACCCATATATTTCTTGAGCTCTGCTGAATGTTCCCCACCCATCTCTGATGACTGCACACCTTGCACACGGTTTGTGTGCTTATTTTTATGCTGGTCGCTGCGCTGCAGCTGGGGTTTCAATATTCAGAACAGCAGCTGAAGAGGAAAGAGGAGAAATCTCTCCTGCTGGTACACATTCGCTGAATGACCAGCTAAAGTGATGAATTTAGGTTTTTGACATGTTCTTTCTAGCAGTATTAATAGCAAAAATTACTGCAGATGACAGCAAATTAGATAAGCAGGGTCCCCCAACGCTTACTGCCTGCCACTGAATTAGTTTTGGCTTTAGTATTTCACTTGATTGAAGAGCGATGCTTAAAATCTGTATGGTGCCCAATATTTTTAACTTCCTCTGAGAAACACAAAAGCAAGGCTGTGTCTGGTTGCCTGGCATTGCTGTCTGTGGCATTGCTGGTCAGCAGGAAGGTGAAGGGATCAGGAGCTGGCACTGCTGGCAGTGGTGTGGGGCCAGGGCAAGCGACAAGACCCAGCTGTGCTTTGGGGTTTGTGACCTTGTACCCCAACTGTCCTGTGAAGGCAAACCAGCCAGAAGGAGCCGAGCAAATCTCATTGCACTATATTTCACATATAGGACTTTATGTTTGTGGTGGTAGGGCTTGGGAATTTCCTGAGTTGTTTCTTCTTTGCTTGGTTTGGCGCGGAGCAGCAGGGGAGAGCTTTTTGTTTTCTGAGGTTGATTCAGTGCAATTTTTGGTAGATACGGCAGCCAGGGTAGCAATAGGATTCCTTCTTCAAAATCTACGTTGATGAAAGGGATAATGAGCACTTCAGAATGCTCAGTGAGATGGCATGGCCAAACAAGAGGCTGCCAGGCTGTGCCATGAGGACAGGGGTCGGCAGGACACTGTGCCTGAGCACAGGGATGCTAATTTTCCACGTCGTTAAAAGCCATAGCAGCGTTCTGTGCTTGTGTGATCTGCTTCTGGATCTAGAGCTCACTTTGTTATGTTTGCATTTGTCACACACTCTGCACACTGTGTTGTGCTGGAGGTATACCAAGGTGTAAGGATAAGCTGAATTAGGTCATTATTTATAGGACATATAAGAAAAGCGATATCGGTGCTGTTTTGCTGGAAGATCTCAGCTGTCTTTTCTGGCTTGCCATTGATCAGACACAGACCAGCGCATCCTGCCCTCCCAGCAGTAGCATACCTGTTAATTCGATGATAATTTCATTTTACAACTTGTTCTCACAACATGACCTGGGCTAATTAACTGACAGCAGCATCGCTCTGCAGCTCACAGCCTGTCTGGGGAGCGGGGCTAAGAGGGGAGCACGGCGGGTCTGGGGCCTTCAGGGCTGCCCTTGGCTCTGCTGGGACGCTGGCTGCAGGCAGAAGGAAGTTCATAGCTCTGAGTTAATGCCTTCTTCCCCCTCCTGCCCCTTTCCTTTTTGCTGATGCTTCGTTTTACATGGAGGATTTAAATAATTGATTATTGTCTAAACGTAGAAAAGTCAGCGTTATTTTACCAGGAAAAGGCAGAACAAGATCCCAGAGAATGGTGATTTGTGCATCGTTGGTACGAGGTGGGCGTGGGCTGACCCACCTGCAGGCAGCACCCTTCTCCTGCCTTGGTACTGAGATTGCAGAGAAGGGCTCAGGTAAAACACTGTGTTGCCTTTCTTTGTGTTTTCCTGTAGAAAATACCATCCATTAAGGCTTGGAAAAGTACAGCTGTTAGAAAGAAAACTTCCTTTGAATTATTCTTGTTTTTGGAGGGGTTTTATCATTGCCCTCAGTCAACATCATGTTGCTACAAATTGCTGTGATTCACGATGAGCTCCCGCAGCATCGGAGGAGCATCCAGCAGGAACTGTGGGGGGTGGCTTCTGTCCATCACACAGAGCAGAAATGGGACGGTGTCAGTGGGTCTGTGTAGTTCTCATTGGTCTGGGAACGCAGTGCAACTGGTTGGGTCAAAAAATAGTTATCGGTGCCTTTGTTTTGCTGAAACATAAAAGGATCCTAATTACAAAAACTCTGCTGGATTTTTATCTTCTTTTATTTTTTTTCCTTACTGGGCACATTTCTGTTGCGTGTCCATCCTGGCCAGGGGATGCCCGCTGTTTGCTGTTCGGTGTGGTTACAGAAAGACATGAAGGTGATTTCAGAGCCTCCTTGGCCTCGTGCAGTTTTAATGCTTTTTCAGGATCTTTGCAGCTTATCCATAAATGTGCACTGGGATCTATAAGTTCAAGTCTCATTGATTTCAGTGCCAAATGCATGAGTGCACCTGCAAGGCGAATCAGAAACACGGGGCTTCTGCTATTGACAGAGGGAAGATGTCCTTATTTCCTGACAGCTTCATTTGCTTCTGCGGCTCATTCCCCTCTCATTGGGGTAACGTCACTGCCGAACACCAACAGTGCACGGCAGGAGTGGGGGTGAGGGTGTGGAGCTGAGGACGCCGGGCAGTGTGAGCACACAGGAGGGAGAGCCAAGGCTTGATGAGTAAACCATCACCCTGAACTGAGATTTTGTGTTTTATTTGTGCTTTTTCGTTCCTTCCCTAATAGAATAGCTAAAACAAGCTTTACCTGAAATATGAAGCCCTAAAGATTTGCTGCCACAGTAAATATTACACTTGAATTGATTAGGTGCACTTCAGAAATCAAGGCACATTCTTAATAGAGGAGCAGTGCATATTTTCAATGTTTATCATACCGTATTAGGTGTTTAATTAAAAAGAGGTTCCCAGAGGATTCGCCAGCTTCGTGTTGATGGCAGAAGCAGATCTGTTAGCAGTTTTGGGCAGGTAATTATACTGTGGAACTAGATGGCTGAGCTGAATATTTTATGACAGCAGCCTCGGTTGGAATGAAGGAAAATATAATGGCTCTTATTGCTGGGGGGAAAGAGAATCCAACAAGTCCCCCCACCTGCGAGCTCCTGCAGGTTTGCAGTCCCTGAGGGGGCAGGGCTATCTCTGGCCAGCAAGCTGTTCCCTGCCAGCTTTCCATGGCAGACCTTTTGTATGGGTCAGTGTGTTGTGTATGCTGCTGTGTCTATTTGCTGCTCCTTATCTTGCATGAAAAGCTGCAGATTATTGGGCCGTGGTGGATCAGCTCATTGCAAGGCCAGCAGCATACCTCGCCAGCGGCCAGTGCCTGAGGTGTCACAGAAGGAGCCTGTTCCAGCAGTGCTGCTGGGATGTGCTGTGTGCCGTCTGCAGAGTATTTACGCTAACGGCTCTCCTAGGAGCTGACTTCTGTGGGGCACTCACGAATGGAGCATTCATTTAATGTCACTGCTCAGCAGCTCGCTGGAAGTGAGGGAGGTAAGAGAGAGGTGGGAGAGCAGCTGTGCTGACAGGTCTGTAGTGCTGCTGTATCAGCTCCAGTTTTGCTCTTCCTTTAGTGCTGTATTTGGCTGATGCTGGCTGACCCCTGAGCCACCAAACACTGCCTCAAGGAGCACTGGCAGGAGAGCTCCGAGCCCTGAGACATCAGGCTTAGCGCTTCGTAGGCACTGGATTGAATGAGCTGATAGAAGGAGAAGGGGAAAACAGATGGGAGAGAGCATTTATGAAGCAGCTGCCTGTTAACCAATAATTTGGTACATTTCCTTCAGTTCTTTTCATTAAGCCACAATATGTGGATGTCTCATTTTCTGTGAGATGCATTGAATGTTCAAAAGGCTTGGCTATAATTACACACATGTTGAAAGCGCGGAGGCATGCACTGTTTCAAGAATAGTTCTCTCTCTGGTTCCCTTCTGCATACTGTTCTCTACTCTCGTGTCACAGGGAAATTTCTGATTGTGCAGAATCTGGAACAACCGATGGGTAATTGGACTAACCGGGACACCACACTGTGCAATCACTATTTCTTCTCCTCAGTTTTTGTCTCCTGGAGACAAAAATAAGCAAAAGCAAACCAGGGGTAAGATACTGTAACTACAGCGCTGGTGCTGCTCTTACCAATATACCTTGAATGTTTTCTTCTCCCATTACAAGTGTGAGATGATTACTTCTCATTGCCTCTCAAAGCTCACGGTGGCTTTATGCTGTATGCTATTTACAATATATTTCAATCATCACGTCTCTTAGAATGAAAAAAATCATTAGGATTATTCAGGATAATAGAAAATTCAAGATAATTGGGGTCAAAGTTCTAATAGCTTTAACTGCTTAGCAGGACTTGGGCATGGATGGTTCCGCAGTGGTGTGCCTGCGGTGCTAGAGCTGCTGTTCAGCTGTTCATTAAAACATTCTGTTGAACCACTGAAATCACAGTAGATATTTTGCATTTGGCGTAATTAATTGTCACATTTATCTAACTGAAATCGCAGCTTTATGACAGTAAAAAAGTTTTATTACCAGCTTTATGTTCTGCTTCTGCATCGCAGCTGTATGGCTGGATACGTACAGTTATTAGCAAACCCAATTAGATGCGAGCACTTCTGTAATCAAAGATGAATAGTTTCGAGAAACTAAGAAAGATGAATGCAGTCAATACTGGAGCTGATTCGCAGCTTTATTTTTTTAATATATATGCTAATGTTAACGTAAACAGGATTGACAAAGTGAAAAGAAACACGGTTTGATTATCAAGTTTTGTCAGTCAGTAATTAATTAGTTCCGAAGCAGTCCTGGATTGATATACACAGGGAGAATGTCAGTGCCGGGCTTTTGTGCTTCAAACGGGAATTTCTTTGAATTGTTATTCAAAGACGTTCATTCAAAAAGAGAAGGGGTTTCCAATAGCCACTGGTAATTCGGGGCAGAGCTGTCAGTAACAGGAGGATCCTAATAAGTAAAATAGCCAGCAATAAACTGCCTCCGTAGAGGCATCTTACTGTTGTGAAAGAAGATGTGAAAAGGTTGTCTGTACTTAAGGCACTGACATGGCCACACCAGAAGGCAGTTTGGGGAACTCTGAGTCTCAAGCTGCCACTTAGGAGCAAACCTTTTCCTGCACATGGAAGTTGGAGGCATTAAGAGAATTAGAGGTGGGATTGGAGGGATGCTGTGTGCTCCCACCCCGAGCAGCTCCGCTCACTTCTGTGGCCCTGTGTGGGCATTTCCTGCAGGCAGCAGGAGGAGGAGTGGGTCTGATTCGTCTCTATTAAATACTTTTCTCCACCAAGATTTGAGAGGTGAGCCTGAATTATTGTGCAAAACGCAGCAAGGCACCCTGCAGGCTGGGAAACCTGTGGCTCCCATCCTGATGGCTCTTATGTGCTACACTGAGTACAGATTTGAAGCGTGACGTGAGAGCTCTAATAGAAAGCCAGCGAAGAGTAAGATGTAGCAGTCGCAGTATCAAGGGCTTACATACCATATTGGCCCTTGTCTGTCTAAAAATGAATCCCCAGTAGCTGGGTTGACACGTAGGGTCCACTCCTGCCTAGCTGCCTTATCTGCTAGGCTGAGCATGATGCCCATGGGGTGAGAGCAGCACCATTAGCATCCTGGGCCCAGCAGCCAGGAGGCAGGACCAGGTTCTGCTGCTGCTCAGCTTAAAGCAGAAGCCAGGCACAGGGCATGTCTACACACTGCTCTCAGTGCTCACGTAGGTGAGCTTGTAGCAGAGACTGGAGTGACCAGGTGTAGCTTTCCACACTGGATATTTTCATGAGAAAGCCAGGATGTGGAAAGCTAGAGATGTGTATACAAGGCTTACATAAATCTTCTGGGCATTTCTGTTCAATAATACCAACTGTAATCATTAAGATTACAGCTTAATTATCCACTTGGGCATAGGTACAGAATAATAATCCTGCCTCACTTGTCAAAACATAGCTGATGGCTAATGGCAGTTGTGGGATTCTGCCTGCCCCAGCCACAGCTTTCATTAACTGTCAGTGTGATAACTGCCAGCTCCTGCTATTGATAGAAACCCCATGTTAAATTTGGTAGATTTCTTGGCTAGTGCTAGAGAATTAGCTGCATGTGCTGCTCGTCAGCTGTGTTGTAATGCAATGATGTTTTAACAGGATGCAAAAGGAGTCCCAGGAACAGTGCTTCTTGCCAAATGGTCTCTGCCATAAAGGCTATTCCGTAATGTTTGGATCCCGTTCAATATATGGAAAGCAGTCATTCGGTTTTTGACAAAGCATGCACTTGTTCACTTCTTGGCAAAGCATCACATCCCCAGCGATGCATGGTTCAGCGCTCATCGTGATACAGTCATTCATCAGTGGCTGTACTGGAGGTGGTTTTTATATCCAGCACCTTTGCTGCGTCTGAGATGAGTATTGCACGTTGCTGGGAAAGATGTCAGCTGCCTGGTACCAAGTCATTTGTTACATCTTCTTATAATTCTTAGCATCAGTTCAACCTTTTCTCAGAAAAGTCTGGCTTACTTCTTTAATCATGAGGCAGTCTTCACGCAGATCCTCAGCCAGTAATACGTGCATATGTACCTCCTGGTAATTTGACAGGAATTACATTTGTATAGCTCTGAAGATTAGGAAGATTACATGTCTTAATTACGTTCAATATTTTCATTATTTTTTGTCCTCCTGGTGGAGTAGGAAGCCCAGCTCACTTTCTCAGATATCCTTCTCCTGGCATTTGTTACTATGCTTTGATGAAAGTTGTCAGAACCTTGTTGTGACTGCTGGTGTCAGAGTGGGGAGAAGGAAGCACAGCTGCTTGGGGCCACATCCGCTGCCCTAGGGCCACTTGTCTGGGCTGGCTGCAGACCTTGGCATGTTTTCTGAGCTCACCTCTCTCCTATCCTCCATCACTCAGGTTGTGAATCCCAAGAAGTGTACAGGAGGAGGTAGGGTTACATAGAAGGTATGAGTGGATGATCAGAGCAGTGCAGGCCTGCTGAATGTGCTCACCCATCTGCATTTCTCCCTGTGACTGCTCCCCTCTCTGCAGGGGCTGAGGCTGCAGAGATGGGCCTGCAGAAGATGGGCCAGAAGAAGCTGACATCTTTCCCAGCAACATGCAATACTCATCTCAGACGCAGCAGAGGTGCTGGATATAAAGAGATGGGCCAACAGTTATGGTAGCACATCTCTGACTGCTGAAAATGAGCAATTTGACTCACTACTTTTACTCCCAGAAACAACTGTGCAATATTAACAAATGCTAACAAATATTAGCAATTACCATGCTTTGTGATTGCTGTTGTGATCCATCATCTGACAGATACGGCAGCCCCTCTGGGGAGGGGCTTGGGGACATCAAACACTGATCTAATCTCTCATTACTCCCATGGCGACTTCAGCATTTTTTACATTTGTTATCAGCTCTTAACTTCATTTAGCCTAAATTTGCAGCTTTGAAGGACATGTTGTTGGGTTTGCCACGCCTGACTTACCCCTGCTGTACCTTTTGGAGAGTTTATTGGTTTGTAGTGTGTTAATTCAGAGAGATTATTGTTCATAGCCTTCTTGAAATACATGTACATGGCTGCTGGATCATTTCAGATAACTGTAGATTGCATGGCTGTGGACAGTGAGTTCCTGCTCTCTTACAATCAATAAAGCAAATTTTTACTGTTTTTTAGTCCATAAGGCTCAATATCACTAAGATAAGGTCAGGCTGGCAGTGAATAGGACACAAGGAATCTCTGGGAGAAGGATTTTCTTTTTTTTTCTAAAGGAATGAACTTGTTATCCTTGAAATAATTATTTTGATAGACTCCCTGTGGTCTACTGGAGATGTGTGTGGGTTTGCATTCATGCTGCTGAATTAGGTAGATATCCATCAGCTCTGGTTAAACATGTCATCTGCTGTTGCCTTTCCAGGTGCCAAAGCCTATCAACATTTAATGTGGCTTAATAAAGGAGCTTTTGCTGTGCTCATGCTTCTCCTGGGCTGAGCAATGAGATGTGCCCATAATATTCAGCATAGCAGCCTGACATTTAAATGTCAGTTAAAAGCCTTTTCTTGAGCTGGTACCATCTCCAGAGGGACATGTTTTATTACTGGGATGGCCTCATGAATACTTGGGTAATATGGCTGCAATTTCAGGTCCTTGCCACAGTTTTGTTCCACAAAGAGAGGATTTAAAACTAATCGCTCCCAGGATCTGCATAACGTGGGGAGTGGGTGATGCAGGGTTCAGCAGTGCTGTGTGCACGGGCAGTGGGGACAGGCCTTGTTTTTCAAACACTTGAATCAGTATTGAGAAAAATCTGCTCAGCACGTCATCCTTGAACAATAAGAAATGAGCCACAGCAGCTTGTCCTGTGAGCACAGGATGGGTGTCCTCAGTGACCTCATAGCACAAAAGTCTGTATGTGGGTGGGTCAGAATCGCCTTTGGAAGAGAGCTCTGAAGGGAAATGGTAGAGGAGGGACATGTCTGCAGATCTCTGGCCTCTATGGGATGGCTTGCAGACCTGCTCCAGGTCCTTGCACTTGAGCAGAGGTCACTGCAGTGGGACTTGCAGCAGGGCTGCATGCATCCCTTGCCCCTGTTTTCTCTCTGGGTGCTGCCAGCTGGGCGGCTCCATGAGCAATGGGCCGTGCAGAGTTCCTTAGCTCTCTTCATCTAATTTTGCAACAAAGCAGTGTGAGCCCCATGGCATGGAAATAAGTGTTAGTGCCCAGAGCAAATGTGCCCTTCCTGCTTCCATTCCGCTGTATTCTCTTTAATTTTTAATGATTTCCAGTTGCCCTTTGTACTAGGCTTTGGAATACTCCATAATGTATGCACCTTTGGTGATGTCATCTGTCTTCTTCAAGGCTGAGATTATCATGTTAGATGTTGCCCTGATAGTTTGAAATCCTTTATAAATGAATTACATTGCTTTGTAACTTCTGAAAAGCATGCTCTGCACTTGACCACAACTGTTCCTTTTTGAGGTAATAATCAAGTAGTGATAGGATTGGTAGTATCGTTGTTTGAGGTTTGGAATCAAATTTAGGAAGAAAAGAATTGAACGTAGGCATGAACTTTGTTTCAGACAGCTGTTTTATCTTGGGAAGACCTTTGGCTCCTGTTCAGTGGAGAGCAAATGCATTATACTGAGAAGCCTGATCAAAAATGCAAGCTACAAGAATGAAACCAAGGGAACCAACCCAGCACTCTTCCTATAATGAGTGACTAGAAACCAAATAGTGTCAGCGTGGCCAGGTGAACACTTTCAGGTGTGGGGCTGTGCTGGCACTGGTGCCGCTGGGCTGTTGCTATGAGGTGGGGGTACAGGGGCTGTCTGAAAACTTACAAGTGAGTTCCTTGGTTTCAGTCTGTCCATCCATAAATGTACATGAATGGTAACCAGGAATTCTCACTCTGGTTCAAAAACACTTATAGAAAGTACCGATTTTTTTGTCTGTCTGGGGCAAATGGCATCTATTCCTGCATGTGACGCTATTAATTCAATATTAAACCAAGATCTAATGAATAAAATTGCTATAGCATGTAGGGTGTTGGCACAGATGCAAAGGGAAATGAGAGGACAGCAGGAAGGTTGGGGAGTTCTGAATGTCTGAGCCCAGGTCTGGAAAGGAAGAGCTTAAGAGTTTCTCCATTTTATTTCTTTCTTGTTTATTCCACCTGTGCAGTCATTTTTAACACCCCAACAGTTGTGGGTGACTGTGATCAGTATTCACCCTGTTCTCAGTGACAGTGCAGGTGGATAACCCTTCCCACCATTCCCTTCCCATATTCTATCCTGCACTAGCACTATCAAAATATTCACTCCAGTGCCATCTATGCTGAGCAGAAATGCAAATCGCTGTCCTGAAGGCAATTCAAAGGAACACTGTGCTGTATACTTTTTAATCATCATCCTGTTTCTTTTATTACCACTAGCAGCAACTGTGTACCTTTAATCTGGTGATACTTAGTGCTGCGAGGGGAAGGGTCGGGGCAGAATACTTAACAGCACAGGAATGGCTGTCTGGAATCAGAGTAATGAGATATTAGCATGTGAATTAATTTTGTATTCGGGTGAACTTGAGACCTCTGTGATCATATAGGGGTGCAATTATGGAGCAGATCTAGTGTTGCGGATCCAGAAGTTAAAGCAGCTGTATTCCATTTATGGGGGTGAAACAAGGAGCAAAAAAGCATTTTGCTGCCAGCACCTGCAGGATGACAGGAGGTCAGAGCGGCGCACAGTACACGCACCTCTGAGCCATGTCTAAATTAGCCTTGGTTCTGAGCTCACCCTCCTCATTAAATAGCATCTTGCTCATATTTCTCTACTAAAGCTTGAGGCTTCAGGACGGTCAGAATTCTGGGTGCTTCAGAAGTCAGTGCTGTGCCAGTCACGGGGATGCTGAGTGCCTTCTGGTGGACACTCATTGCTCACTGGTGTAAGAGAAGTCCTCCGCTCGATTCTTCCAGCTGCCCTCTAGGGTGGCTAAAAATTCCCTCTAGGCGAATTTTTAACTACCATCTTCTTTGTTAGTTGATTTTATTCTTGGTTCCCCGTTCTGTTCAATAATAATTTGCAAAGGCTGGGCTTGCCTGTATTAATTCATTCTGCATAATTAATCTTGCATACATGAGCAATGTGAAAGTTGTGTGCTGTGACTGGGCTCATCAGGGAGGCTCTCGGTTCTGCCTGGAAGAGAGGCGGCTCAGAGCCAGTCTGCATCCCACTTCCCTTGGACACCTATTTCAGTGCGAGATGAATCACACGCTTTTCTTCTCCTTTGTGTAGAAAGAGCCTGGATGACTCACAGACACCGGCAAAGTGCTTTTAAATGTTACATGTCCTGGTTAAGCTCACCTCTGTGAGCTCCTTTAGAAGCTGCAGAGGAAAACAGGCATTTTCAGAGACCAACTCGATTGTCTTGAGACAATGAGTTGAACGTGCTGCTTGGTTAGCTCTCAGCTGGTGGAAAAGGCAGCAGAGTGTGTTGGTATGCAGAAAAGTGAGTTGGAAGTGAGTTAAAATATAACAAATGGGTTTAAGAAATGGAAGATACAATTTGCATTTCCCTGTAAAGATGGTCTCCTTTCAGCTGTGCAAAGAGCAGCCCCAAGATATTATCCAGTAATGACACATCTGGGAGAGCTGGCTGAGAATTCCCCATTTAAGCTATTTTCTTAAGAGAAAACGTAGCCCCCAGACAAAATGAAATAATTTCCCAGAACTTCATTTTTACCATCACATATTCTACCTACCATACTTGGACCTACATCTTTTCTCTACATGGCTCAAAGCACTTAATATTGCATAGGAACTAGCTGGAACTCCCATACTGTGTGTCGGCCTGTTGAGCCGTAGCTCAAGATGCCTCAATTTTGGTACTTGCAGGCCAGCACTGACCTCATCTGCAGGGTGCTCCCTGCCAGTGTCCAGGACTGGTTCTGCGGGCATGTGCAGAGCTGGGAGCCAGGGCCCTGCAGGAGGAAATGTCCCTGCCGGGGCTGGTAGTTGTTTGTGTGCAGAGCCAGCATGGCCGGGAGGATCACAGAATGGCTTGGCTTGGAAGGGACCCTAAAGATCACCAAGTTCCAACCTCCCTGCTGCAGGCAGGGCCACCTCCATATCTGGTACTAGACCAGGCTGCCCAGGGCTCCGTCCAACCTGGCCTTGAACACCTCCAGGGACAGAGCATCCACAGCCTCTCTGGGCAGCCTGTGCCAGCACCTCACCACTCTCTCATTAAAGAACTTTCCCCTCACATCCAGAATTTCCTCCTGACATCCAGGTCAGGATGGATGGAAAACCACAGGATCAGGCTCAAATCCAAACTCACTGGCTGTTTTACCTCTACCAATGAGTCTGCTTACTGGTTCCTTTTGCTCAAAGCAGTACCTCTGGAGGATGTACTCACTGCAACACTAAATCTAGCACCAGTTTAGCAGCATCATTTCAAGGGAAAATCGGCCTGGAAGGGGGTGTTTTGTTAGAGGGGAGCAGGCTGAAGTGAGAGACACCTACAGTCCCTCAGGAAAATGCAGTTAAATGATTTCAGCCTGTAAATGTAAAAGACAACGAATTTAAGTTGCTGAGTTGTTTTGCTTATTTTATCCTGACCTCTGCGCTACATTTGCCTCTGCATTGCAACTCAGGACTTGCTGTCTGCAATCTATCTGTCAAAGCCGTCGCACTGATTTACACCCCTGCTGCTCGCATCCGATTTATCTCCCCTGCGAGCAACGCGGCGGTTCTCTTCCAATGTTGTGACTTTTTTATTATTGGAATTTGTCTTGGGCTGTGACTACATGGCAGCATGCTTCCTTCTTCCTGGAGAGGAGAAGCTCGTCGGGTCTGTGAGTCCCCCTGCCCGGAGCATGAGGAGCACAGAGCACATGCTGAGCGTGGCTGTCAGCTCCATGCCTGCCTCGGGAGCTCTGCCACTATGTTCATAGAGTTTACAAAGGCAAACAGGAAGAAGAAAACATTCTTCTTATCATGACAGATCAGTTCAGGGTGCTGTTTCCAACTCTGTAGCGCTCTAAGTGCTGTTTCTAACAAAAGTGTTTTAATCTCTGTGGCAGCCTAAATGCACCTGATAGACTATATGCTGTCTCTGGCTTCTGTAGATAAAATAATTTTACTGTTACCATCAATAATTCTGTTTCCACTAAAAGCTCTTCAACATTATTCACAGGGATCGAAATGTAGATCCGGAGGCAGTGCAAACTGCTGTGAATGGAAGTGGCTGTGGCTCCTGGCTCTGCAGGTTTCTGCATCCCAGGGGTGCCCCGTGGCCACCAACTTCCATGAGAACTCAGTAGTTGTGGAGGCTGCGGAGATGGGAAAGGCACAGCCCAGGGAAAAAGTGCTTTGTAATGCTCTGAAGGGCTCCTGGCACTTCAAAATGCTGCTGAGTGACTCAGGCATTGCTTTGTTTTTTTAGTTGCTGAAGAACACAGCACAGTCAGAGGGGCTCCTGAGGTAAAAGGTGCCACTTCTTGCATTTCACTGAATGCGAGGGGAGATAGAAAATGCACTTGGTAAACTGGTAGAAAATGGCAGCTGGAGGGGAGGGGAGAGCCCTGCCCCAAAGGGGGAAGGGCACCTAGCCCTGACTTCAGGCAGGCACATCCCTTCCTGAATCTGCCCACACCGTTTTCCTGAAGGGCAGCAAGGATGCACAGCCTGCAGTCCTCACTGGTCACCTGCATGAGCGCATGCACTGGGCTCAGCATGGGTCACAGGGCCCTGACCGGGGTAAGACCTGGGGGAAAAGGCAGTGCTTCCTGCCTGCCTGCCTTTGGGGAAGTAGGTGTGATTCTTCCTTCTTTTTTTTCCCCTTTTTTTGTGTGTCAGTGCACACTCCTATGTGAGTCTTTGCGCTTGCATGGAGGAAGCTGCAGATCATGCATCAGGCTCAGCTGTTTCCAACAGCAATTAGAAAAGATAAAAAAGGATGCCCAAAAGGGAAGACCTACAAGAAAACTGCAAAATGAATGGGGAGGGAGAAAACTGCATAACAAGAGAAACACATCCTAGATAATTATTGGAAAGCCTCCGATTTTCAAAGAGGACTGTCTTTTAATGGGGAAAAAAGTGTTGTTTGTTGTCATTTAATTCAGTGCAATTCCAAGATGGTAATTAGCGTGCGGCGGTAGGACAGTGCTCCTCATCTCTTACCTACACCTCTAATTTCCTAATTTCTCTGTCAAGCTGTTTTGTTTAAATGAGTCTGTTTAGTTGAAGAGTTTGTGCCTCGTCATTATTGTCTGCGGTGCCTTATTAG
Organism: Pavo muticus; assembly: GCA_016647715.1. NCBI lineage: Eukaryota > Metazoa > Chordata > Aves > Galliformes > Phasianidae > Pavo > Pavo muticus. The sequence continues at coordinate 109,138 of JACDJE010000647.1, read as the reverse complement.
ACTGTCTCTCTGTAATGATCACAGCTAACAATATCTTCAGTTTTAGATCTGTTGCTATTCCCTGATCTAAAGCAATGATCATTTTCTGTGCATAAGGAATTCTTCTATCCATTTCATTATGCTGGATGATTTCCTTCTATGGATAATAAGAGTTTTAGCATGGACCATTTCTCTCCAAACAGCTTGACTTGTTCTGAAGATGCTGCAGAAGCCATGAGCTTGGGTTTTAATTGGACATAAGGGAGAGCACGCGGGTGCAGCCCTCCTGCCAGTCCCCATATCCCACACCTCCTGCACTTTGTGGAGATGCAGTGTGACAGTGAAATGCATTTTTAATGCGCCTGCTGTCACGTATTCTGTGCATCACAAACACTTCTAAACACTGAAAGCGGTAACACTAAAAGGAGAGAAAGTTGCCAAAGTACAAAGTGCTCACCAATGCTTCCTATCACAGATTTAATATTTCTTTGAGGTATTTCAGCTCCTGTGAAGCAAAGCACCACCTTCTCTTCCCTTTCTGCCTGCTGTTATTCCTTCTCAAGAATGAGCCTATAATTCAGTTATTGAATAATAACTGTCACATTTCCTGAGAGCACCGACCTTATTTATGGCTTTGCCCCTGGGCAGGAGGAAGCGAGGAGCTGCTGACAAAGACCCAGCTAGCTATTTGTGTCGGATTTCATTTTAGGGAAGGAGCATCTTGACCTGCTTTAGTGGTCTCGGAAGCGGTGCCAACAGCACAGGATGCAGGGACTGAGGTCCTCGGGGGTCCACCACGTGCTGCAGGTCATGCCTTTACTGAGACGAGGTGAGCAACACTTGGATTTAAGGATCCAAGCCCTACTGGGGTGGAGAATGGCAATTAGCTGAAGAAGGACTCATGCCAATGGATGGAGGATGTCCTCAGATCTCAAGCAGATGGAGATTTGGGCATGGCACCCTCTGCTTCATCTGCAGAGTGTCTGGGGGTTGTATCCTCTCTCGTATATTCAGAGGCTTAGGCTAAACATTGAAGATCTAAAGTGAGTTTAAATGTTTTAGTGGTTAATAACAAGACAGGGAGCGTTTGCAAGTGCTTCAGGTTAGTGGAACCATCTGCAAGAAGTAACCTGGCAGGGTCAGACTCTCCTCTGTTTTTATGAAGGATAAACTTGGGTATTTATGGATGTGATTTGCATTCTTGAGCATACAGAGATGGCTCAAGGACTTGATCTACCCTTGTGCTTAACATTTTGCTGATCTGAGGCTTGGCACTGTCAAAAGTGAGCACCATCCTGAGCATCAACCACTTAAAGAGGTGTGCAGGCTGCCCTTCAGCACAAAGCCTAAAGAGGCCTCAGGTGGGTGTCATTTCTCTGGACGAGCTGTTGCTGGGGATATGATCTTTGCATCTTGATGCCATGAGTGAGGGGCCAGGCTGTCCCATTGGGAGGCTCAGCAGCTCAAGGCAGCTCCAGCAGCTGGGCACAGGCAGCCTCGTGCATGGAGCCTTGCTCTGTGCTGGGATAGCCCCTGCACTTCATTTCACAGAACCATCATTGAATCATTAAGGTTGGAAAAGACCTCTAAGATTATCCAGTCCAACCGTCCACCTACCACCAATACTGCCATACTAAATACTAAACCATGTCTCTGAGTGCTACATCTGCCCTTTCTTTTAACATCTCCAGGGATGATGACTCCACCACCTCCCTGGGCAGCCTGTGCCAGTGCACTACCACTCTTTCCAAGAAGAAATTCTTCCTAATATCCAACCTGAACCTCCCCTGGTACAACTTGAGGCCATTCCCTCTAATCCTTTCAGTATGTTGAAGATAGAGCTTACCAGCCAGGATAGCAGTAGATGCTAATTATTTTAGCTCACAATGGTTTCTCCATAGCCAATACTGAAATTATTAAATGCAGTTAAACACTGATTTCTCTTGCTTAACGATGCAGGGGACAAAGAAAACACTGCTACCAGAAAGTGGCTGGAGTGCTGGCTCTGTCCCCTGGGGGAAATGTTTACCCCTTAAACAATGACTTAAACAAAGACTCTACGAGGGCTTCAGTAGTGTTAATACTTACAGACTTAGATGAGTAGGAGTATATCTATCTGTTAGCTCCTGCTACTCTGAGGTGCTGTGCTCAGTGGAGAACTGAAGCTGAGCCCGTAGCTGAGCTAGAGGAGTTTTATGGTCCATGACTGGAATTTCCCATTGATGTTGTGCAAAATGTAAGTAATTCTATTTCTTTCTGTAAGTGCTGTGAAATTGCAGCTTCCATCTCTGTCTGAGACTCCTTGTGGAAATACTTCTCCTTGTCTAGATTTTTAATGCTGTATTGTCACAGCCACGTTATGGCCAACGTAAAATGTTTTTCATGAGGTAAGATGCACAGAAATCCCTCTGAAGTGTTCTGGAGACGCCTTGCTGAGTTGTTTACCTTGATTAAGCATTGGGAAGAGAAACTGGACAACATCTGGGTGTTGGGCTGTGTGAGGTGCTGCACATCACCTGCTGCCCACGGTGCTGCTCAGAGGCTACAGTGGAGCTCATCCGTATGAGTACTGCTGCTGAGCCAGTGTGTCTGGCTCCTTGGAGTATCTTCTTTGCATCAACACAGCAAAGTGGTACTGGGACCTTGTGACATTGAATGCCGGAGCCTCATTGTGCACTGTGGCACTGACCTTCTTCAGGCTTAGATTTACAGCTGTCACACTGAGCTTGGTCAGCAGGAGGTGAGAGGGTTGGTGTGATAAAAGCTCCAGAAATGGACAAGCAAAGCCTGCAGCTTCTGTGTAGGTTTGGCAAGAGGAGCTAATCTGTAGATACTGATCCCCATCAGACCACAGTGAGTAGCTGAGAGGGGGAGCCAGTGCCAAGGGCAATGGGATGATCCTGCAGGGGCTGCACTCTGCCCAAGGGCTGTAAGAGTAGTTGTGCCCATACCAATGTGTGCTGGCAGCACAGCTTGTGGTATTACTGTGCCAGCAGGCACAGGAGAACAGCAACAGCTTTGTCTTCTCTGGATGCTGGTATAGATGATGAACCAGGCTCTTTGGTTCTGTAACCGTGCTAGTTCTGATGCTCTAAATGCTAACAGTGAAAAACACCAGCAATTATCCCTTTTTAGAATAATCTCACTTTAAAATGAAGGTTGTCAATACTGAAAGTGAAGACAGCATAGAAGAGAAGGCCTCGCACCTTGACAGGCTTCTTGGTCTTCACAAGGTCTCTCAGAGGTAGCAGTGTAATAACAGAAGGACTCACGGTTGCACACAACAAGATTGGTTTCTCCCATCTGAAGACAAATCAGACATCCGTGAATAAAGGCAGGAAAGCATCTTCCTCCTGCCTCCTTGAGAACCAAGAACCTGCTTCCAGAGCTGGCTGACTGACTGTGTTAGACAGCAGTGTGATTCAGATGAAAGATCTTCTGACATTTTAAATATCTGTAAGTTTAATGTAACAGGTAAAGACTGTCTCGCAGGGATATTATATCTATGGAGTCACAGTTTTACGAGGTGATTATAACGCAAGCAATTGACTGCCATGTGGAGTATGTGCTAAATGATATTGTGAATGATAATGATGGTTCACTTGGCAGCCTGACAGGTCTCTGATCCATTTATAACTGCAGACAATCAGGGAGGCACGAGCTGCTGCCAGATGGCACTGCCAATACTCTGGGATGGAGTGGCACAGCTCAGCACCTTGCAGTGAGTTGCACAGCTCTCGGTGCCCTGCAGGTGTACAAGGCTGTGAGAGGTGGTCATAGGCCCAAGTTCTGCCCCTGGCTGCCCAGCGTGCTGCAGTGCTCGTGCTGCACTGCTGGCAAAGGGCTGTGCCAAGGCTGGAGGAATGGGGCTGTGCAGGAAGTCCTGCTTGTAATCTTCTTTAAGGAACCAGCACAGAACTGGGCCCTGGTTCTGCTGCCTGTGCTCAAAGTCGTTCCTCTCCGGCTTTATGGGTGTGATCCATCTATAATGTTTGCATGGAAACCACACTACTGTTCGTGCATTGGGAAAAAAAGCAAATCAGATCAGTCCTTTTTTACCTGGTGTAACACTGTCTCTGCTCCCTGCCTTAAGTTCCCTTAGATAAAGCGTGGCACAAATATTTCTTTAACAAGGATGTCCTTATTTATCAATAATATTGTTACAGCTTTTGTTGCTTTCTGTCACAAAGTATTGGTCTGGCTTTTTTTTTTTTTCAGTCCACAGAAGAAGAGAAGGTTCAAAAAAATATATAAACTTGGTAGGAGCCTCATTAACTGCAATCAAGAAAGCAAAGAAGCATGAGCACCTAGAGCAGAGGGGTTGTGCCTGTATCTCTGCTTCTCGGGGCAGCTGCTGGAATTTCAAGCACAGCATCAAACCAGCAGTGCTCAGCATTGCCCTGGAGATCAGAATTAGCCCCATTCCTCTTCAGTGTCACAGCATTTCTTCGCTGTCATTATTTCCACGGCTTTCTGTGGATGCTAAGAGCTCACTTTCCTAACTCCTTTCTGTGAGGCACAGAAGGACGTGCTCTGTCAGTGGGACCTGAGAGCACGGCCATCCCACACCTGCTGGCTGCATCACCCCTCTCCAGTGACTGCTGCAGACAATGCCTTGACACAGAGAAAATCCTGACCTACAGCTCCGCAAGTCCTGAGTGCAGAGAAAAAGAGCAAGAGACCATTTCAGAGATTCGTCTGGGAAATGATCCTGGAGCAGATAATTTAGTGCTAATGGCTCTTTTTTTTTTTTTTTGATCCAGCATCACTGTGAGGTGATATTTGGCTATCCCCTCTCCATGCAGAATGAGTTTAGCTTTGAAATTCATCTGCTGTGCAGCCAGCGGTGGGGGTAACAAGTCACCATGGCCAGGAAATATTTCTCTTTTGGATTGCAGTCCCTCCCGGGGACTGGAGGCCTTACTGAATCCTGGTAACTTCCATAGGGCAGCAACATAGTCCAGGGCTCACGGGGTTGTGCCTTGCTGCCCCCATCCACCATTCTCCATGGCTGTGCCGAGCTCATGGTCTCTGATGTTTGTACTTATAGAGAAACACAGGTTGGTGCAGGGAGTCCAAATGGAGTGTTTTCCAGGTTATGACACTGTCTGCAATACCCACACTTGCCATCTCCAGGTTTCTTTGGACATTCATTAACCCAGTGGTATTCTGAGACTTGGCCTGTAACAGAAAATAGACTAAAACAGCTTAGAAAAAAAACACATTTGCAATCAAAATGACCCCAGTGCATAACATGTGCTTCCTCCGTGTCTCAAGAGGAGTGGTGATACAGGCACACTGCCGACATGTTGAGATCACACCGACAATCTCTTTCTCTCCTGTCTGCAAGCGATGTTAAATCACTGTTCTTGTCTTCTGAGCTAGTGTGAAAGCTACGGCTAAGGAATAGAGGAAACGTTATTTCCAGCTCAACGCAGGTTCTGTAAGATGTGATCACTTCTTTCTGCATGCACGAGGTAAAGGACAATAGTTCTCACTAATTTTAATTCTACATACATTTTTATATACCTGTAGATCTTTCATTTCCCGTTCAATGCTTTCTTAGCTCTGAAAACCTCTTGATAGAGATTTGTAATTTTGTAACTCCGTGCACAGTTTCAACGTAATATTTTGTGGTTTTGAAAACATTTGATAGTCTTTTTTCCTTTATCCTTATTCTCTTGTGGTACAAAGGAAAAGTCAATGTGATCACTTCATAGCAGAAAAGTAAATTACTTGATAACGACATTCAGGGAAATACCTTTCTCTTTTTCCTTCATTTTATAGCTGACAATGTTTAATCATTAGCTAGAGATCAAGAGGGAAATAGGAATGTACATAAGAGCTGTCGTTGACTCAAGACTCCGCTACCTGCCCGGCCTTCAAAACAGCAATAATCAGTTCTATGGCAAGACCTTTAGTTTCTGTCTAATCGGGGCTGTAAATATCGCAAGTGTGAGTAGTCAGAGTGGCAGTCACAGTGGTGACCCCAGGCAGTCCTTTCTGGAGGCTGAGGGGAGCGAGGAGACTCCTGGGACACCAGCACCGAGCAGCTCCGCAGTGCGTGGTGCTTGGTCCCAGCTGGACACAGTTTAAGGTGAGGAGCAGGGTTTGTGCTCTGAATAGCTGACTCAGCCATGCTTCAGCCCTTGCTTATCCTTGGTTTCATTGAGAAAGTGCTCTCCTTTAGTATTGTGGGCTGCATTTTATCTGTAATAGCTACATAAAAAGCATGATTGATGTTCCCGCTTACACTGTGGGTCTTCCAGCAGGGACACTGGTTTCAAACTGATCTTCCATCACCTGCAGACAAGTCATAGAATCATAGAATGGCCTGGGTTGAAAAGGACCTCAAACATAATCTAGTTTCAACCCTCCTGCCACAGGCAGGGTTGCCAACAACTAGACCGCACTGCCCAGAGCCAAGCCCTCCCCATCAGCACCACACAAGTGGGGCCAAGTTAAGCACCCAAAAGCCAGTGGTGCCAGGATGAAAGCTTCCTGTAAACAATTAACCTGATGTCTTGGCTTAAATCCTGGAGAGGCATCATTAGTAGGCAGCCATGCATCAGGGTGCCAGGGGAGAGCAAGGACCGGGCTCAGTGGCCAAGCAAAGTGATGGCCCAAATATTTAAGTTAAAGAAAAAGCAGGGAGTGGAGGAGGTTGTCCTGGGCAGCGCCAGGCGGTAGTACCAGCAGACTGCTCCCAGCCCCATCTATGCTTCATAAGTAGCTTTATTACAAAGATTTACTCCATAATGCAGTGGAGTGTCTGTGTGATTTAGGCCCCGTATTTATATTTGCATGATATATGTCCTCTCGTATCTGCTGTTCTTTTACTTACTGACTGTAGTTAATTCTGTGGATGCTACTTTGAAGTTTGTTTGGCAAATAGAGTAGCTATTACCAGGTAGTGCTCATCACAGAGACTTTTCAAAATTGCTTTTCCAGTTGTGATACATTAAATAATAAAATGACAGCATGCAGCCCGTTTTAAGAATACCCATGCTTGTTTTCTCTGCTATAGTAGCTTCAATTGATTTATTTCACAAAGTTCATCATGTTTTAAAGGATGGGACCATCAATCATGTACCTCAGGCTGTCTCATAAGCAGAATTCAGTTGTGACAATCTGAATGAATACAAATAGGTTGCTGAAGCATCCATCCCTGTGTGTGCTGTTGCAAGAGCTGAAGTGATCAATATTGTTCATTCCAGTCAGAGAGGGGTTCAGATCTCTGAAAGTATAATGTCTAGAAGAAAACAGCGGAGAAATTCATGGGATCAACACAACAACAACCCCAGGCAGCACTACAGGCTTGGAGCACAGTGGCTGGAAGAATGTGTAGAGGAAACAGACCTGGGGGTATTGGTTGATGCTTGGAGCCAGCAGTGTTCCCAGGTCACCAAGAAGGCCAATGGCATCCTGGCTTGTGTCAGAAATAGTGCAGCCAGCAGGAGCAGGGAGTGATCATCCCCCTGTACTCAGCTCTGGTGAGGCTGCACCTCGAGTGCTGTGTTCAATTTTGAGCCCCTCACTACAAAAAAGACCTCGAGGCCCTGGAGCGTGTCCAGAGAAGGGCACAAAGCTGTGCGGGGTCTGGAGCACAAGTCTTAAGGGTGCAGCTGAGGGAGCCGGGATTGTTTAGTCTGAAGAAGAGGAGGCTCAGGGGAGACCTTAAAGCTCTCCACAGCTACCTGAAAGGAGGCTGTGGCAATGTGGTGGTCAGCCCCTTCTCCTGCATAACTAGCAATAGGACTAGAGGGAACGGCCTCAAGTTGTGCCAGGGGAGGTTCAGGTTGAACATTAGGAAAAATTTCTTCTCAGAAGGAGTGGTCAGGTGCTGGAAAGGGCTGCCCAGGGAGGTGGTTGAATCACCATCACTGGAGGTGTTCAAGAAATGTTTAATGTTGTACTAAGGGACATTGTTTAGTGGGAAGATACTGGTGATAGGTGGACGGTTGAACTGGATGATCTTGGAGGTCTTTTCCAACCTTGGTGGTTCTATGATTCGTTATAAACCCTTGTAAAGAGTCCCTCCCCAGCTTTCCTTTAGGCCTCCCTAGGTACTGGAATGCCACAGAGAGGTTTGCCCTGGAGCCTTCTCTTCTCCAGGCTGCCCAAGCCCAGCTCCCTCAGCCTGTCTTCATAAGAGAGGTGCTCTAACCTCTGAGCATCCTCATGGCCTCCTCTGGACTCGCTCCAGCAGCTCCACATCTTTCTTGTGCTGGGGGCCCAGAGCTGATCACAGCACTGCCCAGTGAGTCACAACAGTGGAGCAGAGGGGGACAGTCCCCTCCCTGACCTGCTGGCCACACGGCTTTCCATGCAGCCCCGGATGAGGTTGGCTGTCTGGGCTACAAGCACTCATTGCCAGCTCACGGTAACAACAATCAAGGCATATGAAGTAAATCTAATCTCTGAGTGTTAATTGATAGTTGCCAGGCATTGGCTAAGCCTAATAATTTATCAGCCAACCATAAATGTAAAGTATTGACAAGCTGGTACCAAATGTCTGCTGAAATCCATTAGGGAATAAGTTTGAGAAGAATGCAAAGGCAATGCCTCCTCCCTCTTTATTTTCTTTCTTTTTTTTCTCTGTTTGTTTTTCCTGCGAAGAATGAATAGCTGTTAACTTCTTTCCTTGCAACGTTATAACTTGTTAACTGCCATTCAGACACACAGCAATAGGAGCGCGAACAAGAACCTGCAGAAAGCCTTGCTTTCATTTCACAGGCAAGTCAAACAGAAAGGTGGTAGCTTCGATATTTGCATTCAGATGAATGTAATAGGAATCTGAGGAGAGGAACAGCTTTGATTTTTGTGCTTCTTCTCAGCTTTTGCATGTCCCTTCAAAATGAAGAACAGTAAAACCAAAGCCTCCTCCTCCAGCCCAGTGTGCTGGGAGTTGCCAGGACTGCTGCCTGCTTCTGGCCCATTGGGCACGGGGCTCAGCCCTCTGGACCACTGGGCACACTGTGTTTTAGACTTCCTTACTTTGGGCTTGCCTGTGCTTTCTGGTGGCCTCTGCAGTTTTGGTGTTGTGTGTAATGGAAATCAGTGGCCAGCTGGAATGTTGGTCATGATGCAGGGTGGATGCACATGCTTTAAATTCAGTGTGCAGAGGACAGCAGAATTGGGGTCCCACTCATCCATTGGTGTCGTCAAACCCTTCCCTATCTCTGGGGTTGTGTAAGATCTCTTTCTGTTCACTGGCTTTGCTTAAATGGGTTGGTAGAGACGAGAGCTGCCTCCTTCAGCGTGGGTGTTGGGTGCACACAGGCACCAGGAGCAGCCTACGCCTTGCATTTCCATCCTGCTGGGGATGCATGCCCCCGGGCAGGGCTTTATGTGAAACACAAAGGAAAGCATTTAAAGAGAAATTTGCATAACTTCCTAAATAATTTTATTTGAGATGCAGAAGTTTTTTATCCAGATCTGACTTCTCAGAGTGTAAAGAAAAGAAGAGCAAACATATAGCACTAAATAGATGAGATGCTGAAGAAGCTAGCTGAGTTTCATCTGCCAGAATTACTCAGCAGTAACATTTCATTAACATTAAATGCTTATCAATAGCTTAAAAAGTAAAGTGGCCTAACAGCTTTGCAGTGACTCCAGGCAACTGTACAACAGCAAGGAGAGCCCTCAGCATCCGCTGCATGTTACCAAGTGTATCCAGGCATCCAGGTTTATAACTCACCTTCTTGAAAGGAAAACCAAAATTAAACTGGGAATTAGTCATCAACTGATATATTGCTTTTCTTCCTTCTTGCCACAATAGACTGAATCATCAAGAAAGTCTGTGGTGGCTGTGTAACCACATTGCTGTTGGTAACCTACTGCTTTCTGATCTCTTTGGGACAGTAGGGCCTTTCCAGTCATAGAATCATAGAATCCTTAGAGTTGGAAGGGATCTCTGAAGGCCATCTATTCCAACTCACCTGCAATGAAGAGGGACAGTGTTGGGTAGTAAGAAAGCTCAGGGCTGCACTCATGAAACTCATCATGGTTAATCCTGGAATAGTCACTGTATGTGATTTTACAGCAGGAGGCCACGGTCTGGGCTGGATTAAGGCAGCCCTTTGCCTATAGGAAGCTTTTTCTCTCTCCACTTTTGTGACTGCTCTCTTGCAAAGGGAGCAGTGTCAGGCAAAAGGACCAGACGGAGACATATCCTGGTACACAGCCAGGACACTGCCAGGTGTGTCTCTTGGGACCAAGGGCTGGGCACGAATCTCCCCTTGCCCATAGCTTGCAGTGCTTTTCCCGCCTGGACATGAAGAAGCAGAGCACAGCAGCTGCCTGGTGTCACCAAACAGGGTAGCATTTAAGACAAACACTGAAGAGGGAACTCATTAATTATAGGGTCTCTCTTGTGGGCAAAATATTTTTTTGGGCTAATGTAGTCCAGAGAATGCCTACATATATAGAGAGATGATATAGATATACATACAGATGAATGTATGCTTACATGAATGTATACATTTATAGAAAGAATGTATGGTTGTCCTGTTAGGGTTGCTAGACTGAGGAACCCCCTAGATGAACTTGGATGATAATGATGATGATGGTCAGGTGTCACTCATACTGCCAACAGCTTCCTCTGGCACCTGGCTCACTGTGGGGGCTTTTGTATTCATACATACTTGCAGGTATTTCAGTCCCAGAATCACCTTTAAATTATGTTTTGTTTCATCTGGTGACATCAGCGAGGCACTGGGCCATAGGCTTGGAACTGAGAAGTGCAAAACTGCAAACATAGTGCCGTGCCCACCAGCAGTCTGTCAGGAGAATCTGACCTGTGCAAGATGTGATGGCTGTTCATGCCATGAGCTCCACCGTCTGAAGCCACCCTCCCTGTAAGACCGGTGGAGCAAAGCCAGCGTTAGTGAGCAGAAAGCTACAACTGTATTCCTTGGGATATGTAATCGGAGTGCCCCGAGGCGTGGAACATTTAAAAACACCTTCCCTTTTCTAAGATGTACCTGGAAAACATCCAGGCAGCCACTTGTTGCAATTTTAATGCCATTTATATATCAGTGTTCTCTGGAATTAAAATGATGGGCGAAATACAGAAAACAACTGGGGACTCTAAGATACATCAGTACAGCTTCATGAAAACAGCATTTGGAGCTAATTACAAGAGCTATGGGTTAGAACAGCACTAAGCTGCCAGAAATCCCTAGATAGTTACTTGTTCATCATGAAACGAAACTGAGCAATTGAGTGGGGAAATGTGGCCATAATAGCAACCATGCCTGGAATATTCAAGGAGAAGTTTATCAAAAGACTTCTGTGGAAAACACAGCATTAACATTTATAGGCCTTGAACATGTCCATGAGGACACTTCGCTACTCTCACTGCAGGCTGCATCATCTTGATGAGGTAAGTTCAGGAGCACATGTAGTGTTTTCTTCTATCCTTCCAGTTGCAGGGAATGATATGGAAAGGAACAGGCAGATCCATCTGATCGCTGGCTGGCTCTGAGGCTGGTGTCACTGGCAGAATTTTGGATTATTTTCTTTTTATTTACCTCTGAGCAACAGATATGAGGTTCTGGGGCTGAAAAGGAGAGGTAACAGTCAAGACTCAGGAAGCAACTAACACAGTAAACAGTTCCAACCAAGGAACCACGTTAGAACTAGTAGCACCCAAACAAGGCAAAGAGTCTTAGCAATTGGAAACTCTTTCATAGAATCATAGAATCATAGAATCATAGAATGGCCTGGGTTGAAAAGGACCACAGTGATCATCTAGTTTTAACCCCCCTGCTATGTGCAGGGTTGCCAACCACCAGACCAGGCTGCCCAGAGCTCCTTGCTGGGAGGCACCAAGGCCTCCATTTGCCACCTGGATGATCTCTCCAGAGAGGTATGCTGTCTGTGGGGGTGCATGTTAGAGACATCAAGAAGAGGGTTCCAGGTCTGATAAAGCAGAATGGCTACTATCCACTCATTCAAGTTGGGTCTGTGGAGGCTGTGACAAGGAAATTACCTAGCATTAAAAGAAACTTTTACATCCCTTCGAAGGACATTGGAGGTCTCAGGAGTGCAAGCAGTGTTCTCCTCTGTCCCCCCGCTTGGCTGCTGGGAGCTAGGAGGAAGGAGATCAGGTCAGGTGAATGATTGGCTGCATGGATGGTGTCATGATCAGGGCTTTGGGTTCTGTGATCCTGGACAGGCCTTCAAGGAGTTGGGCATGTGGGCATCAGATGGGACACGACTGAGCAGGTGAGGCAAGAGTGTTCTGGGAAGCAAGCTGGCTGGGCTGACTACCAGATCTGTAAACTAGATTCAATGGGGGAAGGGGATGGGTTTCTGTGTGACAGGGAAGGGTCATTGTCATTTTGGGAATCAGCAGGGAAGATCTCAGAATTGTCCCAAAGGATGTTGAGTGAGCTCCTCTAAGAAGGTAACGCTGCCAGCAGCCCAGCTGAAGCACCTCTGCACAAGATTTGGGGAGTTCTTTGTTTTATAAGACCAGTCAGCATAACCAGCAAATGAGACAAAATCTGGATGCTCCAACACATCAGTTCCTTTTACTATTTTAGCCCGATTTCAGTTAATCTAACAAATGACATTACATTTTCTTACAAGTCTTGCCACCTCTGCTACTGTTAACAGGTTATTTTGCACCTTCAGGAAAAGCCACTCAAAGCACGGCTTCCTTCAGCAGAACTATTTTGTTTCCTAAGTGATATTTGTAACCTGTTCACCCATGCACATGTCTCTGTCTGACCACTGCCACGTGGTCCCGTGCTCCTGGTCATACTTTTTCCCCCTTTCTCTGTAGGGAAAGCCTTTTCTGTAATGTTCTGGTAATAGAGAAGTTTAATTTTACTGTTTCATGCTGCTCTGGAGTCTTTACTCTTCAGTTAACCCTGATGAAGTTCAATTTTTACTGCTGCTCATTGGACTATACTAAGATGAAGTGTTTAATATCTATGTTTAGACAATTTGCCTATACTTTGTATAATATACTTTGTATATTATAATATATCTGTCTGTTTTAAAGGCAGTAGAAGGGCTGCATGCTTTTTTGAGGCCAATGATGCTGGCTGTTAAAGGGCCGGAGCGGTTTCTGGCTGGTGCCAGAAATTTTGTTTCCTTTGTGCTATCTGAATATTTTTCATTTCAGTCCCTTTTTCACTAAAGAAAAGAAAGGGAAATATGTTGAAGCTTCTATCTTTCCATGCACACCTGACAGATCTGGGTTTAAATTAAATGAGAAGGCAAAGTACTCATGATGAAACAGAACACTGTTACTGCCAAATGATTGCAGTGAAATGGAGCTGCTTCAATTATTCATTTCAAATTTAGCCACTTTTTCTTGGCCTTCATGTTTTTTTGTGAATCAGTTTTGATTCCAGTGAAGTGGGTTGGTTGTTACTGAGCGTCCCCAGGAGAGAAGTTCTTACTCTGACTGTTTTCTTTGGGCGTTCTTTCCTCTGCAAAACCCTTTGGTCAGTGGGATTCCATCAGCTCCCTGTGTGTCTCTAGCAGCAATCAGGAGTCAAATGTTTGCAGTGTTATATTCTATTGTCTGTATTCCAAAACTCTGTGTTTCTCACCACTTGGTCTTCAGACCTCCAGTTTTTGTATTCGCTACCAGCAGAATGGGGACACTGAGACTATAAATATCCCACCAAAGGTAAGATCTTAATGAGACTTACACAAAGAGTTACAATTAGACTGGAAGAGACCAAATTAACATAGATAAGAGTAAGTCTGGATGAGCCACGAGAGAAAGCCCTGTAAAAAGATGCATGTGAGGTCCTTGCCATAAGGCGTCCTTGTGGGAGCTGCAGGGCTTCTTCCTGAGATGGCACTTCTCATTCATAAACAGTACAGCAATTGAATTGATGCTCTCTTGTACAATTGCCAGCAGAATTCCAATGAATCATCATGGGCGCAGGTAAAGTCCTGGTGCTTTGGCAGCTAGCCCTTGCATTGAGCCGCCCACCTGTTAGCTGGCTGGACTTCCTTGCCCACCTACTGCTGAGCACTGGAATTCACAGAGTTAGTGTTGTTTTCTGGGATTTATCCTGCTCCAGTGTCTCTGAGAACTGACCACAGCTCAGCCCGTAGTTGCTCCCCCATACTGAGGAAGGCAGCCAGCACCAGCGTGGTCCAGCTGGTCCCTGCCAGCACAGGCACAGACAGCGTGGCCTTTTGGAGAGCACAGAGACAGGGGCTGCTGTCTGCTGTTTCTCACACTGAATTCTGTTTTAAAGCTTGACCAAGTATTTCCGTGTTAGCATTGTGTGAGAGCGCATGCAGCTGGTCTGCACTCTGCATCAACAGTTCAGGGAACATCTTTACCAAAGCAGATTGGAAAAATAATGTCCTGACCGCGCTGTGATCAATCAGGCAGCCCCAGAGTGAGCTATGGGAGGGCTAAATGTAACCCCTGAGTTTGTGAGAGCCCAATGGGAAGGCAGAAAATGGAGAAAATCCTCCTTGCTAGGGCACTCAGCAGGTAGCTGCTTGGCTTTGCTGGGCTGCCATTCTCCCAGTGCAAGGCCAGGTTCTGTGCCAGCCCATCCAGGGAGGCTGTGCATCTTTTGGATGCTTATTGAGCACGAGCATTACTGAAAAGTGAGCCAATACCAAGTGGCACCAGGAGGGAGCTGTTAGCTCAGATGTGGCCTTTGGAAGCAGAATGTGCAATATAAAGCTACAAGTCTTGACATGCCATCCCTGAGACTGTAAAGATTTTGGAGATTGGTTGTATTTTGTTCTTGTTTGTTTTTTAAAGCGTAGGCTTAAACAAAGACTTCCACCCAAAATTCAGCAGCAGATAGCAATCTTAATAATAATAATAATAATAATTGTAGTGTCTTCTTACACCGTTTATTACTGGTCTCACAAATATTAATCAAGAGTATTTCATGCCAATGAAGCCTCTCTGAGCCATGGGAAGCATATTGCTTTTATGTGGGAATCGCGGAGCTTGAGCAAGTAGTAGTGTAAAATGCAGTATTTCTGTTTATAAAAGGGCAAACTGCAGCTTTTTACACTTTCCTGATGTTCAAGTGTATTCCATGAAGATGTCACACAAGGGGATGGGCAGCGGTAGCTGACAGCACAGCTCCGGCACTGTGCCCATTGCTGTGCAATGCATGGCTGGCCCCGCTGTGAACACCCAGCTATTGCATGGCTCTATTCAGGCTGTCTGTTGGAGCAAACTGCTCAGAAATACATGCTCCTGTCCTCTGGTGTTTCTGTGCTACAACCCAGGGCTTTAATTTTGGCTCCCTTGGTCTGCAGAGCACTCCCTTGTTCTATACTTTGAGATAGATGGGCTGCATCCCTCGCTGTGCTCTGCTGCACTCTTGTATGCTGTAAAGGAGAAAAAAAGTAGAAGGTCTGCAGAGCACTGGAAGTCTCTTTTCTTCAGTATGGCCCTAGGGGAAGTGAGAGCAGGAATGGAAATTCTTGTGGCAGATGTCTCAGCTTGCAGCTACATTAAAAATCACCAGCATTAGAAAGAACCTCTCGAATGAGACATCTGAGGTTACTGCTATTGAACCTCAGTCTAAGCTGTCCTGAGGTTGGAAGTGTCACCTTTTCCAGCCTGACCACTTATCAATTTTAGTCTTGAGCTAAATGTTCCAATTTGCACCAGGTCTGTAAGGAAATGGAGCTCTTTCTGAAGGCATCAGGCCTTGCAGTGGCGAGCTGCTCTCCAGCAGGGCTGTGACCTGCCGCCGCCTGCATTAAATTGCTACTCTAGCTGCCTGCTCTTCCTAGAGCAAAACCGCCCCATTTCAGCCCTGCGATCTTCATGAAATGAACTCTATGAGACAGCCCGACCCCTTGGTGCACGCTGCAATCATTTCTGCTTTTCCATTTCACTTTTCTGACCTAAAAAGACCTTACAGATCCTGTTCAAACTTGTGCTAGTTCTGTCAGTGCGTGGGATTGCTCCCTCGAGGGGACAGATCCTTCTGTCACACTGACAAGTGGCCGCACAGGGGACAGGTGCCTGGAGGAATGATATTTCAATATTTGTTTTAAGGTTATTGTGGTCAGTGTATCTACTGTTGAACTCATCCTCACCTAAAACACGTACTCTGTGAAAAACAAAGGTAGATGTGGTTCTTTTGAATCCTGAATTGATGCACTGTGGGTGAGCCAGGAAGGAAATCCAGAGGAGTACATGGTTAAAAGATCCTGACTGAGAAGGAAGTTCTTGTATTGGCAGCACGAATTATAGAAGTGATTGGTTTGGAATTAATGCTTTCTCTAAAGTAAATCCATATCTCAGGAAATTCTGTTTGGATAGAATTTTTCCTGTTTTTTGAACAGATCTGCCTCTGCTAGCCAGTGAGTCATGCTGCTCTTTGCAGCTAAGACAGAGTGATGCATGTGATTATGGGAGCTCCTTAATGATCAGGGTTTTAATTTGACTTCTTCTAAGACATGCCATGAATAGAAATCACAAGGGCCTCAGTTTCTTCCGTGCAAATCTTTCTTACTTGCAAGTAAAACTTCAGCAGCTGCTTCACAGGATAACTGTTCTTTTAAGGTTCTTCCAGCACGGGTGTATTCATGGCTGAGAGCTTGGGGAGATCTGTAGCTGGCTGAGTCTGGTAGAAAGCTTTGGATATGAACTCTTCTGCCTAAAATTGGAGTTGAGCTGCACTTGTGACATGGCTGAGCATGTGCTGGGAGGGGATGCGGGAGGCTGAGAGCTGTGCTGCTCATCCTGCTGCGCTGCGGCACGGTGCTCAGCAGCCACGCTGCTTCCAGCAGTGAATCACGTCAGCATCTGCCTGCAGAACCCCCCCTCCCCAGCTTTTAATCACTCGGTTGTGAGAAAAAGACACAAAATGAGGAATCATCAATCAAAAGACAATTTAAAACTTGAATCTGCAGATCGAGAATGGCGTATTCTGCTTTTCTCTTATTGCTTTCACATTTCCCATGCTCGTTTGATTTGATCTGAGCTGCTTACCTAGAAACACAGGGTGGTTTTTTTAATGACCAATGTTCTTTTCTTCCTACGGCAGGACCAAAGATGTGTCACATAACTGCTAGACTGCAGGAGACCCCTGTGTTCCTGCATACAGTAAATATTTTGAATATTGACCCATCTCTTCCACCTTCTCTGAAACAGTTAAGAACCCTGTTTGGATGCTGAGACACGCTCAGTATTAACATGCATGTCTTCATGAAATAGGCTTGCTCGCATCAAGAGCAGAGCTATGGATGACATTTACCCTTACAGGGACTTTGTTTATGTATGTATTTGAAAGCAACAGCGTATATAAAGAGCCTCATATTGTGTGTGGCTCAAGGCTTTCCTTTTCTGCCAGCAATGAGAGTTCCACGAGCAGCAGTGAATCACTCTGGCTCTGCTGGCTGCTACAATTAATGCGGGTGCACGCTGCCTTCCCATAATTACTGTGCACTCAGTGGGGATTCGGAGCCATCCATCAGTGCAGGCCACATGCAGCAGGCACACAGAGCAGCCTTGCTCTCACGGTCCTTGCTCCTCTTGTCCTCTGGGTGTCACAGCTTAGTGCAACAGAGAGATTTTGGTAAATAATTCAGACACCCAGGTTTTCATGTTTTAAAATGTTTTCAGGCTGGTTTCACAGCAGGTTTCATACGGGTTGCATCACGCTTGGGTTGCTGATAGCTCTAGGTCATGTTCACAGGTAAGCAAGCTGGTGCAAATTCTTAGGTTGGAGTGGGGGGGGGGGGGACAGTGTTGACTGATTTTGGTTCAGACAGACTGAACCCACATTTTCACAACCCTAACAGCCTCTGGGCACACTTGGCATGAACATGAGTTACAGAGAGGATTGCAGAAGCCTCCCCACATCCCAGATACGAGGTCCAGGGCTTGCTTGATAGATTTTCCTACCAGCCCTCCTTCTGGCTGTAAGCTGATGCTCTGCGTATGGTCACAAATGGTGTTTACCTTATCTTGAGAAAAATCATTATGTACAGTCAC
Organism: Pavo muticus; assembly: GCA_016647715.1. Classification (NCBI taxonomy): domain Eukaryota; kingdom Metazoa; phylum Chordata; class Aves; order Galliformes; family Phasianidae; genus Pavo; species Pavo muticus. Next base: position 91,194 of record JACDJE010000647.1, on the reverse strand, counting down.
CTACTTGAGTGTTGGATGCTCTGTGCCTGTGCTACTAGAAGGTCCTTCCCTCATGTTATTCATTAGTGATTGATGAAAATTCACTTGGCAGCACATATCCAATATCTTTTGGAAAATATGTGTTCTCTTCATGCTTGTCATCCTTCTTGGCAGAGGTAGCAGTGACAGAAGGGAGAGAATTCCTCTCCTGGTAATGGCCTTCAGGCCACCGATGGGGACCGAATGGGAGGTTGTGGTGCTGGATAGCTGGTGCTGCAGGGTATGAACTGACCACGTTTCAGTAGCACAACGTTGATTTATTTTAGAAAGACGTAAAATGTCTCGACAGAGCCATTTGGAACTACAGTTTCTTGGCTTCACGAGTGAGCTTGTAAAAGTTTTTACGTAAAGTAGATGTGAGCCCTGGGGGAGCCTGCAGTCTCAGTGGGATGGAGATGATAATCAGGGGGAAAAAAAGCTGAATTCATAGGTTGAGATAAGAACCACCTAATAAGACAGAAAATGAAGAAAGAAATGATGGTAATGATAATATATATATATATATATATTTACAAAACAAGTGATGCTCAGCACAATTGCTCACCCCCTGCCAATCGATGCCCAGCCAGTCCCCAAGCAGCTGCTGCCCCCCAGCCAACTCCCCTCAGTTTTATTGTTTTTGCGTAGGATGCCATATGGTGTGGAAGGTCCCTTTGGCCAGTTTGGGTCACCTGCCCTCATTCCATCCCCTCCCAGCTCCTTGTGCCCTCCAGCCCCTCGCTGGCAGGGCAGCACGAGAACCTGAAACATCCTTGGCTTAGCAACAACTGAAACATTGCTGTGTTATCAACAATGTTTTTCTCCAAAAGCCAAAACATAGCATCATTCCAGACACTGTGGTGCAAATCATCTCTGTCCCAGCTGAAACCAGGACAGAGTTACAGGAAAAGCTTGGTAAGCCCCCAGTAGCCCACTCACTGCTGCTGTGGAAGTGGCAGAGATGGCCTCAGGGACTGTGGGATGGGGGAGGCTCCTGGCCATGGTGGAGTAGGTCTTGTGCACTGTGCCTTGGAGATAAACCATCCTTACTGTATGCAGGGAGGGCTGAGGCAAAATATTGAAAAGGCCGATTTTACAATGAGAAATGCAAGGAACAAAACTCGGCCTTGAGGCTCCCACCACAGGCTTGGAAGGGAAAGCTGCAGCTGCTTCCACCACCATAAGGTGCAAACCCATTCCTTGTTTACAACCCCCTTAAACTTTACAGATGATGTCCTCTCATAAATCAGAGGGTTAAACGTGGCTTTGCCAGCTCTCTCTTGTGAAGATGTGGTGTGGTGAAAACAAGGAAAAAAGGGAAAACAAGAAAACAGGAAAAACAGGAAAATGAGTGAAAACGAAAGAAAACTGAAAACTATAAGAATGGGAAAACAGATGAAAACAAAGGAACTCGGGAAAGCTGGCTCACAGCCCTCCTGCCCCAAGACAGGTGAGGCTCTGGGCTGCCTTGGGCTGCTGGAGCATCTCAGCCCACTGCATCTGCCAGCTCACCCCCAGCCCTGCACTGCTCCATCAGCACTCACATGCATCCAGCAGCATAGAGGAGGTGCCCGCAGCTGGGGCTGCACACGGGGTGGGACCCACCTCTGCTGTTACTGCAGGCACCAGAACACCAAGGGCTTAAGAAAGAAAGAAAGAAAGAAAAGGAATTCAGTGCTTTAGGATTGCTTTTTAGGCATTAACTCTTTTGCCAGAAGAGTTTCACTTACTCATTAGTTAAATCCCTTCTGAAAATCCATTTATTCCGAGGCTCACAAGCACTAATCTGCATACACTGTGCCATTACCTTTGCAGTATGCAAGGACAGGGATTTGCATCTTGCTCTGAGGGCTCCTGCTGTGTGGTTGTCTCCTCTGATTATTATTTTTTTGCACTCTCTAGCTGGTAAGCTGGGGGAGGCAGAGCGTGCTTCTCTCACAGCACAGCTGGCACTAAGGAGCAAATAACAGCTGTCAGGCCCATCCTTTCATTACTGTTCCAGTGGTTATCCACAACCTGCGAACCACTGATTCTAGTTTTCCACTGACTTCTCAATAGCCCGGTCTGCATTTTGGTGTTTAATTCTTCAGCCACTGGTTCAAAGAGAAATTATCAAGATTATGTCTTCCAGAGGATGCAGCAGTTTGGCATCCTGTGCTCAGTCACATTACTCTTGGTACCTCCCATGCTGTTTGGATTGAAAAGCAGACAGCACTGTCCTTCAGAAGCAGCTAGTTGCCTCTGACCAGGTTAAACCTATGCCTTTGCACTATAAAAATAGTCCTTATTATTGGCACGGGCATATGCAGGAGTGCAGCTTCAGGGAACAGTGCGGAGCTCTGGCATGATTACTGAAGTACCGTATTTCAGAGTAAGAGAAAAGACAGTAGCAGGGGCATGATGCACGGGGCACTGAAGGACAGCAGCACTGCGATGAGTGCAGGAGGTGCAGTGATTCATTTGCCCCCTCTTGAGTTTCTGCACCTGCAGCTCCTGGTGCATCTGCTGCTGCTGCTGAGGCCATGCAGGGGGGAAGGGCTTGGGGCTTGGGATGAGCGGGACGTGGTGTGTGAGGGACTGCTTGCTCTGAAATGGAAATCCCAGCTCTGAGATGATGCACTCTGGACAAGACTTTAGCCAATATTCTGAAAAGCATTCCAATATGCTGGGTGCTAAATCCTTATGGAAGGTGAAACTCAGCCAGCCTTCCTGGTCCTTCCTGCATCTGTCCCATGTGGAGCACATGCACAGCAATGCTGGGTGCTGAGGGGGCTGTGTGGCCCCGGCCTGCTGCTCAAATGTCAGTTCTGGGCACAGACAACATGCAGGCGTTGGGTTTGGATGGCTTTGTCTTACCAGCAGAAGCTGAAGTTGGCCTTTTGAGAGGAGGGGCACTGGGACTGATGCAGAGCGGTGAGGTGCTGCATTCTGGCAGGGCACATAGTTCTCTGTTCTGTTCATCATCTACTTGTGGGCTGTGTGCAGAAAAATAAAGTTCCCAGTGTCTTTTGTAAGGAGTTTAGGCTACCTGAAAGGTTTGTGTGGGTGTATATGTATGTGTTTGGATATAAACCTGTGTATATATGTGTGTAGATGTGTGTAGACATATATGAAAACTTAGTAAGGAGCAGTATAAGCAAGATGAAAATGTTGTCAACTGACAATTCCTGAAGCAATCATGTTCCAGAGCATGAGGCAGCCTTTAATTTCAGCAGCAGCATGGGAATCTGTACTGTGCATTTTGTAGCATCATCTATAGCATTTCAAAGCTATATTAATGCTTGTTCATGGAGATGATCAGCGCAAGCTTCAGAGCTGTACTAACTGGCTAATGAGCTGTTTGTCTGGAGGGGAATCTGCACATCCCTCTGGTCTGGGCTTGGCAGCAGGAGTGGTCCCACCTCCTCTGGCTGTGGGACTGCAGGCATGTTCTTGTCTTGTCCATCTCTGTGCATCTGGGTGAAGCTTCCAGCCGCCTGCAGGGGTTTGAAACTGACTCTTCCCTTGGGTTGAGTGAGGATCTACAAAGCTGAGATCCAGCTGAAATCTTTGGAGCTTCCTCACCTCCAAGGCTGAGGAGAACCCAGCTGAGAGGGGCTGGGAAGAGGGAAGGAAGTCTCTGGAAGAACAAGAGCAAGGTAGGCCAGCTTCTCCACATTCATTGTGCAGGGATGCTGCAGCACTGCTTAAATTGAGTCTTGGTGGCCTTAATGAGTTTGTTTTAGGGAAAACATTTTTAAAAGAGAACCAGTATTTTATAATTGTGGAAATAAGCATATTGAGTGAGAGCGTTCCAGGTCGAGTGACAAGAAGTACTGCAAGATTTGCTAACAGGAGGCACAGTAGGTGGTAAATGGGAAAGGCTTTTAAGGCTCTGCCTGATGGTGTAAAATGATCAGATTTGTAAGGCTCAGTGCAAGCTGCCCTCTAAATGCACTCAGCTGTTCCAATGTAAACCTCCTTGGGAATAATTGCAGCAGCCCTGAGCTGCTATCTGCTCTGCCACCTCTGTGCAATACTCCCACATGCTAAGTGCATGCTTCTTTCCACATGAAACCTGTTGATTGGGCACACACCACTCAGAATGCTTCCTTGTCCCATAGCTCAGCCTCTAGTCTGGAGAATAGGCAAACAGTGTCTTTTCTGGTCTGTGTCTGGGCTGACTTTACACCCATCTGTTGTGTTAAAACCTATGTCCACCTAGTTCCAGGATCTATGCAGCACAGGCTTTCTATCCCATACAGGGCTGAGCTCCAGGACAAAGTTTCAAAGTGAGCATGCTCTTGTGTCTCTTTCTGAAGCTTTTTACTTGGCTGCAGTTTTTTGCACATGCATAACATTATGAAAATGGTGATTGGGACAAAAAAAATGCAGTTTTGAATGTCCTAGCGTGCAGCTACTTGTGGGATGGAGCCGGTCATTTGGTGCATTCACACACTGTAGGCTCACTGATGGCAGTAGGTGATTCTGCACAAAGGGTGTTTCCCATCAAATCAGATATCCTCAGTAATTTCCCTGAATGGTGGGAATTTCACCGTGGTTGCATGACAGAGCATAAGAGGAACCCTCAAACTTGGTATGAAGACAGTGTAAATAGACTTGTCACATGGAAAGCTGCTAATTCATTTACAGATATCCCATTTCTGGAGTTTAAACCCTCAGCCAAATTAAAATAAATTGTGTAATTAAATACAACGATCTTTAACTTATGTCCTTAGCAAGCAAGGCTCGCTGGAATGTCTATTTCTTTAGTGCAAGAACATAATGGTCCATCATCAATAAATCTGTCATCATTTTAATAGCTCAAGTTCAGTCAGCCCTACAAGCCTCGATTTTCTGTAAGTTTCTGCTATGATAGAGCTAGTAATTTCATGTTTAAAAGAAAGACCTGTTATATCATGGCTAATGACATTAAAATAACAGGAGGAAAGGGCATAAAATACAAGGATTACCCCTGATATACTGTGGGTTGGACTAGACTGGGAGTAGCTAAACTTCCTGGATTCGGAGAGGCTTTCTGAGTTCTTCATGTGATGCTGAGGTCCCCGAGCACGCAGGCACTGTCCTTCCTCCGAACCATACACCTTAGGTCTCCCAAAGCTGCAGGGTGACCACTGGCCAGGCCATGGCCATGGCTTCTCTGCCACATCCCAGCATGGATCCAGGGCCAGCAGCAGAGCTGCTAGGTGAAAAATAAGAGAACGCTTGGAAGTGCTTTGGTAGTCTGGGCTGAGCTTAGAGGCAAAGTTAGAGTGTGAAAGGCACAGAAAAAATATTTGCCTTTGAAAAACAAAAGCATCTGTTTAACCATTGAGCCACCAGGGAGGATTGCGCTGTATAGAAAACAAACATCCTTGTGCAAATTAACCCTCCATTAAGTACTTGGCTCCAGAGGTCCCTTCCAGCCTCAACTACTCTTTGATCAATGAGAGGCTGAAATTGCTCATTATAGCATTCACTCCAGTCTAATTCTGTCTTTTCAACTTCACATCCATAATGCACACAGCCACTTAGAGCCTGAAGCAGGTGCACATCACTTAGCTGGGAGTCTAACCTGACGCGGAGTTTCCATGTCGCCTGTTGCTCCCTGGGTGGTGATGCTGAAAGCAGAACTGACACCAGCCTGGGGACAGCTGGCTGTGTGCGAGCAGTCAGGGCTTATCCTCTCTGCTGAGTGTCCAAGATTTGCAGTCTTGGACTTCAGTTCACCTTAGCAGCCTATGTTCTGGCAGTTCTATACTAGGGATGGGGATTTTTCACTACGAATCTACCATTTCTCAGTAGGATTCAGTGGAAATTGCACAGATTAACTGCTTAATGTAATATAAGCAAGAATTCTGGAAGTATGAAATACATGTCACATGGTTTGAAATATTAAAGGAACCTCATGGCACTGCCAAAAACATGGTTTAGATTCTTGCTGAGACAGGGAATGAGCATTTCTGTGGTCCTGATGGCTGTTCAGAAATGATTTAAGGGACTGCTCCTAGTTCCTGCCAGACAGATGCACTGCTGCTTCCACTGGTTTGGGTTCCCCCTGCCTGGCATTGTACCAGCTCGTGACATCAATCCCTGTCCTGTTATCAGCTGAGATCAAGTTAATTTTTCACAGTGGCTGATGTCATGCTGTGCTTTGAGTGTAGGAGAAAATCAGTGTGGACACAGTGTTATCAACTGCCAGTGAGGGGTCTGAGGGAGCACGAAGAGCTGGGAGGGGACAGAAGTGGGACAGCTGACCCAAACTGGCCAAAGGGATATAGTGTCATGGGGAACTATAAACCTGGAGGGAGCTTGCTGGGGTTGGGTGGGCTCTGCTTCTGGGGACTGGACATGGGTGGGTCAGCAGCAGTGAGCAGTTTGCACTGTTTCATCCTTTAGGTACTTCACAGATGGTTTCTGGGGGCTCTAACATGGTTGGGTTTTTTTTGAGGCATGACTTCCCTATACAAAAAAAATGTGTGATGGTCTTCTCAAGTATACCAGTTGTCCAGCTTGTGGTGCGTGATGCCAGAGGACACATCCATGCAACACAACTACTTATATACCTTCGTCCCTTCATGTTATAGCAGGGTATTCCCTTTTGGGGATTGGTGCTCCTTTGCCAAAGGCCCAGCATTTACTGGAATTGTTGCCATGATGGAGTGTGCTTCTGGCTGGAGACAGGGAATACACTTTTTGGAAGAGGCTTGGGGCTTCCTAACCAGCCCATTGTGCTGTCAACAGCATCCAGCAGAGATGTGGGTTACATTGTAGTGACAGGACAGATTCATTGCTTGTCTTTGGAATCACGCACGTTTCTCTGCCGGACCTTAATTGCTGTTGAGACAGTGATTCCTCTTGCTAAACATTTGTCAAGTTCTTGACATTAAAATTGTAAATTATAATGATGATGATAAGATGAAATAAAGAAATCACACACTGCATCTCACAGCCTCATTATTTCATGCTGATTAATGTGGCTGCAAACTTGCTGAAGCTGGTGAGCTGCAAGAAGCTGAGGTTAGAACTTAGATTTTAAAAGCCCTGCAGAGTTTAATCAGGGGCAGTAGCCTCTCAGTAGGATTTTTGAGACCAATCTGTATTTTTCGTAGCAGGATATAACAGCATTTAATTACATAGGAAGGTCTAAAGAGCCTGCAAAGAGGAAGCAACTTACTGTCAGGTTCTTTAATTTTTAAAAGCACCATTTGAGAACACAGCTGCTGGGTTGTGGAATTGCTTTCCATCTGTATGAGCTCCTCATCAACCCACCGTGTGCAAGAACCAGTTGGCTGAGGCTATGGCTGAGGATTGCATAAGCTCCGTGCACATTCATTTTGACAATTAAATAATTTAGAGAATGTTGTATTATAATATTAAAAGGAATGAGTCATCCTGGTGGTTGCTATGCAGTTTGTCAGATAACACGAAAGCAGGAAGGTCACTTAATGGTATATAAAGGCAATATTTTTAGCTATGGATTTGAGAGGTGGACTGTTCAGTGGACTAGGAGCTGGTTGTAAGATTGTACCCAGAGTGTTGGTCAGTGAGTCAATGTCTGGATGGAGATCAGTGACAAGTGGTGTCCATAAGGGGTCAGTACTAGGACCAGTGCTCTTTAACATCTTTATCAGTGATATCAACAGTGGGATTGAGTGCACCCTCAGCAGTTTGCAAACGACCCCAGGCTGTGTGGTGTGGTCAGCACACCCTAGAGGCAGGATGCCATCCAGAGAGACCTAGACAGGCTGAGCACTGAGCCAGGGCAAATCTCATGAGGTTCAAGGAAACCAAGTGCAAGGTCTTGAGGTACAGGTGGGTGGTAAGCTGGACGTGAGCCAGCAATGTGCCCCCGCAGCTCAGAAAACAAACCACAGCTTGGCAGCAGGGCGAGGGAGGGGATCTGCCCCCCTGCTCTGTGCTATGAGACCTCACCTGGAATACTGCATCCAGATGTGGAGTGCTCAGCACGGGAGAGATGTGGACCCATTGGAGTGCACCCAGAGGAGGGCCACAAAAATCTTTCAAGGGTTGGAACAGTTCTTCTGTGAGGACAGGCTGAGAGCTGGAGCTGTGCAGCCTGGAGAAGAGAAGGCTGTGGGAGAGCTGAGAGCGGCCTGTCAGTATCTAAAGGGGCTGTAAGATGGAAGGGGACAGAGTCTTTAGTGGGGTCTGCTGTGACAGGACAAGGGGAAATGGTTTCAGACTACAGGAGCGGAAATTTAGATTGGATATAAGGAAGAAGTTTTTACAATAAGGATGGTGAGGCACGGGCACAGGTTGCCCAGAGAGATGGTGGATGCTCCATCCTTGGTGACGTTCAAGGGCAGGCTGGATGGAGCTCTGAGCACCTGATGGAGCTGTAGGTGTCCCTGTCCCTCTATTGCAGGGAGTTGTATTAGATGACCTATATAGGTCCCTTCCAGCTCAAACGATTCCATGATTCTGTGATTCATTTCCACAAAGACCTCTGCTGCAAGTTGCACAGTGCTTAATCAACTGGCAAGGTTAAAAAATATCTTGTTTAAAAACAAGTTTTAAACTCTGTAGCTTCTGAGTGACTTTTACCCTTGTGACTAACTAGATTTCCTCCAGCTCCCAGTGCCTGCTGATTTACTGCATAGATGTTCCAGAAGCTAAAGTGATAAGGGAAATTTAAAGAACTGTGCAAAGCTTTACATCTCCTTTATGTGTTAAATTCTGTCTAATAAGGGCTTGGAACAAGAGAGGCTTAAGCTACCTGAAGACAAAAACCAATTCTGTTGTGTACCAATTGTCGAAATGTCAATGCTTTGCACCCTATAAGAACATAAAGTAAGTCTGGAATAGTTCCAAAGACACGGACATTATTTCCTTTAGGAAAGAGATGGCTGCCCAATAAACCCGAGGCCAGCAGCACTGATAAAGAAAGGCTGGCTTCCTTTCCCCATTTCTCCTCACTCCACGCAGAGATTTTCATCTTAGAACACTTTGATTTGGGCAGAAAAAAAGACCTGAAGGGAAATGAATTGTCCTTCCCTCTTCCTCGCTGGATTCAGACACAAAGCTTGAAAAGTCTTCAGAACCGAACCCCTTAATGAGCTGCCCTCCTGTGCTCTGACACATCGCACGAGGAGCCCGTCTGAGCTAGGCGCACACTGCCTGTCGTGGTGAGGCTGACTGGCAGCCACTGCTGCCATGGCTTTGTACTGCAGGTATCTCTGGTTGGCGCAGGAAGGCCTCGTTGATTCATCCTACACACATCTTTAGGGGAACTCCATATGTCTCAGACTAACTTCAGTTTGAGAAACCACCGAAGTGTAGCACAGAGTCCTTGGTAGCTCTTGCAAAAACCTCCCAAAGAAAGTGATTTTTTACCAGCTGATTAAGAGATGAAAACACATTGCAGCTACTGAGGTTTGCTGCATAAACCCAAGAAATATGAGATGGTGGTTTAATGGGGTCTTGACTTTAGCTTGCTAAGCCTGCTGATTAGGGTTGTAAATTAAATGCTTTAGGAAATGAACTGTTCACTAATTAGGACACTTAATGCATGCATTGAAAAAGACTGGTATGAAGAGTGCTGTCTGGTGTTATGCACATCTGAACACGGGCTGTTTGTTATTCTTGGAAGTGAGCTTATATTCAGCTTGGATTTTAACAGCACTTCAGAATCTGTTAATGGAGGTGGCATATTATGACAACATTGCATTTTTTAATTTGTTGACTTGAATTTACATTTATTCATTGAGATACTAAAATGAACCGAGGTAACAATGAAAAAAGACTAAAGCACTCTTGGTCAAAAAACTGATTAGTTAGAAGTAAGTCTGGTGCCAAGTAGCATCAGTTAGATTAAACCCAGACTTTCTGTCATGAAACTGTGTTGCTGCCTACGAAATATCCCATCTTCCTTCTTTTTAAAAAAATACATTGTTGTGTGTCTCTTCAAGACATCTCTGCAGCATCACAACAGAAGTGCCCCGATGGTATTTTGAATACCGGGCAGCTGCTGCTAACAGTCAACTTGTTTCAATACACCACGCGCAGGAAGAGCTTCTGTTTAAGAATAAATCATGAAGAATATTCAAAGAGTAACTTCTGAAGATCTGGACAGTGGTGCTATAAACAGCACAGTGCTCTTTTGTCAGGAGTTCAGCTTTACCATTATACTCAAAAAGTTCCCACTGCTTCCTATATCCAGTACAGAGATTGGAAAACTATGGGTATACTTGGATAGGAGAGATGGCTGTTATTGCTAGTCTGTGTGGTACACTGACTACAGCCAATACTGGCCATACCACTACTAGAAGAGAGAGCTTCATCCAGATACATCGAGTCTGCACTGATTATGAACCTTCTCAGTCTTTGCCATTAGTTTAGTATTTTATGATGTATCTTGCCAAAGCAGTCCTGTCCTGGAAATAACAGTTTCTTGAATTGCTCTATAAATATAAAATTAGTATGGAGGTCATGCAGATTCTTCTAAAGGTGAAGCCAATTTTAACAGGTTCATGTTCTCTATGAATGAGTTTGCAACTCGAGAGCTCACTTCATTAGCGCTCTGATCACACATTTCTCAAGTGGAATGTTTTCAATGCAAACATCATGAATTCACATAGTTGTGTGCTATTAAGTTAGTGGAGAAGTCTTCAGTAAGATCACAGGAAAGTACATGTAGTCTTAAAAGCAAGAAAGTTCTCTGCTTTCCAGATGTGAGGAGAACAACTCTCTTCTGTCCTTTCAGTACTGGCATGCTGGTAAGTTAGGATGGGTCTGTCTCTGATTGTTAGTTGCTACCTGAAACCCAGCAGGTATCTTGCTTAATGATCCTTGTTCCACAAGCACCAGCAGTTTGCATATTCAGAAGTACACAGGCATTCTTGCAAGTTATGCTATTAAGACAATAATTTACCAAATGGTGTGGGGGGACAGTTATATTGCACACCCTCTTGTTGAGATTATTGCTGTGTTCTGCCCCCCAGTACTGTCCTGTTAATCTCCCTGGAATGAGAACCATTGCTTTCATCTGATTAGCTGTCTGGGAATCTGTTCTCAGTGTAGCTCTGCTTTCCAGTAATAAAGACAATTTGATTCTCCTCCTTGCCTCTGCTGCCTATAAAATTCATTTTGAACAGATAACATTACAGTTTTACACAGACGTGTTTAAAAAGTTGAAATGTTTTTTCCCACAAAAAGATGAATCCACTGAATATCTTCTTGTTTTGGGTTTAAGACACTCAGCAAAGGACCCCAGGAGCGGACTTAGTGCTGCAGGCAGATTGGCGCCATTCTTGTTTTTTCTGTTCTGGTTTTGCATGCAGCATCAAAACCAAATCCAGTAGGATGGATTTGCTGAACTGGTAGTGTGTGCATTGCACTCACCAGTGCACCCACCTGCACCCTGCAGCAGGGCAGCTTGCTGAGGCATCCATAGATATCCATAGATATTGATGCCTCTGACATGTTATGCTGGCATCAACAGCTTTAGTCTTTTATATTAACGAGGCACTGCAGTGTTTGGTAGGGTGTGAGTTATGGGTGTGTTTATTGTACCCATATTTTTCTGACATTTGGCACTGTGTTGAAAGAGAATGCTGGGAAAGATTAAGTGCAGTCCAAGGCTTGCAAATAGAATGCAAGATTTGGTGATACCTATTTGTATTAAAGTTAGCTTCTATTCCATATGTGAGCTGAATTAGGCTTAATTACATGTTTACTTCAGAGCAAGCTGTTGTGATTGCATCACTAGGCAGTAAAGCCAGGTTCAAACTAACATGTAAATGTAGAAACAAACAATACAGTTTCAAAAGTGATTATTTTGTATTTACTTGGCAAACACTGAAATTTAATGTTGTAGTGCAGTGTGTGGGAAACTCAAGTTTTACCAGTTACTTAGGATCACAGGGCAAGTGAAGTGGGAGGGGGTGGCACACTATATGAGGGAGGATCTGGGCTGTATGGATCTCACAGATGGCAGTGACACACTTGAGAGCCCCTGGTTAGAGATGAAGGAACAAGCAAATAAAGCAGATGTCGTTGTGGGAGTCTACTATAGGCCACCCAGCCAGGATGGCGGCACTGATGAACCATTCTTTAAGGAACTAAGAGATACCTCTAGATCTGCCTCCCTTCTCCTTATGGGTGACTTCAACTTCCCAGACGTTAACTGGGAATACTGTACAGCTGATATAAATAGGTTCAGGAGATTCCTAAAATACTTGATGATAGTTGCTTGGTATAGGTACTGAGGGAGCTGACTAGGCAAGGTGCCCTCCTAGATTTGTCACTTGTAAACAGAGAGAGTATTGTGGGTGAAGTGGCAATTAGTGGCTGTCTTGGCAATAGTGACCATGAAGTAGCTGAGTTTAAGATCTTTAATGGCAGGAGGAAAACTGCCACCAAAATTTCAGCCCTGGATATGGGGAGCTCAGACTTCAGGATGCTTGGGAAACTAGTTGGTAAAGTGCCCTGGGAAATTGCTTCCGAAAGCATTGGGGCCCATCAGTGCTGGTCATTTTTTAAGTACCACCTCTTAAGAGAGGTGAACAGGAACAAGCAATTCTAAAATGTTGGAAGTCATGAGGGTGGAGCAGGGTGGTTTGGCTGAGCATGGATGTTCTAGTGCTTAGGCAGAAAAAGAAAGTTTATGTGCACTGGAAGTGAGGTCAGGCAACATTGGGACACTGCAGAGGTGCAACTCACCATTGTAGGGAGAAAATCCATACAACCTAAGCTCAAGTAGAATTGAAGCTGTATGGCACTGTGGGGGACAGCAAAATGGGGTTTTTAAAAGTATGTTAACAGGAAACAGAGGACCAGGGATTACAATGATCCATTACTTGATGTAGATCATCACCTCACAAACAGGGACACAAAGTAGAGATGTTTAATGCTTTATCTGCTTTTGTCTTCAACACCAACAATGGGGGTCTAAGGCCTCTCTCTGGAGCCCTGAGTTGGAGGACTGTGACTGTGAGAAAATACTTTCCCAAACAACCCCAAACTTGAGTGGGATTCATTGCTTGAGCTGGATGCATGTAAGTCTATGGGGCTCAATGAGTTTCATCCCAGGATACTCAAAGAGCTGGCTGATGTCATCATGAGGTCCCACTTTGCTCTGCACTGGTGAGACCTCATGTTAAGCACTGGGTGCAAGTTTGGGTGCCACAATATAAGAAAGACATAAAGCTATTAGAGAGCATCCAAAGGAGGGCTGTGCAGATAGGGAAGGTCTATAGACCTTCCTGCATTTCCTAGAAAGACTATAGACCAAGAGGTATGAGGAGTGGCTGAGGTCCCTGGGTTTGCTCAGCCAGTGGTGGGTCTGATAGATAGCATCAGCAGGGTGTCCTCTGTTTCAAAATGCACTTTTCCTGTTTCCCCCATTGCAGCCTCCCTCCTGCTTTTATTCTCTCCAGGGTCTGCAGGGTTTTTTCCACTTGCACGCCACATCCGCATGGCCAATGCGTGATGCAGAGCCCAAGTGGAACACCTGCCTGCAAGCAAGCTCGACCCTCTGCAAAACAAGATAACTGGCAAGGTCGACTCCCTAGCAAACCAAGATAAATGGTTCCAGCCACAAATATCACTTCCCTTAAAATTGTCAGAATACTTTTTTCCATCCCAGGATCGCTCTTCGGTCGGGGGCCTTTAGCTCCCTGACTTACAGTTCCAGAAGTATTTGGACAATGCTCTTTGGAAGTGGAGCCAGCAGCTGAACTCGGTGATCTTTGTGGGTATCTTCCAACTCAGGGTGTTCTACGACTCTCGACGATCCTTTGGTTGAGCTGCCTGCTGAAGTCAGATGTTTCACTAAAGAAGCAGACAGCAATGGGAATCTACCATCAGCCCAAGAACTGCTGTGATCCTGTGTATTGTAGGAACAATATAAGAATATAGATGCAGCAGACTGGAGATGTCAGTTTTGCACCGATTGTGTTTTCCACTGTACTGAACACAGTAGCGCTGCTTTGTCATCAAATGTAGCATCAGTTGTTTGAGAAGTGCTTGGTAAGCAATACACATGTGCACGCTGTGAAACTTCAAAAAGTCAAACAAAAATACATTGCACATTACTGTGCTCTAAAAAAAAGAGCTTAACAGTATTCCCATCTTTAAAAAGCCCAGTCAATGGCATGCCAGAAAACAGACTCTAGAGACTGAGGGCCTTTTTGGTGGTTGCTCATGCAGTGATGATTTCCTGTTTTAAGCTAAAAGTATCAATAACTCCAGTTACAGAGAAAAGCCTACAGGGGAAAAAGAACTTGTGTCAGAGGAGCTCATTGGACTGTTGAAATAACAGTATTTTATAGATCCAACAAACAAGCTATTCCCAGCCCGGTAAGCAACATTCTTCAGCTGCAGGTCAGCTACAGCAGAAATTAATTTAGCTCAAAAATGCATGCAGCTTGTAGTACCATCCACAGCATTACAGAATTAATTTGGCAGCACTTCCCACTCAAGGCTGGCTCTCCATGAGACAGCTCCCAAAGGGTGAGCGCAGGCTTGCCCTTAATTACATGGAATGCTTTGGGAAATGCCATGTTTGATTTATCCACTGTGGCTGGATAGGTGTTTCCCTTTGGCATCAACTGTATTAGGAAAGTTTCATCCATCCCAACAGAACAATGTCTGCTTGAAAGATGGTCACAAATGAGCATCAGTTCTGCATGATTAAAACAGATCAGAGGATACTCCTATAACAGGCCTTCAGAACAGCTTGAATCAGGAAAATGTTTGCTGATTAGGCCATGTGGTAATATGGTAGTGAAGGACCTGATGGGGGTCAGCTCAAATCGATTCCCTCTTGGAGTGCTTGATTGCCACTGTCTCATCTCAATCAAGAGTTAGTGATGAGCTGCATATATTAAATGTCAACTATGGTTTCCATTTACATGTTGATACAAAGTATAAATTTGGTGTATGAAGAGGTTTTCTACAGAGAAATACCCATTAATGAACTGGGCAAGGTGACCCACTTGACTGTTAATTGTTAACAGGAAAGATTTTGTGGATGATATGTTGGCTGGAGGCCATCTCCAGCACAGCGATCACAAGATAATAGTGTTCTCAGTCCTTGGGGAAGCAAGGAGGACAGCCAGCAGAACTGCTACTTAGGACTTTTGTGGGGCTGCTTTGGACCTATCTAGGGACCTGGTTGACAAGATCCTTGGGAGGCAATTCTAAAGGGCAGTGGTGTCTAGGAAGACAAGACAAGACATTCTTCAAGAGTGAAATCTTGAAGGCACAGGACCAGGCTAAAAAATGAGCCAGCAGGGAAGAAAACCAGTCTGGCCGGGCAGAGAGCTTCTTCTGGAACTTTTACTAAAGTAGAAGATGATAAGAAGTGATTTTTTAAGTACATAAACAAGAAAAGAAGAACTTAGGAGAACCTCCATCTTTATTGGATGAAAGGGAGTGACAAGTGATAAGGAAAAGACTGAGGTACTCAATGCCTTCTTTGCCACCATCTTCATTAGTAAGACTGATTCTTCTCAGGGTACTCTGCCCACTGAGCTGGAAGACAGAGGCAAGGAGCAGAATGAAACTCTTATAATCCAAGGGAAAATTCCAAGGGAAAATGATTAGTGACCTGATATACCACTTAGACACTCACAAATACATGTAGTTGGATGGCATCCACTCAGTGTCTACAAGAAGTGCAGGAAATCACTCTACATAGAAGTGCAAGGAGGAGGACTCAGGAAACTACAGGCTTGTCCTTCTGATTTAGGTGCCAAGGAATGTTATGGAATAGATCATCCTGAGTGCTGTCATGTGTCATGGACAGGATACCCAGGTGATCTGACATGGTCAGCGGGGATTGGATTTGATGATCTCTTGAGGTCCCTTCTGACCCCTGTGATTCTGTGATTCATGAAAGGCAGGTCCTGCCTGTCTAACCTGACCTTATGAACAAGATGACCCACTTAGTGGACAAAGGAAAGGCTGTGAATGTTGTTTACTTGGACTTCCACAAAGCATTTGATACTGTTTCCCTCAGTCTTCTGGTGGAGAAACTGACTGCTCATAGCTTGGATGTACATACAGTCTGCTGAATAGAATACTGGTTGGATGGCCAGGCCCAAATCGTTGTTGTGAATGGAGTTAAATCTGGTTGGCAGCTGTTTAATATATTTACCAACTATATTGATGAGGGGGTTGAGCACATTCTGAGTAAGTTTGCAGATGACAAAGGGACTGTTCATCTGCTTGAGTGTAGGAAGGCTTTGCAGAGGGATCTGGACAGACTAGGTCAAAGGGATCTGCCCAAGCACATGATATTCAACTTGCCAGATGCTGCACTTGAGTCACATCAACTCCATGTGGTGGTATAGGCTTGGGCAGAAGTGGTCAGAAAGTTGTTGGGCAGAAAAGGACCTGGGAGTGCTGATCAACAGCCAGCAGTGCGCCCAGGTGGCCAAGAAAGCCAATGGCATCCTGGTCTGTATCGGAAATAATGTGGCCAGTGGGACTGGAAAAGTGATAGTCCCACTGTACACAGCACTGGTGAGATTGCACCAGATTGAAAGCTAGAGGAGTTTTCATCCAGGGAGGTGGATGTTGGGCTGTTTACTCAGGTGACAAGTGATAGGACATGAGGCAAGTTGTGCCAGGGGAGGTTTGACTTGGATATCTAGAATAATTTCTTCAAGGAGAGGGTGGTGATACATTGGAACAGGCTGCCCAAGGAGGTGGTAGAGTCCCCATCCCTGGAAGTATTGAAGAGGTGCTTAGGGATGTGGTTTGGTGGTAGACTTGTGTTAGGTGGGTGGTTGGACATGAAGATCTTAAAGGTCTTTTCTAACCTTAATGATTCTATGATTATATTCCTCATGTAATGAGAATAATTGTGTGTCGTTGGAGGGATGCGTAATTATAGGTGGTTACTCTTGTACTTGATGACTCTGTCAAAGGAATATTCTTAGTTCTTAGTCTTTGTGTTGAAACATCTTTCTGATGTAAGGAAGGCCCAGAAGCTATTGGAACATTTGAATGGCAACTCAGGCAAACCCTGAAAAGGGGACTGAGCATGGAAACGAGCCTTCTGAGGAATGACTGCAGGGTGCTTGCTAGGACAACCCCAAATCACAGGGGTGAGGTGAGTGCCTACAGAGTTCTGGAGCCAATGGATGAGAAAGGAAAGCAGGTTTCTTGGTATGACTGTGTGTGAAGTAGCTAAAGTGTTATTTTTCTTTCCTTTTTAACACAGAGAGAGAGCAGTTAAAATAATTGAGTAGTTTTGACAATCTCTTCCTTAATACAAAGTTACAGTTCTTCTTAATGCGTGATATCAGATGAAGTGTTGCTTAGACTAATTTACCCCTATGGAGGTCTGTCATTCTATGCTTTAGCACCTGAAATAGGATTTTAAGTTTCAGTGCTGTATCCAGATCCTCATATTTAGCTATTCTCATTTCAGAGGTATCCAACTTGCAGATCCCTATGCTTCTATTTTATGTAATCCTATTTTAGATATTTGAATTTAAAACTTAGTTGGACTTGCATGAAAAGCTCTGCCTAGGTAAAGACAGCTTGCTTTGGAGGCAGAAAAGCAGAAGCACCTCCCACTGAGAAGTAGTGACCTGTAGTCCAGTGCATGTTCTTCAAATTGGGTAGTTGATCACATCTGATAGTGCTGCTTTTCTCACTGTGAGTGATGCTGCCATTTCAGCTCCCTCCTCTTTGCTGGTGCAAACCATGGTCATTAACACGTCCTACTATACCCACAGGTGTGGATGCCAAAAGCACTTAGCAGCCTGTGATTCAGTTCTGCAGACAAAGATAATGCTTTCTATACATAAAGAAAAATATTCTTTTAGGACAGTAGTAACCTTATTCTATAAAAGGAAGAAATGATCTGAGCAGAATGCTGCTCTTCTCCAAAGGCAATGGCTCTGCAGAGATGAAAATGCCAGTGTCTGTATATAGCCAGTCCTTGATGTAAATGTAGGATCATTATTATTAATACTAAACTTGCATTCTAAAGTAACCTGCATAGAGGTTGGGGGCAAACCCTCTCTGCTCCTTAGAGGCTCAAATTCTACCAGCCAAAGCAAACCGTCACTAAATAGGATAAGATAGCAGAGTCTCTACCTTTAGGGCAGAGATTTAAGAATTAAAATTAAACAAAAATTAAATGTAGGCTACTTTGTCCTACAAGATTATTTCAAAATTGAAGCCATTGCTACATTTTATATATATATATTTAAGCTGGAATTAGTTACTGAATATGGTACCAGTCAGAAACAGATGAGATTGCCCCCAGGTTATTAAACACCTATATATTTCCATTTGTCTTTCCTGTAGCTTTTAAAGTGTTGGTAATTTTGAGTGGTTTTTGTAAACATAAAAGAATGCTGGTCTCCATCCCTATGGGGCAGAGAAGAGCATGAATTTCTCGTTTCCATGCCAATGGGAGTAGCAAGTCCTTTCATTGCAGAGTCAGCTTCATGGGCCGACTGCTGTAATATGCTGATAGGATATCCAAACTACTCCCCTTTTATTGTCTGCTTCATCACATGTTTTATTCTTGTTGTGAGCTGTAATTCTGAATACAGCAGAGAGGAAGAGAATCTTTGGCTTCTGATTTCTACATACAAGTTAAATGAAAGTGCTTGGGACCAGCTGTTTTACTAATTTAGTTAGCTAGCTGCCTCTGTCATCTGTATCAGCCTGGCACTAGCCTATAGAGCTGGTGCCCATGCATCTGTGGGCTGGTGCTGTTGTGTATCTCCAGCCATCACCTCTTCATATGGATGTCTGCCTCTTCTGCCCTTCTCTGATGCATAACTGCTGATGCCGCCCAGTGATCACTTCAAGCTGAATGTTTAAGTTCAACATCACAAAATAACTTTATCTTCATTTCATTTGTGCCTGTATCTGTTCTCTCCCTTTTTCTCAATCACTGCTAGCTCACTGCAGCAGTGCCTTCTGTTGACCACCTACCTGAGTCAGTTTTGGTGGAAACTGAACAGCCTTCCTCATCTGCAGTGGTTCTGCCATCCCAGCTGCCAGTATTAGAAAGTCTGAGTACTCAGTGTGTTTGATGCTGTGTGGGTGTGTCTCTATCCATAATAATTGAGTTAAGGTTTAGTTGTGGTCATTTTAAAACTCTTGGCTGAAAAACAAGGCATCTAATAAAACTGGCATGCCCAGGAAGTATACCAGTATACCCTTTCTCTGTGCATGAATGCTTTATCATCTACACTGCTTCATCATGCAGTATAGCAGAAGGATTGAGGAACATAAATTGTATGTGATTTTTTTTTTGTATTGCATAGCTTTTTGCTCAACCACTGCCTTGTTAGACTCATTCTTGAGGCTTTGTGCCTCCCCGACTAACCTCCTCTTGCAGCCTGGCTCTAATGCCCAAGGCCTTGCTTAAGACTGATAATACTGTCTTGCTAAGAGAGCAAAGGGCCACAAATCTGTCTTGTACCTAGGGGCTGAAAGAACTAATAGCAGACACTTGGTTCAACAACTGAAAACCAATTGAGCATGCACTAAACCATGAGTATGAGTGAATCATCCCATACTGAGTGGCCCAAGAGCCCCTTGAGCAATCCTGCACGACAGCTGGCCTGCATGGCGGGATCTCCCCTGCAGCATGGGAGTCCACTCTGAACCTCATGACTCACCAGGAAGGTCACCTGGATGAGTGTGCTCTTGCAGTTTCCACACAGAAAGTGTTCTTTCATGCTAGCCTGATAAGTTATTAAGAGAAAAATTTGCACTGAAAGCATGCAAGGCCAGCAGTATGGGAACATGGGTGGAAAATTGTGGAAGATGGGATTGTTGAGGTGGAGCTGGAGCTGTTCTCCTCCAGGTGCCTGCAAGTAACAGTATGTACCAGTGTGGTTGTAACACTTGCTGTGATTTGTCTTTTTTTTGTGACTTTCTCAGGGACAGCTAGACACCCCATTGCAAACTAGATGGAATGTTTATGACTATATTTGCATCCTTTAACTGACACTGAATTAATTTAAAGCGAAGTTGTAAATGCTTTGACAGTGAGCCTGGCAAGGTGGTGGCATGAAATGAGCCATAGAGGATACTCTTGGCTGTAGCTAGCATTAACCTGGGCTGCTGCTAGGCAGTTGTGGGTGCTCCATCCTGCAGCACACATAGCTCCTCCTGGGCAGAGCTCTTCCTTTTAGCTGTTCCCTGCCAGTATCTGGGGATGCTTTGGCTGGGAGTTGTGGGAATCAATAAAATGAATTAAAAGAGAGAGGTCCTGGTTGCTCGTACCTGCCGCTTCCTTGGCCTTTGCTTCCACATTCCTTTCTCTGGCTCCTACCTGTTGCTGGCTGTGCAGGGTCCAGAGGATCCTCTCAGAGGGGCTTTGCAGGATTGGGCCACAAATTCAAGCTGCTACAAAAGAGGAAAGATTTTTCAAGGACTTCACACAGAAACATGAAAATCCGGTAGTGCAGCAAGATAGGATTGTTGTAAGGATGCCTGAAATTTGAAATTTGGGGTGTTAAAGTGCAGAGTCGGTAAAGCACAAATTGAAGTCATTTATTCACCAGAAAAGGTGGATCATTCCTGGTAGGGATTAATTTGTCTGACTAGCGCAGTATTTCTGCTTCCCTGTGTATAACATCCTTTACTTTTCTTTCGGAGTGGCAGGATGTGGATGCAGGGCATCTGTTTGTACGGCGCAGGGACAGCAGAGGGCAGCAGGAGCCTGCTGTCTGCCTGCACTGCATCAGGAAAGCAGCCCCGGAGAGGCGCACGCTGAAGCAAGAAGTCTGCAGTGGTGCTTTTCTGTTTAAAAGATCGTTAAGTCCTTCATTTAGTTTGCACTGGTTGAATCTCAGGAGGTATAAACCACGTTGGCCATTAATTGTCAGTATCTGATAAATACTGGATAGTGGCTTTCCATTCTAGCAAGATTGAAATGCAATTTGGAGAAAACAGCACTTCCGAGCTCAGGCTGACTCCTGGCTCCTTTGCTTTTGTTTCTTGACAATTATGTCAAAGCCACCAGGTGGGGTTAAGATCCCTTTCAGTCTTATATTGGAGTTTCCATCCCAGTTACTTATTTGGTTTGGGTCTTTCAGCAGTGTAGTAGTGGTAAAACTACAAAGCAAGTAAGTTAAACTCAGCTCCCCTCCCTGGAAGCATTCCAGGGCAGGGTGGATGAGCAGCCTGGTCTACTGGGAGGTGTCCCTGCCTATAGCGGGGGGTGGAAATAGATGATCTCTAAGGTCCTTTCCAACCCAAACCATTCTGCGATTCTGTGATGGCTGTGGAAGAAAAAAGGCTAAGATCAGTTTCTTTGCCTTTACCTTCCACTCATCACTGAGCAGAACATCACAACACCGTATCACCAGCAGTGCTGGTGGTTGGTGGGCAGCAGTGGTTGATGATTTCCCTTCTGCTGTTGTATTGCAGATGCTGAGACCTCGAGCACCTCCGTATTGTGCAGTATTTGCTTCTTAACAACATGGATTTGGCAGCTTCTAACAGAGTAATTATTTCAGATACTTCTGATAGCATACGAATATGCTTTTATTGGCTGATAATGTGGAAATTAATGGTTTTAATTTTCCAAAATCTCTATTGTCAGCATTGCATCTTACTTACAGTTAGTCTGTCAGTAATCTGTGTTTCAACCTGAAGCCGTTCTGTAGCCCTTTAACTAAAGCTAAAAGTCCTAAGTGGCTAGAGAGTTCTGGATCATCTGAGGGAAGCATCTCCAGTGCTTTTTTGAATTATCCCTGCATATAATTCACTTCTAAAACTAGCAGATGCAGATATCCTTTCCTGAAATTATTATAACTGAATGTTCATCTGGTCAGAAGAGTACCCTGCCTTGGTATGCATCACCTGCTGTCTTTAGTATTTGTACAGACAGCCTTGGCAGAGCCTCCTTGTACCAGCTACTGTGTAGCAGTGAAAGAAGTTGGGGCTTTTGCGATCTATTTTAGTTATATATATTATAGATAAATACATAGATGTAGTGCAATACAAGCACCATATATATAAACAGTCTTTAGATGGAAATTTCAACCCTTACAATGGGAGAAGCAAAGAGTTATCATCATGGAGGTGGAAGGCTTAGCCTGATATTGTTTCATCTTGTTTTTTAACTATTTCATTTCTTGAGTCTCTATCTCAGAGGTATTAAACCATCATTTCCTATTTATTTCTCCCTTTTTCTCAAACCACAACATCCTCCTTTTGCTTCTTTTGCTGGAATGATTTGCATATGGTTATGGTTTTGCCCCACTCCCCAAGTAGGATGGACAAAGTAAGGTCAGCTGTCGTGGGCTTTTGTGGCATCAAGGTGCTGTCTTAGTAGGAGAACAGCACATAGCTGAATATCAGCACTGGTCTGAATGGCTCTGCTGTTCATACATTCAGATCACAGTGGGTATTCTTCACCCTAAAATCTTTTATGAGAAATTATTTCACTGGGTGTGGTTTTGGCAGGCTCTCAGTGCAAGGTTTTTAATTGGAAGTGAGTTTTTTAGCCCCATTAGTCCAGCAGTCTGGGTATATGCAGAGGGAGGAGGTCCCCATGTGTGGGCTGTGATTCTGGCATCAGAGGACAGTAGCTGAGATGCTTAAATATAAACTGTTCACGTTTTGTCTTATGTTTAGACTGACTCTTCTGGAGTGTGTTAATGGCAATAGCACAGCTCCTCCTGTCACAGCTCAGTGGAGGCTCACTGTGCCCCTTCTCCAGGGACTTGCAAAGCAGCATGCTGTGCTGTGTATCCGTGGGTCATTTTGATGCCCCAGGCAGCCACTCGTGTTAGAAATCTGTGAGAGTTGGGGTGGCACATACCACAGGGAGCACTTAGGCTGGAAACAGCAGCCTGCCAGCCCTCCTGGGAGAGTCACTGCTACCAAGGTTATTAAATCACTGTTAATGAATTTACTGTGTTTGGGAACTGTTGAGTCCCGGCCTTAACCACTGATTGATCACCTGGGAAAGGACCCGGTCAGCCCTGGAAGCACAGGTGAATGTAATTCATCTGTGTTACTGGAAGGGCTGCAGTCTGGCTGCACCTCTCTTAGACCTCATTTAAGGGCTGACTGGCACTGGGGAAGGATCTTTGGTTGGAGATCCCTCCCTTGTGGAGTTTTCCTTTTGAGCCTGGATCTTCTGAGATGGGTGAGCACTGTTTCTTTGTAGTACCATTCTATTTGTGCTAGTCCCTTTGCTATTGCACTCCTGTATTGCCCTTCTGCTGTTTTGACCTTTCTGATTGTAACACTGTGTAAAAGGAGGAAGAGTTTCACTCCATCGTTTTCCAAACAATTTTCCTGTGAAGAAAACTGCCAGGAGAACGATTGAAGGGCATTTCTGTAGAGGCTCAGCTGGCTTCTTTAGTTAGCTGGAGGTCCCATTGTGTGCTTCCATTGCTGTGACAATAGGTTTGCCACAGGGCTGGTGGCTTGTTACCTTTCTCCTACTTAAAAGCTTGATTAAAATTGCTCATAAAGTAGCTTTCCTAATCTGCTTGTCCTTGCACCCAGTCACATGTTAAGCCATGCTCTGTCCCATTGAGAAGCAGCATGGTAAGGGAGAGCTGAAGAGTTGAGCAAGGCTAAATTAACAGACAGCACAGTACTTGGTAATAAAACCAGCAGGTGCTGTGCTTTGTCCTTTGGCAATGCAACCTGTGATAATTCAATTATCTGGATGAAAAAGGCTTCCTTAATATTTAAAGGCTGGGAAAAAAAGTGTAGTCAAATAATTTTTCATACTCATTTTAGCACTAAGTGTGGTGAAATTTTTCAAGGGTACGTTATTCCTTTTCACTTGTCAGTGACAGATTTTTGTTAAGCTTCAAACTGTAACCCCAAACTTGTGTTCTGTTTTCTTGCAGGTAAGTCTGGCTTGGTGTGTTTGAACTGTGCACTTTGGGAATGGGAGTGAACAAAGTAAGCCAAGCTGTTCCGGCCTGTTAACAAGGTCAGAGTGCTGTCTTTTATTTTTGAGCTCTAATACTGTAAATTAAAACGAAGCTGGACTGGATGATGTAGCTGCTGATCGGTGCAGGTATGCAGACTCGATGGGATCTCCCTGTTGTGTCAGATGTGAATGCCACATACCAAATATGTGTTCTTGAGAATTATTTTGTGTGCTGTTTCTCCAGTTCATTCTTACTCCAAGAGTGGGTGGAGATAATACAAAGTACA
The DNA here is from genome assembly GCA_016647715.1 of Pavo muticus. Taxonomy (NCBI): domain Eukaryota; kingdom Metazoa; phylum Chordata; class Aves; order Galliformes; family Phasianidae; genus Pavo; species Pavo muticus. The sequence goes on along the minus strand of JACDJE010000647.1, from coordinate 67,056 downwards.
CTACTGACACTGTATAGGGCATTACAACTTTCTATAAAACTTAGTGAACATTGAAACGGGTTCTCCAACTACAACAGTTTTGCAGATGTAAAAATGTGTCTGCTTTTGAATAGAGCCAAGTTAACAGGTCTCACACTGAAAAGCTTACTTTGTAGATCATCCAGAACTGATTCTCTCTCATTAATCAACTGGCAATAGGATCTCGCTTTCAGTCAGTAAGATGCAGCTGTTGAACTGGCATGCTTTGCTTCCCACCCGAACCTTGCTCTGTGACAACTCCTGCTAGCAGAAAAAACCTCCTGACCTTGCAAGCTTCCTTGCATCGGAATGAGCAGACTTTGTTGAGATGGTGTTACGTTTATTGTATGATGTTCTCAAACTTTTTTCATCCTCTCTTCTCCCATTACCTCCAGGAATACTTGAACTCATCTCTCATCGAATTCAAGTGTTGGCTTTCTTTTGAAGTGTTGACTGGATAAATCAAATGATGGTTTCTTTAGATGCTTGTACTGTCCTCCTGATTTCTGATTCCTCTTTGTGTTCCAGTGCCAGTAACAAAAACCTTTTTGCAGTATTTCTTACACACACGTTGTGATACCTGTTCACAGCTGTGTCACTGCAATGCCAGGTAACAGGGCAGATACTGGATGGTCAAGATACAGAAAATGGCACCTTCTTTTGCAGTAATTTCTGAAGCTTTAAGTTGTTCACTTTGCAAATACAGGTTTTTTGATATTTCATCTGGACACTCATGTAAGTTACTCACTGTCCTCATATTCATTGATCAGTTTTGCAGCCGCTCTGTACTATATGCATTTCATTATCCCATCTCAATGACAGTTTAGATTAACCAGCAAAATTTTATGTGAAAGCTAAACAACTTTTTTATGCCTGGCTCCTTCCCTTCCCCTTTCCTCATACAGATGTGTACCATTGATTCTGTCATTACATGTGAAAATCTTTGGTGCCTTTTCATGCCCATCATGCTGAACCTTTGGTACCCAGCTGTATGCCTCCTCCACGCTCTTAGATATCCTTACCACTGCCTGGGGAGTTCTGCAACAAGAAACAGTCTCCACATACTTGAAACAATTTATTCCTTGCCCCCGAGATCAGTAATTATCATGACAAATCAGGCAGATTGCATGTTATCAATGGAAAAAGCATGCTGCCGTGCAACAAGGCTGTGTGGTGTTTCCATTTAAGGCACTCTGAAGCTATTAATGGAAGAGGGTGGAAGTGCCACCCGTCATGTCTCATTGCAATGAAAGGCAGACTTGTATTTCAGCATCTGTTTGACATGTATAAATGCCTCTTTCAGGGCTTTTTAGATGTAAACAGATCAGATGTTAATAGATGCGAGTATGAATACTGATCAATCAAAAATAATGCCTTAAAAATAAACATCAGCTGAAGCTCAGATTTAAAGAAATGTACTAAAAATACCCTTCTGCAGAGGCACTGAATGCAAAATGAAGATGCAGGTCACAGCATGTGGATCGGTCATTACTTTGGCTGCTGAAATGATGCTGGGGGGTTGAGGAGTTAAGTCAAAAATGACCACTTTTGAAAATGATGTCTGTATGTTGTGGTTGTTTACCCCAGTGTGTGTCAGAAATCAGCACTGTGGTAGATTTTATTAGGGCTTGGGATTTCATTTTTAAAAATATACCTCTTCTGTATGGCTCTGATGCAGAACAGTCTTCCCTTGTTGTCCTCAGGAGAACTATGGCACACAAAGAAAAGTACTCTGCCTTAAACAAACTGAGTTCTGAATAGCAGAAGTGGGATTGGCAGTCATCTGGAGTAGTAACTCTTTTGTGTGGTGTCTGTAGAGAGCTGCAGTGCAGGTTTAGAGCTTGATTGGCTGTGAAACAAGGAGCACCAAGAAGTGCGTGTAGGTGGGATTCCTGCCTGTGAAAGAAAACTGTTGCAGAAAGCATCTTCTCCAGTTCACCTGGTGGGATGTTCTCTGAGGATTGGCTGCGGTGTTGCACTGAAATGTACTGTGGCAGCCTGTAGGTTGTGCCTTATACCTTTACAATGCTGGCAGAATCCTCCTTGTCTTTGTAAGAAAAGGAACAAGCCAAAACCTATTGCTCTTGGATAGAAGTAGGGAGGGAGGCTTGTGAGGAGTCTTCTGTTCCTGAGGTTATTGGGATATCAGTAGTGGAAAAGCAACAAGAGAGCAGAGAGAAGAGGTTGAGTGAATTCCTGCTTTTGAGGTATTTGTAACTTTCATAGAAAAATGAGTCAGTTTACTTCTTTTGTTTAATATTGAATCAGCATTTGTAAAGGCTGTGTTTATTCAGTGTCTGTGCGCTGTTGTTAGGGGAATGGAGTGTGGAGCTGTAATACATTTAAACATGGTTTTAAACATTTTCATAGCTGTGTTTGTCTGGAGGGCTGGGATTAGCAGAGGAGCCTTGCAGGATGCAAGGCACACCTTCATTTTAAGCCTTTTTACTTGATTAGGTGCAGCACAACACAAGTATGGCTAGGTTTTACGAGGTATTTGAGTATGATGTGACCTAAATGGTATTTGCAATACTATTAGAGCTTTTTTTTTTTTTCAAAAGAAATTGTTAACACCGTTGGAAGGGGGAGAAAATAAAGGTTGTGAAAGCATCCTTACTCTTCTTTGAACCTTGCAGTTATGGAACCCAAATTTACCCCTTAGCCCTAAAATGAAGTGGCAGTGGTGGGTTAATCATAGTCTTATTTACCGTGAGTTCTGAGCACTTGTTTTTAACCATGGTTCTCTGAGTACTCGTGGGCTAGGAGACTGTGCTGGTGTTCATGTATATAGACGTCTTTGATTTTGAATGAAATGAAATACGAGGCAGGATTGTTTCTCAGCTTTAGCCACAGAGTCAGAACTTTACGCTTTTCCTGCTGTAGATTTGCATATTTGTCAGGCATGGTCTTGAGAGCATCGATATGATGCTAAATGCTGAAGAGCAGCGCTCTTGAAATCTCAGAGCAGGCCCAGCCATTGTGGTCCTTGAAATGTCAGCCAGCTGCCTGCAGCCCTGTTTCATCCAGTGATGGAAAGCGGTACGTACATCAAGGTGCCTGGGCAGCCTGTGATTTATGGTGGTGCCAAACCCCATCGGCCCTGAGATCTTGGCAGCCAGCTGAGGCTCCACATAGAGTACGTCACCCCTTGCTGCCTTGCATACAGGTGACAGAGGGGAACCAGCAGGCAGTGTTCCTGCTGCAGTGAACCCCCTGTCCTCTCCTCCCCCTAGGAATAATGGTGAAGACTCAGGGGATGTGGGGCAGTGGCAAAAGGCCCCTGCTCGGTGATGCAGGCGCGCCCTCCCAGAGATTCCCGTGCCTTCCCAGCTGCCCCTGCAGAACAGGTACAGTGCTCTGCAGGGACAACTGTACAATGGCGGTGATGATGGTTCTCCCTAGTTGGTGGTGTTACTGAAGTCTAACCAGTCCTCACTTACCATTAAAACATCATCGGCAAAGAAAAAACAATGGGCCAACAGATCCTGGCAATATCCATCAGAGATCATAGTCCTGGATGGAGTTCTTGTTCTGGTATTTGGTCTGAGGTGAGAAGTGTCCATGAGCTCTGTGCATTTCTCTATTTACATGCATCGAGAGCTCATTTGTTGATGTGTCAGAAATGTAAGCACAGTGTATGGAAGTGCTATACTTTGCCTCATTGAATTCAAATGATTTCCCCTGTGAGCTAACAGCTTGTCAATAATTTAGCCAAGACAAGGAGATGGCACTCAGCCTATCGGAGAGGTATTAGCAGCACTAAAGACTTGGGGTCAAATCATGCTTTGGGAAGAGTAAGTGGGATTTACTTCTGAATTAGTTAAGCATTAACCAGAGCACGATCAAGCAGGGGAGCTTGAAGGTAAACCCACCAGCTGTATGTGACAGGAGCCTGTGACAGTAATGAGGGTTTCAATGCTTCCTCATGTCTCCATGCTCATTCCTGAGATCTGGTGCCAAGCAGCACATCTCGCTGTTGGAACAACCTCTGGGGAGAGCGTGAGAGTGAGGAAACCCTCAATGATTTGCATTTAACTTAACAGTTAGTTTCTCGTTAACTGCTAAACTATTAAGACATAATTTGCCTTCCACATGTTAAGAAATTGGACAGCAATCATTAGAAAAAAAAAAATGGGAACATTGTAATCATAGGAAATTATTATTCAGTGTGGAAAATTGTAGTTATTTGTAGTCTTTTAGGTCCTAAAAATAATCTAGCCTAGTTATTGCCTGCCTTCTGGGAAACTGATCGTCTCTTTTTCCCAGCAGCCCCATAGCAGCAGTTGGCACAAACTACAACCCAGTTCCTCTGTACGTTAGGTGTGAAATATGGTGGCTGAAAGTGTTTGCACACTTCCTATGCGTTATTTGCGGAGAGCAGGCATTGCTGTCTGACCGTCCCCATGTCATTCACCAGTCAGTGCTGAGAAAGATTAAACAACATGTATGGATTTCCTCACACTTATTTCAGGAAATCATCATTAACTCAAACGCAGAGTTACTCCCACAGAGCTCTGTGGGTCTCAGAGGGAGCCTGTCCTGGGCATGAGAAGTGGGATCAGATCAGAGCTTTCCTTTGGCACTGCCACAATGGCATTTCTAGTTGTGCCTTGTGAACCTCTGCAAAAACTCCTCAGCCTCCTTGAGATTTATGTCTTTAAAATATAAACGGCCAGTTAACACCTTTTCCTGAATCCAGTCATAAATATTTATTTTCTTAATCCCTCTCCAATATTCATCCCTAGCAGCCTATGGATGCAACTTTGTCATTGCTGCTGGAGCCCTGCTCTGAGCAGCTGGAAATTGCCCGTGGCCACAGTGCTGCCATGGCCACATGGTGCGCGAGCCTGGGCTGTGTGTTTCTGTGACCTGCACAGCTGCAGAGGGCATATTGACTATATTTTGCATAGCTGCTTACAGCTCTAATTTCTGAACAGAGGAAGGGAGAAAGCTGAAATGTGCCACTGAGCAACTTCGAAAAGGCTTTCTCACGAAGCAAGCCTCTAATAGAGAATGCTATGGAGAAATGAGTGCTTCAATACATATGACAAGCTAGGGAGCTTTGCACAGTCTGCTTGTCAAGCAGCAGCTTGCATCTGCAGTTCTTCAAGGTTCTGTTTAGGGCTGTAATGAAGGGAAAATACCTGCAAATAAACAGGCTCCCTTCAGGTGTGAGGTATGTCTTTCAGACCACGGGTTCCAAACAAATGTGCTGTTTTCCTCCATGAATAGATAGCCTTTCCAAGGTCTTAATGCGTGTTATGTGACATGATGTCAGCTAAACTCACTATTTAAGTAAGCAGTGATTGAGTGTAAGCTTTGGTTCTTTCAAAAAGAGCAGTATGTGACAGCAGTCCCATAGCTCCGGGCAGGTGTTGGGCTGCTGCCACAAACCAGACAAACTTTAATCCAACGCAGAGAGCTTTGAACAACTAACTACCAGCTTTGTGGAAGCTGATCTCCTTGTAGACAATTCTGAATGTTTTCTGTTGTTTTTTTTTTTTTTTTTGCATTAAGATTCACTCTAGCTGTTGAAAGTGTGAACTCGCATGATTTAAATAACTATGTCTACCAGTCATGTGTAAAGAAAGAACTACTTCCATCCTTACCCCTGTTCACTTTTATAGACTAGAAAAAGAGTGTACTTCCAAAGCTGTGCAGTGCTTTATTTCTTGCAGTGTTTTCTCTAATCAGAAAGCTGAAGTTACTTCTGTCTTCAAGTTATTGATTGGCTCTTAGAGTTGCATATATATTTTGAAAATGTAGGTTAAATATTAAACGGAATAGCTGACCGAGTGGTGGCAGAGTGATTTCATCAGCTCTTTGGTGATGTTGGTGAGTAACTTGATTCTGTTTTCTGACATTAGCAACTGCTAGATACTAAATGAGTCAATGTACAAAGCATGCTGTAGAAGAGGCTTTTCAGTGGTTTTCTTAAGTTGCGGAGCTTTCTAAGTGATGTATGAACTTAAGGGAAGCAGAGACTTCCATGCAAAACCTCATGAATGCACCTGGATATCAATGTCCTTAGGAATGCTCGTAACCAGTGCCACAATATTGCATTTATACTTCAGTTTTATCCCAAGTCAGAACCTCAGTTTCAGGTCTTTGTGCTACCACTGGCCATGGTGAAATCACAGGCAAGGCCTTCTCTCATCATCACTTTGGGTGAGGTAGTCTTGAATACAGGCCTGTACCTAATGTAGGCATCCCCTCTGGGAATGCAGGAAAATGTGGTAAGTAGCAGGGGAACCAAGAGAATGCCCTCATGCCCACAGGGCAGGTATGGCAGTGCTACATAATGGCCCGGGCTCTGCTGCAGCAATGCCTGCCATCACTGCCATGGCCAAAACAAGTGTGTAAACATGGGCAGTGACCAGAATGAGTCATCTTTGTGCAAAAGACAGCTCCTTTAGGTCATTGCTTTTCTTCTCTCTTCTTCCAGTGCTTCCAGTGAAGGGAATCCTTCCCACTGCATTCTGCACAGGTTTATTTAACAGCTGTAGCACATTCGAGCCTTGCCTGTGGCCAGGATGTAGTTCTGCACAATGAATGATTGCTGCTTGTCACAGACGGGTATCTGCAACAGTTCTCCACTGTCATTCAGAGAGAGCTGAGGCTCTTCTAAAGCCCCAGAAGCGTGGTGTAACCAATTTGACTAAAGCTTCAGGAAGGAAATGAGAATCCATAAGTATTTATTTGCAGGCAATGCCCTGACAACTATGCCAGCCTGTAGCAGCTGTCTGTCTTCCCCGTAATTTCATGCTTCATTGGAAACAGTGAGGTGTTATTACACAAGGAGGCACTAAGGTCACCTTCACACCTTAGTTTGTTTTCATATGAGGGGCTCAGCTGCTTCCTGGGCCGGGTGTTGTTTGTTTTTCTTGCTGGATCCATGAGCAGCATGGCTTTGTATGGCTAGCAGGACACCAAGGAGAGTTTTGGGAGCCTTTCTTTCTGCTGCCAGCTCTGTCCATGCAGGTTCATGGCCGAAGCCAAGTTGCTTCATCACACCACGTGTTCCATTCTCTGCCTGTAACCTGCTGGCATGATGGAGCTCCATTTTTGGAAATAGCTTCTGGAGTGCATCACTGAGCATGGGGTGATGTTGCTGCTGTTGCCCGTCAGATGCTTATTCAGCAAGCAGAAATCTGGTGGTTATACTGAAGGTGTCATTACATTTAAAACACAAAAAACTGCTGGTAGTGTCTGTATTAAGGACATGGTTAGCACTCTGAAAAAATAAGACGCTTCCTGTGTTAAGGGCTTGGCTATGAACCTGACAAAAAATAAGAGCGTGGTGAAGTTGACCAGTGAAACACTGAGAGATGAAATTACTGCCCTGGGCACCCAACCTATGATACCATATAGCATAGCGTATAAAGTAGGAATAGAACAACGATCTCTTTCTCAAAGACTTAATTCCTATTTGCATTAAATTCTTTTTGTACGACTGTATTTTAAAATAAATTATATTATTGGATGTGGATTTTATTCACTGAATAAATTGGCTGGGGTTTAACATTATTAGCATTTGAGAAATTAATGAAAGCATTAAAGGAAATATTGAAAGAGTTGGAGCTGACACATTTGCTGTAAGTTTGAACAGAGCTGTATTCAAAGAAGATGAGCACGCAGAGATACCGAGGCATAATGAAGCCTCCTACACACCATGGAATGAAATATTTATACTGTAATCATGCTATTAATAAAATGATGGATCAGCCAGAGTCATCTGCAGCAGGACTCAGCTGAGAGACTGGTTGCTACTGGGAGTAGAGGAGGTAGGAACAGAGGAGCAGAAGCATATGGACTAGTTTGGGGCTCCCTGTCCTGAATTAGCTCTGTGCTTGTGTCATACACCAGCTTCAAATGCTGTGACATGGGCAGTGCTCTGCCTTGTCTGCTGTCAATAGATGCTGTTCTCTCCACTCAGTTGTGCTGCTGAACAGGTCCTCACCTCCTCTTTGGGCTTAGCCCAGTTTCCAACGGTTAAAAACAGCACCTAAAGATAAGAAAAGTTTTGTGTGGAGGAGAAGCAGCTTATCTGGTTTGTGAGTTGGGACAGTGGGCTCGGATCTCAGACCTGCTCTTGAGGGTGGCCATACAGGATTATTTAACTACCAAAGAGTTACTTGTCTTGATGCTCTTCATCTTGCTTTCCCACTTCTGCTGTGTGGTGAGTGTGAAGGTCAGCTCAGAGATCGCTCGCTGTTGCTGGGAACAGAAAGGCTCAGCTGCAGCCACAGGTGTGGTGGGGACAGAGGGACAGCGGTCCTTGTGCTGCTTCTAACTTCATTTAGCACCAGAGCAGTGTATGTGAGCATCTCCCACAGAGCCTGGCTAGAGAAAAGCTGTCTATAGTTTTGATTTTTTTATTTTACTCACGTTTCCCTTCTCTTTTTTCTTCTTGTTCTATCCTTTATGCACCTTAATTTTATCTCACGCTGTGAAAACTGTCTGTGTAGCAGATAATAACTAAGCAGTTACTTAAGGCTAATGTCCATACATAATGAACCCCCAGGAATGCTGTATTCTGCCCACACATAGCAGTGATAATCAGTTTTATGTGTGTTCCTCCTGTGTGTGCTGCAATGGGCTGACACCATCCAGGTCCCCTGCCCTGTGCACACAGCTGTCCCCAGCAGAGAGGAGGTATTATGGCACCCGCTGACTCCTTATCACTGCTGGTAGGTGGGTGAATGGAAAATCAGATACTGCAGCCAGCAGAAAGTGGGTATTTTCTTCCCAGGATACTCTCCAGTGCTTCTCACTTAATGGGAGTGTTTTCCTTTGCAGTGAATTGCTCAGGTTCAATCATGAACACTGAAAATTGTACTGAGAGTTTGTTATAGATACGGTGTGTTGCTGTGAGGAGATAGCTGGTATAACTGCAGAGCCTGCAGCTCTGTCCTGCCAGCTTGTCCAAGCAAAACCAGTTGTGATAGGCATATATTTGAGTAGGCTCCTCTGCTCTGTCCCCACAGAGACACTGTTACTGATGGCTTAGGCTGGCCAGGGAACATCTGCAAGTCCTCTGAGGTTTAAAAACATCTCCATGATTGGAAAAAGAAGGAGCAAATCTTTCAAATAGCTTCTGTGGAGTGGGGTGCAGTGCAACCTATAATTCGGTAATAAAACTTAACAAAGGGAAGAGACAGGCTGTGAAGTTCCTTCTCTACTCTGTGGGATGGTGGGTTCTTTGACAAGAAAAATAGACAACATAGTTGGTAATTGATTATGTTGGTAGCTCAGCAGCAGCAAACTGGGGCAATGGTATAAGTCCACTGGGCTGGGAGAACTCCCCTTTCCAAACAGAATTATGTGGAGTTCTCAGCGCAGAGGAGATGTGGACCTGTTGGAGTGCATCAGGAGGTGAGCCATGGAAACGATCCAAGGGATGGAATGCCTCCCCCAGAGGACAGGCTGAGAGCTGGGGCTGTGCAGCATGGAGATGAGAAGGCTGCAGGGAGAGCTATAGCAGCCTGTCAGTATCCAAAGGGGCTGTAAGATGGAAGGGGACGGACTCTTCAGTGGGGTCTGCTGTGACAGGACAAGGGGAAATTATTTCAGACTACAGGAAGAGAGATTTCAATTGAATATAAGGAAGAAGTTTTTATAAAAATGGCAGTGGCACAGGTTGCCCAGAGAGGCAGTGGATGCTCTGCCCTTGGAGACACTCAAGGTCAGGCTGCAGGGGGCTCTGAGCACCTGACCTAATGCAGGTGTCCCTGTTCATTGCAGGGAGTTGGACCAGATGACCTCTAAAGGTCCCTTCCAACTCTAAGGATTCTAGGATACTGTGAAAGTTAATTTAGAACGCTTTCTGGCATCACCCAATTCATGGGTTTAACTTGGCCAAAACTAGGCTTATGCCATTTTCTTCTTCTCCATCCCAGGCCATTTCCATTAGGCAGCATCTCTTTCTTTCTCTTCTCAACTGAAACATTTATTGATGAATGTTGTTGTACCTTATGTCTGGACTGCCCCAGAGGTGTTTCATTTCCATGGCAGTTGGATTTGATCCCATGGTAACTTAACCTCCCCTTGGGAGCATTCAGGCCCAATGAGAAATTTGGAAGGAAGTTGTGAGAGCTCCAAATGAAGTTTGATAGAGGAGAGAAAAACAGGATTTATTTTGAGGGAGGATACCTGACAAAACTGTGGATGCTGATGATGCTAATTATATAAATAATGAAAGAATGTCTCTAAAATATTAATACACCGGAATAATCACATGGGAAGCAGAACTTGGTTCAGAGCTTTAGCAAGACACTGCAACACAGCACGGTATTGCTGAAGTGAGTAAGAGAACTGTTTAGAGCTACTAGAGGAGTCTGGGACTGAGTGCTCTATACAGCAGCACGGACCCATGCTGTGATTCCAGGAGGGTAGGCTCACATGCATACAGCGGTCTTGGCACTCAGTTTCCTGCTGCATCATTTAAACACTTAATGCAACTTGGCGCTATCCTGGGAGGTATCAACTAAAGCATTAGTAAAGACAGAAGTGCACAAATGGTTAAAAAACAAAAACAGTAACTGAAAGCAGCGAGGCAGATTTCAGGCATTCAGGTGATCACCATAGTAATGCCACTTCAGTTTACTTTCAAAGTCAAATTATCCCAAAGTGAGTTAACTCTGAGTGAGTGACCGTTCTGGCCATGGGCATAGTGCCCTTGCTCTCCTTTCTGCCCTTTCCTCATCTGGGAGATGGCACAGGAGCAGCAGCTGACCTACAGCAAGGCAGCTGTTCCACTGCCTGCACATAGAGCAGCACCATGGGAAGCGTTTATTGCTCACACATCTCTAACACTTTAAAATAGGTTTCCCTCTAACTAGTCTCTTCTTACCACATTTACTGTTTACTAGATTCTGGTATTTGATGTACAGCATTTCTGCAGTAGGGAGAAAAGATAACAGTGTCTGCTAAAACTCTGCGATTGAATGCAGATTTCATTCAATAGGGGCATACAGCAGTGGGTCATCTTCTAAATGAAATTATTTCTCTTTGAGTTTTCTGAAGTTGGCTTCAGTGTGTGCCATAAGAACGTGTTCGGGCTTTTTCCCGTGTGTTGGTTCTGATGGGATCTCTCTAAAGCTGTAATTGAGTGTGGGAAAAGCAGCATCGGGTTTTATTAGATATCAGACAGATTTGGTTAATTTTGGCTGTGACTGAGAGGAAATGCTAAACAAAGTGGTTACTGTATACTCTGTTGCCTTAGAGACTGAAACATCTGTATCCAGGCAGGCAAGTGATGCAGCCATGGTAAGATCTGACTTCCTTACATTCCTGTGTTCATCTTGCTGTCAATAGAAATGTTTTATGGTGGGAATATGCTGGGCTTCTTTAGCATTGTATTTCTGTGCTTGTGTGACATGGCATGGGCTAGGAGGGCTTTTTAATTAAAGTCTAACTCTGAAGTCAGGACGCTCCCTAAGAAAAGATGCTTTTACACGAATAATTTTTCAAGATGAACTTGGAGGGACTTGAAATGATTGTGGTACTGGTGATAATTGTTGGATTTGTGAAGGCACTTGAGCATCTGGGTCTCCTAGAAGGCAATTATGAAGGTAGGACGTTAAGAAATGCAAAATTATTTTATTCTGAAAGCCATTTGCTGCAGAGCATTGTACTTGAATCTGTGCATGTACAGCGTTTGAGTATCTGAGCACCTGAATAGCAGCTCGGGGAACTTTAAGATGCTTTCTTTAGACGAATGAAATGTATTTTATATGCCAGCATAGCATTGTAGTTTTCACTGCAGCTCTGAAAATAAATGATGCTGTCTTTGATGATTCTTTGCCTATGTTTAAGATTGTTTCAGGAACTTTGGTGCAGATCTGTATGCTTTAGTGAAGTGCAGCTCGTATCCTGGAGCACAGAATGAAGGAAGGCTTTATGTTTTAATAAGTTTATCATTGCAACTTCTCAATTTGTTCTCGTTGCTGACAATGTCATGGCTTATTCCTAGCTATTGACTATTATTAACAGAAACCTCCCAAACCGTACTGAGCTGATGGGGATGAGCATTTCTATCAAAATCAGTTCAGCCCTCTTTCGGAGTGTTTATCATTAACAAATCTGCCTATTCTTGCTCTATAGTCTCACGAATGCTTTACAAAAACACACAGGATGGATAGCAAATTCAATCTGCTTTGTTGAAGATAGTTTGAGGGAGCTGACTGCTAAAGATGCTTTAATTCTCTTTACCTCTCTGTTTTTATAAACAATGTAATTCATGCAGAAGCATGGAAATATTACACAGAAGCAGTAGGGATGAATTTTAGACAGTGAGCTCTATAAATCAGAACATGCCTGTGCAGACAGCAGCACTGTTTAATAGGAAGAGTAGATTTACAGTGTGGTCTGGATGCTCACGGATGTGATATACATCAAACAGCTGCTTTTTGTGGAAACTCAAGGGTCGTTTTTCATGGTGAGCTGGTGATACGCAGGTATTAAAATAACCTTCACTACCCACAGATACTGAACAATTACTCCTTTCTGCTTCAAAGCTCATGACAGCCTGAAAAAAGGTGAGGTTGCTGGCCTCATATTAATTACTTGACGAAATGTAGTGCAAGGTTGAGAGAACCTTGGTGACCAGTGGGCAGTGCTTACTGGAGGAAAAAAGTCATGGAAGTTTTGGTTTGTTGGTTGGATGCTTCAGCTTTAACTTGCCGTGCATGTACGTGTTTCCCTTCCTTCCTGCTGCTTTGACTCTCTTTAACCTGTTATGCTTAGTCAGGAGGTGCCTGGTGATAACTGTTGCATCGCATTGTGAAATAGCATTCTGGAGCTAGGGCAATAGTACAGATTGTTTGCCAGTGGCTGTACTTACCAGCTCAAGGTCTATGGAAATGATCATATTTTGTAAGCAAGACAGAGTGGCTACAGAAAAAATGCATTTATTCCTGTTTTCATTTGTCTTCAGAAGTCTGCGGGCTCCTGCCGTAGATAGAAAAAAGTTTTATCTGGTGCCTGATGTACACTTAATTTCCTGTCTTCAGCTCCAGCAGAGTCCTTAATGAATTGGCTCCATCTGAGCACCTGTTTTTGGAATATTTTTGTTGTCTGCGTGAATTTGATGGGCAGATGCTATTTAGAAACTTGGTTTAAATAGAGAGCCCTGAAGAAGGAAGTTTTAGGAGAGAGCTGTGTGTTTCAGTGGCTGCATTTGCCCAGCGTCGCGCCTCCTCCCGTACTTGAGACCTGCATACATTTCATGAGGGAGGAATGGCATATTTGGTACCATTAACTCCTAAAGAGGAGGGAAGTTTGGGATAGTTTAATAATTCAGAGCAAATAGTAGTTTTCTGATGGGATTTAGATGAAAATACAGAGTACGAGGTTGGGGTTACTTGGTGGATTATGCTGAAGAAGGGATCAGGTAAATTTCACATGCAGATATTACAACTTCAGAGCAAGTTGGCATATTCATCCTCTGTAGCTTGAACACGTGCACATTTATGGCTTTAATCCCATTTGCTTCTGCAGCGTTGACCCGGTGTGAAAACATACAGCATATGCATACTTCAGTGTAGTCCTTGTCCTTGTGGAGTCTGCTGCTTGCCTTGCATTAAGATGGCTTAAGTCAGGCTGTCTCACATTATTTTTCATCAGAGACTATGGACTGTTTGTTGTAATAGTTTTGAGTGCTAGTTGTTATACCAAAAGATTATACTTAATATTCTATTTGGAAAAGGTTTTAACTAGTATTAGCTGTTATTAACGTTAGCAGCCCTACTATACAGGACTCTATAGGACTTACAGAGCACACTACTACTTAGGAATGTGTCTACTCTGCCAGTACAGTATAAATTCCTCAAGACCAGATTATCCTAACAAGAAAACAAATTGCTGTGGTCACACTTTGTTATGCAAGAAAAAATATGCATTGGATACGTACAGCAGTGGAAAGGTGCGTACTAAATCTCAAGCACAGCATATGGACTGCATGCAAACAGCAGCTGCAATAGCTGGAAGGTGCCTTTGGCCTAGATAATTCATAGCTGCTCTTCCTACCTCTTGAAATAGTTGTGGACCCCCTCATACTGAGTTGCCTACAATAGTATACTGATAACATACTGTCTGTGGTGTGTTGGTTCCACAGTAATTATTATTTATGTTCATCAGTACTGTCAATATAGAGATTTTCAAAGTGATATTTACAAGTATGTATATGGGTTTTTTCAATAGAGGAAAAGGACCAGAATGACCACGGAGAAACAGTCTAAACTTCCTGAACCCCTGTAGCCTTCCAGCCAGTTATGAGTATGCTCTGCTGAAGGTCACTGTTAGCAAAAAGAAATGCCACCCTTCGAGTTTGAGTTCTCAGATCTAACAGTCCTTTTGCTCTCAATCTAACATCTACAGACATCTGGACAGGAGAGCCAGCAAGGGGACTTGGTGCTGCTGAGGAAGGGCCTGTCTCTGAGCAACTTGTGCAGCACTCAAGCCTGCAATCTGCATTGCAAAAGCACTAGCCCAAACCACACATTTAGCTGAGCAAAGAGGAGGACTTCAGAGTTTTCCTAACTGAGCATTTGTCTGCATCAAAAAACGTTTTGAAAACAGTATTAAAAAGTTTGCAAACAAGCCATTCCCCATCTGTTCCATTAGTATTAAAATGTAGTGGAGAAAGGCTTTTTTTTAGCACCTGCTCAGCAGCTCAATGTTCGTGAGGAAAATTACTGTATTTCAGCTTCAGCTTGTGGTTTCTGAAGTGTCAGAATTTATTCTGGGGTTGAGGGATGGCATGGAGTTTTCCCCAACAGAGCAGGCAGCAGCTTCCAGCTTTCCCAGCATATGAGATTTGCTGTCACAGCCACAGGTCTCTTCAAAGACTCCTGTGCTCTGACCCTCTGACTCCCTGTGCTTAGCAGGGAGTATCAAACTGAACTCTCACTCTGGGTTGTCAGAAGCCAAACGTGTACTTTTCTTTGTCACTGAGCAGAATGCCCATCTTTTCTGCTATTGGCAAGTACCGAGCTCTGATGGTATGAATGATTAACACTATCTCCCAGCTACTGAATAAATGTTTAGGCTAATATGATTAATAATATCTCCCAGCTACTGAATGAATATCTAGGCTAGTAAGCTATTTTTGTTAAAGACAAAAGCTCATTGTGGGCCAGTCTGGACCAAACGTGAGCAATCTGCACCATGCAGGAATTGATAGGTCAAAACTATCAGCCGGTATTCGCCCAGAATTTGTCTTGTGCCTTGCATTTCTAGCATGCTCTGTCAGCCCCACCAAAACCACAGCAATTATTTGTAATAGTTCTTTAATTTCAAGAATGGAAGGAAAGACAGGATGGAAAAAAGAGTCCATCGTGACAGTGTTGCTGATTGAGCTCAGAGGGTTGTCTTTGCACTGGCACAGGGCTGGCTATGGATGAACCAA
The DNA here is from genome assembly GCA_016647715.1 of Pavo muticus. NCBI lineage: Eukaryota > Metazoa > Chordata > Aves > Galliformes > Phasianidae > Pavo > Pavo muticus. The sequence goes on along the minus strand of JACDJE010000647.1, from coordinate 51,629 downwards.
GCCAGCACCTTCCAGAACAGCAAACAAAACAACTCTGTGTGTGTGTGTATTTGCCTTTGTGAATGCTGATATACACACTATAACAGCAAAATGCAACAGAGCTAGCCAGCTGTTGTACACTCACTGGCTGAAAGAAAACCATCATCAGGGCTGAAATGTTTTCCTGCTGTAGCCCCAGCAGTTACAGCACAGCTGTTTGCTGTCACCCTGTCCTGGTTGGTGCTTGGTGCACACTGACTGCTTTGCCCACAGCACATCCAGCTCTTGGTCGCTGTAAATAATCTAAAAGTGGGCAGTTGGAGTGGTGTTACTTGTTGTCCTTTGTTGCTGCATTAATGACTTGAGCACTTGAGTTGTGGGCTCAGTATAAGCTGTTTGCAGCAAGTATTCAGTTCTCTGTTCCAGCTTTGGGATTTTTACCTATTGCCTCTTCTGGCTCTCTGACTGGCTGATGGAAGTGTTCGTACTCACAGAGAGGGGAGGTCTGGCTTATAAATCACTTGTGTGCACCTTGGTGGGCTAACAAGGCTGTGCCCCCTGTTTATGAGCACAAACAGGGTCAAGGAGTTCCTGAATGGAAAGAAGCTTGTTTGCTGCCACCTGTGCCATGGTTTTGGACAGCCTAACCATGACAGGAGCATCAGAGGTTTTCTTCCTCACTTCTCCAACACAAAGACTAAATGGCTTTTCCTGTGTATACTCTTTTTTTCCATATGTAAAATGGAGTTAAAAGGAATCATGGAATCATAGGATATCAGAGTTGGAAGGGACACACAAGAACCGAGTCCAACTGCTGAAAACACCTTGGCCCTAAAATACTTGGAACTTTTAAATGGAAAGGTACCAAATCAGTAGAGATCGAACCCCGGGATTCTGGTAACGGTGTTCTATTATGTACTGCTGAAGCACATGATAAACCTCTCTTCGTTCTGCCACTACTGACAGACTCCTTGTAGTGATCATCTAATTCACTCTTTAGAAGCTGGGTGAGAGATCGTCACAGGAGGCTTGATGGGTATAATGCAGAATTAGGATCTTAACTTCGTCCCATTCATCTCACATCGCTCTTGGTTTGTAATGTCAGCAGGATATTTTACATCTCTGTTCGTTACCTGCAATGGCAAAATTTTTCCACTGAAAGTGCTGATGTTTTCCAGATAAATATACTGCTGCACCTTTCTCATATTCGGTGCATTCCTCGGGCATACACACTTCAGATGCGGAAAGTAACAAAACAAGATGCTGGCTTAGTGTGTAGTTGCTAATATGCTGTCAAGATAAAAAAGGCAGCAGCACAGATGAGGGCAGAAGAAAGTACCTCTCTCTGAGGTGGGGAGAAGCAGAATGGGCAAGGCTTCCTCCAACTCCTGTTACCATCTACATTCTAAAACCATTACAGATATTTTGACTTCTAAATGCATTTTTCATTGTTGTCTTTTATCACAGTGATGGAGTGGAACTGATTTCCCTCATTGCCACAGTGCTGTCATTCCTGTTCTTCTCTATCAAGCAAAAAGGTGGTTTTGATTTGATATTTTATTAGCTGCTGTTTCAATTTACCAAACATTGTACATAAAGGACATTGGCAAGGAGGGTCAGAGGATCTGATAATTCTGATAGGAGTGGAATAGACTTTTGGAAGAGGTAAGGTCAGTATGTTGTCTAAATGTACCTGAGGTCTTCTCATCAGACAGCTCAGAGTGTGGAGGGAGAAAATGTGTGTGGGGCTGAACTCTTTGGGTATCAGAGGACACCAAAGGGAAAGTACTTTGGCCAAATGGATCTTGGTAGCACAAACAACAAGAAGACATTTTAACCAATACTGAGCATTCTTTCTTTCCTCTCAAAAAGCAGCACTAGAAACACTGTACTTTTTCCTGGTAATCTGCTTGCGCCTCGAGTCTCATATTGCGATGATGTTCCTTACTGGGCTACCAAAAACAGCAGTATGGCTGAGACTCTGAGCAGGCACAGGGAGAGTGTGATTGAGGCATGTGGGGCAGGTCTAAGAGCACCATGTATCAGCCCTTTGTTTCTTCCTTTGGCTCCTTTAGTTGGAAGGTTGTTATTTAGTTCCTTGAACGAATCTCCACCACTGAGGGGATTGTTAAGCAGAAAGCCAGGCTGCTGAGTCTCTTGGAAATGAAGTGTCTGCCTATGGAACATGTCAGTTCAGGACTCAGGCTGATGAATGACATGGGCTATGTCTGCCTTTTGATAAACGTTCTCACTTTTCTTCTGTAGCCTGGTAGCTCACCTTAGCCCAAGCAGCATCAGGCCCTCTGTGTAGTGGTTTTTTGTTTCCATTCATTTTAGAACTGCACACCAAGCTCCTGTCCTTCGTTTTTCATGCCTGAGGGCTTCAGTCCAGTGGGGAGGTACAGAGCAGCCCATATGCTGGCAGTGCTGTGGGTAACAGCTCACGCTTCCTCTTCTCCCTTAGAGAAGGCAGAGCAGGGGTTGTCATATCCACAGTAATGTGCACAAGTAGGGGCAAAAAAAGCATCCATCCACAATTATTTTTAAGAATAATGCAGAATTCTCACACTGTTCTTCAAATGATTTTTTTTCCTGAGACTGGGAATGCTGTATTACGCTGCGGCTGCTGTGAGCATATCTGCACTGCTTCCAGACGGCGTGCTCACTGCTGCTTCTGCACTCTGACTTGGGCACCTCTGCCTTTTGTAAGGGAAAATGTTGTAGTACAAATAGAAAGGGGCTGCACGTGAAGTTCTGTTCAGTTGGGTTTTACTCGCGTAGGCATTTTCTCCGCGGCAGATACAGCTTCTGGGCCACGTAAGAATAATTTACTGGCTCTTAAAGTAATAATTTACTGGGTTTCTAAAGCCATTGAAAGTTCCACTTATTACAGCTATTACTGAACCACTCTTTATTTTATTTCATGAGATAATGAAGCAGTTAGCGTAATTATTTCTGTTTAGCTTGAAGTAGGTTTAGTTGCGAGTGGACTGTAGTGACATTTGTGTGTGCATAGCTGTGATACACACTCAGGCCTATGTTCTGTCTTGATCTGTTTTGGTGTTTGGCTTGGTTTTACTGAAAGTTGAAGGACTTCTGTGCTTGGGGCTTTGTCACTCGGTGGGGTGGGGAGTCGTTCTGCTCTAGGCCAGGGAAATGCCCTGTCTGAAGGAGTTTGGATATGCTTGTGCAACCACAAGCAGTGAAAAAATGGTATGTTTCTCCATGACAGATGGAGCTAAAAGGTTCAGCCACACTGAAGCACTGCCTTCCCATGTATAAGAAGCTAAGGCACATGCAACTTGTTATATACTCTGTGGCTACGACATTCGTGCCTTGTGACTGTCCCTCTATGTGCATACTGGGCAGCTTCTTTGTCTCAGCACCAAACAGAGGAGGTAAAAATAATAACAATAGAGGGACAGATCTTTTTTCCAGGTAGAAACTGCTAGGAAATGTGTATCCCGGGGGGAGGTTGTATCAGCACAAGAAGGGATGAGCGCTGAGTGTCACTGCAAGCTGTCACACTGGTGGAGCTGCTGGTGATATGCTGGTGGTAGTGCACGGCTCCATGTCAGCGTGTGCATCCCTCACAAAGGTACATATGTCACACTGAAAAATCACACTGTAGGACAAAGCAGGTGGGAACTGGATGCAAGATAGAAGGAGCCAATACAAAAGCTTGTCAGATGCTTCTGAAGGACGTGGGGACTGTCTGTGGCCCCAGAGTTCCTACGTAGTCCACCATGATGGACAGCATCTCTATGGGGCGCTTGTAAGGCCCCCGCGTAGCACCTAATGCTGAGCTCATATTGACAGAATGTCCATTTTATTTCTATATCTCAAAAAACCTCTAGCTTTGGGCTTGCTATTTAATGCAAGTTTGCTGTACTGTGAAGTGGAAAAAAACTTTTTGCTTTAGTCTGTGCTTTTCCATTAAACACCTGACCCACTTCTGTCCTAACTGGATGCTTCTGTGCTTAAAATTGCTTCATAGCTCAGTTCTCCTGGATTCAAAGGATTTTACCAGTTGTCAAAATTCTCCCCTTTTTTGCCTTTTGTCCTGACCTCTGAATTGTTACTATTCTTAAAGAATTTCTTCTATTGTGTCATTTGATGAGGTGGAAAAATATGAATTCAATAAACATCCCAACAGTGTTGAGATGACCTAATTCTGACATCTTCAGAAAGTTGTGGGCTTTTTTCCCCAGTTCCTTCTTGTGAAAATTGTGCTGTACAGTATGCATATTTTAGCAGGGGAAAAAGAGGAAGAGGTCCATAAAACTGTGATACATCTTAGTTTTCATTTTCATGTACTTCAAAAGCTTGTGCTTTCTATATTATGTTTTTCAATGCTTTGAGCTTACGCTGTAGCCATTAATTTGAAGAGCCTTGGATAATATGCATCCAATTAATGTGCTTCCTGGAAAATGTAGTGAAGTCATTTTCTTTCACCTGAGGGTGATATACTGCAGTTCTATCAGATTGTCACAGTGTTACATGCTGTATGAGAATCAGAGATATCTTTCAAGGGTGGTCTAGGACAGCAAGCAAGCTGCTCAGCCCGTCTAATATAGCTTCAAGTCTTACCAGGATGATAAAAAGCAAATCACTGCATATACTGGAACTTGGGAGATCTGAATCTGTTGCCCATATTTTCACTCATCTGCTTGCTTTACCATAGTCTGTGATGGTTTTTCTCCTTTTTAAATAAGAATACCTCCAGTAATTGCTTTGTCTGTTTTTCTTTCTGAAGAACATTAACACCACTTGCTTCCTGTTGACCTAAACTGATTTCCTAGCAGCACTGAGTGCTGGCCTGTTTCTGCTTTTGTTTTCTGCAATCCTAGGCCAGCTTCACGACTCTTAAGTTCCCTGGGATGCTGGCTGTGTCCTTGCAGAAGTTTTGAAGGTCTCTGCACTGTATCTTCAGCTTTCTCATGTTGCTTTCAATGGGGAGGCCAGTTCTGCCTGTGAACAGGCATCAGAGCAGCTCCTGTGAGCAAACTTACTCTTCTGGATATGTGGGGACTGGCCCACTGCAAGTATGCTGAACAGCTGTGCATCTGACCAGTAAGTTAATCATGTTGCACTGCATACCCACAGCTGCTCTTGTAAAGAAGAGCTTCCATTTAATGTAGCATTGAGGCTATATAAGTGTAGATCAAGACCCATTAACACCCAAGGACTTGGAAACGCCTTATAAACCTACCTGGTAAGGCTATTGTAGGGTCTGGCAAAAGCTTTAACAGCCCATGGCTAAAGAAGCAGCATTTACTATAGGTCGTAAAAGCAAACACAAATGTGGCAAAACCAATTACTGTGGAAAATCAAACATCTGAGCGTGAGATGAAGGAATTTGTACATGAACGCCTGACAAGAAAGCTATTGAACATATTAAATTATACACATCTCCCAGAATAGCTGGAGTTTTAAAAGGAATATTGTGCAGCAGTGCTCAATCAAGAACAAAAATACAAGCCTGGTGCACATCAGACTTGGGACAGCTTACACGCAAAGACTACTTTGAAAGTGAGAAAACAGCTTTGAACTCCCCAGCATGCCATTACGCAAATACGCACTCATGCAAATTATAAAGAAATCTCTCAGTAAAGTGAAGGAATGCGACAGCACCCTCCACCACAAACCAGGACACGGGTGCTGCAAATGGAAGAGGGGAGGGGGGATGAAGAGCGGACGAGTGCATAGTCTGCATCCAGGGGTGGCAAATTGCTGCTCCAGAGCTGTAACATCTAGCTTTATTGCCTTTACTCTGATAATCAGTGGTTTACTGTCTGGGAAATTAAACTGAATCTCAGTTTATGATAACAAGAGCTTTCTGAGCAGCTCAGTAAAGTGGACTAGGAATTTAGCTTTCTGGTCTGGTGAGAAAGGTTAATGCATGTTGTACATCTGTATTAAAATAGTTGAGGGGAGAGTGAGCAGCTTGCAAGAGCAAGGGCGTTGGAGCCAGAGGAAACCGCTGTCTGCTCTGTCACTGCCTTTCTGTGTGACCTTACACCTTCTCACTGGCAAGTTTATCTATCACAGTTCCCTGTACTTCTCCATACTTAAAGGTGCATCTAGAGCTCTAGCGCTTAGGGCACCACGTATGTGCAAGGTATTAAGGTGCGGAAGGGCTCCGGAGGGATAGAGGAAGATACCCTTTCAGGTAAATTTTCCATACCAAATACAGAATATTGGCTTGCTTTCGATTAGCTCTGCGTTGTTTGTATGACAGTGAGCTGGCAAACTGCAGTGTGGGCATAAGGCAGCAGAGGCACGGCGATAGCACAGACTGCTGTGCATCCAATTTGATCCCAATGTCTGCCCCAAGGCAGCTTCCTGGCAGCTGTTTTCCAGCTTGTTCATGAAGCCCTCCCCACACAGTCTCTCCACAGTTTCTCTAGGCAGTTTAGTTCAGTGTTTTCTTACCTTCTCCACTGGAAACCTTTTTCCTCTTACCAAATTGATTCTTCCACATGGAACTTGCAGCTTGTTACTTCTATCCACTGAGGACACATCGAATAGATTAACCTCTTCCTCTGCACTGAGCTTTTGTGTGCTTGTCATCTCATCTCAGTCTCTCCTTTCCTGAGCAACCTCGGTTTGTTTAGGTCTTGTTTATTAAACTATTGATCATTCTCACTGCTGTGGACTGTCTTTAATTGGCTCATATCTTTCTGGGCGTGCATGACCCAAAAATGGGACATTGTATTCCAGCTGAGGATCTGACAGTGTTGAAAAGGGAGAAGGGCTATTTCATCTGTCTTGCAAGCCAACTCCTTTTGTATTTCCAGAAGAGCGTTTGCCTGTTTTTCTTATAACATATGGGTCTTAATGCTTAATATAGCTTCTGATTTTTCTTATGGAGATGTAATACCAGTACCATTTATCTCTCCTACATTTGTGCAGATGATTATTCCAGCATAAGAGTAGTTTTTGCATTTTTTTTGCTACTGAACAGGATCCGATTTTGGGTTTTTTGGACTTCAACTTCCACTTTCAAGACCACTTCTAAATCTACTTTGATCTTCAACCTATTTTCCCGCTTTCCTAACTTGGTATTATTTGCCCGTCTAGCAAGTTCACTCATTCAGCTGCCATTCCTAATGATCACTACCAGACATAACACAGCCCACCAAGAAGCTCAGGTTTTGTATAACTTCTTTGAGAATGAACCTTTGTCACTGCTCTGAGTAGTTTTTTGAGTAGTTCCACATCCATTTCCTACTACTTCCATCCAGACTGTGTTTTCTTAGCTTATATACAAGAAAGTGATAGGAAACACCATGGAAAGCATTAGAGAAGTGTGACACAAAATCTATTGTCTTTCTACTGAAGGAAATGAGATTGGTTTGACACCAATTACTCTGAAGAGATCCAGTCAGGCAGCATTCATTTCTTTGTGATTTTCCCTCTGCTTACCAATTGCCTGCTTTTATTCGTTTCTATTAACTGAAACTAAGCTGATGGGTATCTAATTCCCCACCTCCCCATCCTCTGCCTTTTGTAAGGACAGAAAGTAAGTGTGCATATTTTGTTTCAGTGTTCTGTCCCTCATCTGTACTTCACCATCAGGTTGCTAATAACTGCTAACAGCCCTAAGAGCTCAGTAGCAGAGTCTGGGTTGCATCAGGCCCAGCCAATTTCAAAAACTCTGGCTCATCTAAGTATTTTCAAACCTGTTCTTTCTGTATTAAAAAAGACCTAGTCCCACGTCATTGATTTTTATTTCTTTCCATGTATTTTTGGATAGGATCTGGTCTGGATGAGCCCTTTTCTAGTTGTTTTCTCCACATCCTTCGTGGAATGAAACCCACTGAAACTGAGAACCTTGTTGGCAGTATTACACTTTTCCTTGGATGTGTGTGTATTACCATTTCTGACAGCCAGCTGTCCTTGTTGTTCAAGGTCACTTCTCCAGTTATTTACAGAAGAAAAAAACCCAATTCCCTGAATATTTCTGATTTGGCAGTTTGGATTAGTAAACTTTCAACCCTAGGAAGGAGCCCTGGATTCTTTTTTCTCAGTTAGCACCTTCTCGTCCAGCATGGATTTCAGGTGTGCATCTTTCCGAGAGGCCTCCTGTTTATTTCAGAAACAGAATACTTTTGGCAACCGAGACATTCCTCTCCTTACAACTCAGATGACAGCGGGCCCAGGTACCTTCTGCAGAGTACTTTGAAATGTTGCCTGCACACAGCATGCTGCTCAGCCCTGGCTGCAAGCCTGCTCTGTTCCTGCAATTCTTGTGAAAGGCACAGAAGCAGTCAGCTCATCTCATGCTTTTCTCCCTGGTGACCCTAATGACTTTTACATTGACTGCTACAAAGGCAGGAGCAGGAAACCTTGGTGGAAGAGAAGTGGTGTGGTCAAAAAGAAAAGTATAGAACCCCTCCCCAGCAGTTGTGGGTTAGCTATCTGGGATGTGCCCTACAAACCCTGCTCAGCTTACTGTTGATTAATAACCTAAAGCGGGTTTGATTCCAGCTATGTATTTCAGCAAGCATAGTGTAATGGTCTATCTCCTGGTGAGACCTCACCTGAAGTACTGTGTCCAGATAGGGAGTGCTCAGCACAGGAGAGATGTGGACCTCTTGGAGCACGTCCAGAGGAGGGCCACAAAAATGATCCCAGGGGTGGAACACTTCCCTGTGAGGACAGGCTGAGAGCTGGGGCTGTGCAGCCTGGAGAAGAGAAGGCTCCAGGGATACCCAGTTGTGGCCTTTCAGTATCTACTGGGGCTGTAAGAAGGAAGGGGACAGACTCTTTAACCGGGTCTGTTGTGGCAACACAAAGGGAAATGCTTTCAAACTAAAAGAGGAGATTGAGTATAAGGAAGAAGTTTTTCACATTGGCACAGGTTGCCCAGAGTGGTGGTGCATGCCCTGTCCTTAAAGACATTCAAATTGAGGCTGGACAGTGCTCCTAGCACCTGATGGGGCTATGCAGCTGTAGGTGTCCCTGTTCATTGCTGGGAGCTGGACAAGATGATCTGTGAGGGTCCTTCCAACTCAAACAATGCTGTGATTCCATGATCTCCTTTTTGTTGGAAGCCATTTCTTGTCCCACAGAGGTCTTATGATCATAAAGATGTGTGAGCTGTATGCAGTATTATTTCCTTAACTTTGAATTTCCGTGCCTTTGTATTTCAGCACATCTACACTTGCAGCTTTCTGTTAAACCATGATGAAGAAGGAAGAGCGACTTGCAAGTTGCATCCTGGTTGCTTATGCCTTCTCGCCCATATGTTCTTTCTCTTTTAACTAGCTCTTGTCTATCTGATCACTTCTCATGCAGAAATCTTCCTATGCCTTAGTTGTTACTATTGCCTGTATTTAGACCTTTTCAGCTTCCTCTAGGACCCTGACACTACAGCCATGCTTTTAGCTTTACTAAAGGTCAAGCATTAAATGCCTTTAAATGCATGTTAATTCACTGTTTTATCCACTGATAGAGTAAGGATGATAATGTGCAGTTCTACAAGTTGCTCAAGATTAATGAAATATGTTTGTAAAGCACTTTAAAGGCTTGGCACGGTGTGTTACTTCCTGAGGTGCAGATTGCTGAACGCTGTTTAAAGAAAGAACTAACGAACTGAATGCTACCATATGCAGTATTAATTGCATTGTAAGATTTCATTATAGGATTTGCTGACATTTGCTGTGAACTCTCTGACAAGTTACTGTAACAGCATGCTTTTATTTTGAGTGAAATAAAACAAATGAATCCAAAATTACTTTTTGAGTATCTTTAGCAAGTCTTTCCTTTACTTTGAGATATCAATTAGCTATCATTCAAATTTTTTATCTATCTGACCTTCCATCCCATATCAGAAAATGTTATAAGACCTGAAAAGATGCTAATGGCAAAACTTTCTGTTCTAAAAGATGACACCAAACTGAAAAGGGTAGGATACATCACAGCTGATTTCTAGAGCAAAGCAGCAATGCAATATTGTCTTTCAGACAATCACCTTCAGTTTGGGGCTGGGAGAAAAGGAGGGTGTGAGGGTGCTTGGAGACAGGCCTTCCTTAATTGTAACAGATAAACTTGAAGCAGAAGTTAGATCTTTACTGCAGAAAAATGTGAGGGGAAAAAAGACCATACAAAAGCAACAACAACAGTTGCTGGGTTTATTTCCTTCATTTTGGATGTGCAGCTGCTGAGTGGGTAAGATTGGGTCTCTGGTACCTTTATCAGCTCTAGAGCTTGTCAGGGAGGGCAAAGCAAACAGGCAGAACTGATGGGACCAGATCTCAGGTGCAGCCCTTCCCTGTTCCAAGAGTAGCTCCGCAGTTGTGGAGAAAAGCTTAAGCTGAAGGAGAAAATAAAGTGCCCTTGAGTTAATCTGAGAAGGTTAATTCTAAAGTACAACTGTGATGTGACAGCTGCAGGCTGGGTTTTCTGGGACACTGGCTGGAATTAGTGCTGCGATGACAAATTGCTGCTGCAAGGAAAACCTTTCTAAATAGAGAAGATCACTGCAAAGAGGTACCAACCTCTGCTTAGCCTCATCACTGCGGGCATCAGGTTGCAATGTTTGCAGAGCAAATTAGCTCGTCAAAAGTGGATAAGAGTAAAGGGCATATATTACATTCTGCTAATTCATGAGAGAGGATGAGGTGCAGATTCAGTGGAAGTTTCTGACAGCTCTTCACTTTGAATATTTCCTATTAAGCAATGCAGCAAAATTACACAGAAGCAGAAGCAGCTTCTATCATTTAGATCTGTGTTATCACATAATTTTTGTGTGTTTTTGTCTTGTTTCTTTGTTTACATTGGAAAGTGAAAGTGTGCTTTCCACTTTGGGATTATTTGTTTTCCCTACTATATCAAGTGTAATTGCTTCTTTGAACCATGAGATTGTACAGTACTTCAGAACTAAAATTCTTTGTAAACTCTGTCAGTTATTTCACTCGCTGAGAATTGATATCTTTTGGGTTAGTATGTTAGAAATTAAGTGAGGTGGCAAACCCAGTTTGAAAAACCTTATGGCACGTACACCTTTTAGAAGCAAAGGGCTGCATTTTCAAACAAAGGCATCATCTTTGGATGTGGGTTAGTTCTGTGGTTTCTGACCTGAGGTGCATCAGACCTGTTTTTCAGATGTACAGAGGGCACCCCAAGACACTTCTTGCTGTGGAAGCTGCATTAGAATTAAGTTATTGGCTGAGATGGGGGTTGGCTCCCGCAGTTTGGAGAATAGCTGTTTGGGTGGCACAGCTCTACATGTGACTCAATAGACTTTGCTCCTGCTATCTTGGGCTCAGCACCACGTTGATCGCAGCCGGATTGGACTGCTGGCAGAACTTCTGGCTTTAGCTGCAAAATGTGCAGGGCTGGGAGTGGGGAGAACTGACCAAAAGCATAGCAGCTTTTTATGTCTTGATTTTGGGTTTTTTCAGTTTCTCTTTGTTAAGGCATCTCAATACATTTGTTAGTTTAAAAATCCCAGCTACAAGCAATCAAAAGCAGTTTGATAAGCGAGGTCGTGAGATAAATTGAAGGAAGGAGGGCACAAACATATAATATGGCCTTTTTCTAAAATACTATTGATCATCAGAGTGAAAGAACTACAGTCCTGCAGCTGAACGCCTCACTGCTAAAGCATGAACAGTGCACTAATATCTTTCAGTGACAAAGAACTTAATTAAATTATTTCCTCAAATGTAAGTTGCATGCAAATATGAAAATCAGTTAGCGAATTTTGTGTCTTAAGGAAAAGGTTGTGCATAACTTAATTGGTTCCACAAAAGTCTTGGATTTTTTCTTTAAATATCATTTTGAACAAATTACTGCTGAGAATTGTGCATGACTTTTGAGCTCACATATCTGCAGTGATTCATCTGATGTACATTAGGCCAGTGTAGGTTCAGTTGTAAGCTTTCACATATTATAGATAAACATGTTAGATAAGATACAGCTGAGTTTTAAGCTGACCTTAAGGAGCCGTGAAGTGGACAATCAACTCTCTAGTTAGTTCCCAACATTTAACATCTGGTACACAACCAGGTTGGGACAAGGGGCTTAAGGGGCGGATAGAGTTGCAGCATAGTCCTGTAAATCCAAGGGACCACCTCAATTAGACCTATCTTCTGCTGCTTTCTCAGTGAAAGCCTTCAACAGGTTTTCACCCAGACAGAGTAGGCTTAAATCTTCTTCAGCAGCGTGAATAAAACATGTCTATAATTATGATTCTCTCCTGAAACTTCTGGTGCCTGTCATCCCTTCAAAATAAATTACTTGTTAATCTGAGAATTAATTCAAATACAGCAGTGGGCCTTAGAATGAAACTGATTGCAGCTACCCCTCCTGCCACCCGCGATAAACGTAGTGTTGGTGACAAAATCTGATCCTGAGTGAAGAAAAATATTTAACAGCTTGGCTCCTGGATGTTTGTTGAGCCACGTGCAGAGCAGTGTAGCATAAATGTGAAAGCTGGGATTTTGCAAGCAGACAAGGAAATTCACCCATGTCAACTCCACGTATTTTGATGAGTTAGTAATCAACTCCTGGCTGTATGTAACAATTATGTGCCTCTGTTATCTGCCTGCAAGTTGGGCACAGGGAGGCTCATCCTGAAAGTTGAAAGAGTATTGGATGTTCTCTGCCCCCCACTCTGGCAATTGCACAGTACTGTGTGCTCTCCCCTCCTGCTCTGGTTTGCTTACCGAGGAGTCTGGTGAGGGTTTCATGGTTTGACACAGCAGTGTTCCTTGGACATTTCAGAAGCAGAAGAAATAGTAATCTGTAAATGACGGTGCTGTTCTGTTAGATGGAAGTACCTAAGAAAATATTGTTAATTAATATTGCCCAGTACCCAACAGAACAAGTTGTTTCAGGCAGAACAGGAATTTAAAATGTATAGAACATGCAGATGCCTCTTTCTGGTTCTAAGTTGTACAACAGGCTAATTTGTAGATGAGGTTTCTGTGTGCTCACAGCACTCCTGGTTATTTGGCTCACATGCAAGGATTTGCAGTTGGCAAGCTGTGAATATTTCCCTGCACTTTCATGCTTCATTTCCAGGGAAGGGATCATGTCTGAGTTACCTGAGGGGAAAGAGCTGCTGAGCCACAGAATTACATCTATAATAAATGCTGCTTCTTAGAAGAGGGCCTGTGTCTCACAAGTTCTGCTGTGAGCAGTAGTGGTTTCTGCAGGGAGGATATTTAAGGCAGTCATACCAATGTCTGCTGACAGGATAAGAGCCTGCTGCGTGGAGGGAGGGTTACACATTGTAAGTGTGTGTACTTGCCTAACGTGATTAAAAGTAACAAATCCTATCCTGAATTTCCATCTGTGGGATTTGCAAATGCAATACAAAAATGGCTGTATTTGAAACTGCGCGATCCGTGCGCAGTTGGAGGGGTAGATTGGGCTGCTGCTTAATAACTGTAACTTTGGTAGGTGTGGACCTATTAATGTCATGATTCATTGATGAGAAATCATCTGCTGTCGTGATCCATCAGCATGGTGTTTTCTTCTCCCCCCCGCACTCTGTGTATCTCAGATTATTCTCTTTCAGGGCCGAACAGCAGTGGAGGGGAAAGTACCACATTGGGGTTGGAATGCAGCTGTGGAATCAGTGTCCATTTTTTTTCTGCTGAAAAATGTACTTAGAAGAACAGTCAAAACTATTTGTAAATCTGATGACTTTCACTGGTCTCAAAAAAAAAAAAAAAAAAAAAAAGGAAACTACCTAAGTTAATTATACACAATCCCTTTCATTTGAGCTTGTATTAGGTAGCTCACAGAATAGTAAGAGTTGAATCCAGGCTGCTGTAAGGAAACCACAAACTAAACTGGTGGAGTCTGATGAGGAAGCTCATCTTGCAGGAGACTGGAGCACTGATCTGGCTTAGAGGTGAAGTTTCTTCTTTATGAGCTGAGATTGGAGTGCAAGTGTTCTTCCTTCCCAGGAGTATATACATCTCACCCTATGAGGTGTTCTAGTCCAAGTTCCTCCCAGCCTTCCTAGCTGGGGTTTGCCATGCAATGGAGATAGTTTTAATACTCAAACAGCTAAGGAGCAACCCCGTGTTTGGTGCCAGGAGTGCTCCAAGGACACCCTGGGTTTACAAACCCAAGGCATAAACTTGGATTTTGCACGTTCTTGACGAGCACCATGATTGCTGGTCCTCACGTTCTGAAATGGAATGCCAGAAATGCTAGGTGGCAGTGAATGCCCATCGCAGAGAGGTGCCCAGCTCCCTGCAGCACAGGATCAGGCCTCCTCTTTGCCTCTCTCAGCACTGCTGCCTGCATGGAGCACAGCCTCCTGAAAGCCTCAGAGAAGCTTCTTGCCTTGGGCAAGGGGAGCTCAGCCCTTGCTTAGCTCGGAAGCTCCTGGGTACACCTGCCTCCTGGAACCTGAAGCAGTTCTGAAGTGCTTAATCCTTGCCTTCACTAAGCTGATATTTAAGAACACTTTGCATCAGGGTTTTGCTGCCGTTTGAGCTATTTTGCATGAAAGGCGGTGATTACAGAATGATAATGTTTTGACACAGCAATAAAAGCCAGGAAATTCACCATCGGCAGTGGTGTTGCTCTCTCTCTTGCCCCTACTGCATGACAGCTTTAGTGTAGGCAGTAACTGAGTAGAAACGACAATAGCTATTAACTTATAACCTTCTGCTTCAGTACACATCTCAACAATCACTTGAGGAAAAATGTCCAGTGAGAAAGTAAATATTTATATGTGAGTGATCTGTGCTAAAAATTCATACAGCTCGCAAAAACTGCTGTGACTATCAGCATCAATGTAAATAAGAATAGAATTTTCAGTTTTTCTTGCAGGTTTTGCCTCAAAAAATATCAATCACGAATCCCCTCCCATTTCTTTCCCAGTCTCATACCTTCCATGTTACCCTAATTAGTCAGAAACCTGGAGTTTATGTAATGTTCTTTATGCTATTACTATCCATTGGCTAAATAGGCCATTTTGGCATTGATTTCCCACAAGAAGTCGTTCAGTATTTTTGGCCATGGTTTGTCACTGCTTGTGATTACTTAGGTGGGAAAGGAAATAGAAAATTGTGATTTATGTTTCATGAATGACAGCTTCCTATTTCTGCTTGCTCCTTATCTGTGGTTTAAAGCCTGGCCTATTAATTAATAAGTAGAATTTCTCTGCATCTTTGATCTCTGATACTATCACACAGAATACTGAATATTTAAAAGTAGTTTCCAGTTAATTTCTAGCACATGTGCTGTATCACAAGTCAGAACATCACCTTACAAGAACGATGCTCGGTGATTGAATAAATCAGACGCTCACTTTCCAATTTGGAGTGAATGTACTTTTGGCAAAGCGATAGGTTTAACGTTGATTTGAATTGATCAAGTGCCAGGACAGACTATGAAACATCTCCTTGATTAGCTGCTAAACAAACTTAAACAAGATTTTATTAAAAAGTTATTCATGTTAATAGCTACAACTTAAAAGGAATAGCCTGGTATTCTGAAGTCCTGAACCCCTCAGAGATCTTATGGGTTTCACTAGCCCTTCACGTCAAGTTAATTTGGTCAAAGCAACAAGCTTGACTGTGCTGCTTAGAGGAAAACAAACAAACAACAACCTTCAACACCAAATATGCCCTTTTGTACATCATGACTGCTGAAACACAAAGGGGCTGTAGCAGGAGCCTGGTGTGGGGCGCTGTTTGCTGAGTGATGCACAGAACAGCTTTCTGCTCGATCAGTTACATGCATGGGGAGGTGAGTCTCCCTCTGATGGGGGAACTGAAGCAATGGGCAACCACCTGCTTGCAGGTACACCCTTTTTCTCTCCCTGCTTTTTATATACCAGCTACATGCAGTCCTCCGCCAGTGTGGGAGCCGAATCCGGTCAGTAAAGTCATTCCATCCTTGCAAGGACGGTACCTGGGTAAAGAAAGGGGCTATTTGAGTGATTGGTGCTTGCTCACAGCCTGCCCCAGCTCTGCACCCCCTGGCCCTGCTCAGCTCTAGCTGCAGTGAGCAGAGCCTCATCAGCATGAAGGCTTGTTTGCCATGAAGCAAACCTTCCATAACTCAGCCCACCTGTTCACAGTTTATTTGCAGCTGTTTCCATTATGCCTGCAATATATATTCCAGGTTAAGAGCTGCTGGGTCACCTTAGTGTGGGTCTGTCCTGGTGGTGTGTGCTTTCTCTTGTTAAATGTTATGGTTATTGCTATTATATCTACCTTGAGGTTGGCCTTATTATTGAGATTTGTTTGTTATGCAACTCTACATGAAGAAATCTATTTCTGCAAAACGTGGCCTTATGTTCAGAGCAGCTCTTGCTGCGAGGTGAGTACCTGAGCTGCTATTAGGAAAGTTGGATGCTGAGCAGAAAAAGCTCAAACTCATTACGTGTGATGTCCATCTTCTGTGCTGCTTTTCCATGGCCTGGAAGAACGCTGGCATACAGTCAGGCAATTTCAGGTATGTTTGTCTTGCTTATTTTTATATACAAAGACCAAATATCTTTGGGTTAGGCCCAAAAAAGTTTTTTCCTTTGTTTCAGTGGAGGCAGGTGTGTGTGTAAAGGACCTGAGTGTAGCTCTGGAGCTGTTGGCCAGGGGACTTCCAGGCAGCAGAGAGTGGCCTGGCTCTGTAGGGAACCATGCAGAGGTTTTGGAAGGTACAGGTTCTGGAGTGAGGCACAATCTCTGGCTGTATTTGTTGTCTTGGAGTTGTTGTTTTTCCCAGTATGCGGCAATCCAGATAGAAAGGGCGTAATCAGATTCGAGAAGACAGATCTGATTTGGGTCTTCTCACTGCTGTAGGTAAAGCTGAATTTTGTTAGTGTGTTACTAATGTGTTTAGTACATGGGAATTGGTGTAGCTCAGGTGAGCTTAGAGGTAGTTCATGGTACTGGGAATCCTGGGCCATGGGGCAGCGTTAGTAAGCTGCATTCGGGATGGGCTTTTTGCTGGTTCTAACTTAGGTGTAGTTGTGTTTGTTTATGCAGTGTTTTACATCCAGTAACTGTTCCAGAAAACATCCTCCTCTTCCTGCTCTGCACAACCTAGCAGCTAAAGAAATAAGGCTTTTGTTTACAGCCTTGCAAGCATAAACAGCTCCCTGAAGCAAATGCAGATGGTCATTTGGTCCAGATGTGCTCTTCCTACATCTTTCCCCAAAATAACCATGTTGGCAGCCAAGGAGGGAAAAAAAAAAAATACAATAAAACGAGTCTGAGGCCAAGAACAGATATGGGGAGGGGAGAGGCAGAGCTGGTAGGAACGCTGGGGAGCTGACCCAGTGCCTCTGCCTGCTGCTGCTGCTCCTGTATGGCACAGAGGCAGGTGGGCACTGCCTGGCCAGGGGCAGCCTGGCCTGGGTCACTGCTCAGCATCCTGCCTGGCCCCAGGCTGTGGTGGCAACTTCAATGCCAAGCTCTGGTAGGAGGCAGCCCACCTGCGCCCCACAAGTAACTCTCCAAATATTTCCCCTTTTTCTTCTGCCAACAGAGGCAGTCTGGTGACTTGTGTCCCATAAACCAATTTTGCTTTTCTGTGCTCTTTGTGGAGATGTGGCAACTTCCCAAGAAGCAGTCCTGTTGGACAGGCACGAGGGACTTGCTCTCCTTGTTGTGTGACACCCAAACCACTCATTACAACAACTGTGACCTTCCTTTTTTTTTCTTTCCTTAGTGATATTTTCCTTATTTAGAGCTGCCTTGTTTATCAGCAGCACTTGACCACTGGTGAAGTGATACCTCACACCTCTGCTACAGTTGGTTTAGAACACAGAATAAAACTGCTGTGTATTACAGGAGAGGTGTTCTGGGAATGCAAATGGCCAGAATCTAATTACACACTTGGAATGCCACCAGGATGCCAACTGGCTGTAGAAAAGAGTCAATCTCTTTCAGAGTGAGAAGCAGTTTAGGAGTACCTGGCTTTCCTTCTAGGCTAGAAACTATTATTTTTTCTGCTCAAGAGGAGTGAGTTGGCTCTCCACAGTGTCAGACAAGCACCTCTGCTGGTGCAAAGCTGGGGACAGTGAGAGGGGATGGAAGGAGGGCTGTCCTTTCTGTCAGCGCGTGTTAGTGTATAAGTTAGTCTGTCACCAAATACCAGCTGCAACTGAACTTCTTGAAAGCAGGACATTATAAAAAACACAGTGTGAGATGCAGCAGTGACTGCACTTGAAAGAAAAAGTCTGTCTGGTTTTCTCAAGCACTGCCACAGTGAGAAGTGGATGTATTGCCTACCTCTGAGTCTGCATCAGCAACTCGTTTGTCAAAGGGCAAGGGAGAAAGTGAGCAATGAAAGCTTACAGGGTGTATTTTCTTTTCAATGTGCTATTAGCATTAATGTGAAATGCACTCAGATAATATGCTCCCCTGTGTGTTTAATAATCGAGCTCCCGGGTCACTGCTGAATCTCGCACACTTTGTGGTTCTCTGTGCAATGCTTCTGCACTGTAATTTAGGAATGGATAAATTATATTGCTGACCCTACTTAATTGCCGTCAGGGAAGCAATAGCTTAGCCAAGAGCAGGCTGCATCAGGATGCCCTGAGGCCAAACTTTCATCTCCTAAAAACAGAGCTACAGGATGTTCTTTGTGGTATTCTGGATGTTATATTCTGAAAGCAGATAATATTTGGTCAGAAGATGACATAAGCTGACATTGGGTGACATCTGTGTTCTCTGGAAGGCATGAGAGTTGTGACTGCTCTCACTTCCAGGAAGGATGGTACTGCTGTTCTTTTCTGTGTTAGGTTATGGAGTGCTCTGTTCAATTGTTTGTGGGAAAACATGTGGGAGATATCAGGCATGGTGATACGCAGTGGCAGGAGGCAGCAGCTGTCTGCAGAGCAGTGTGTGCCGTGTTACAAGCCTCCCTGTCCTGTTCAAACTCCACCAAGTAACACTTGAGGAAGATGAAATGTGGTGCAGATCTGTGCGCTGTTGCGTGCAGGAGAGTTTGCTGGTTTGCTCCTGAGGTACAAAGCAAAGCCTGTGTGTTACAAAGGGAGCCACAATATTTGCATCCTTCTCAAGCAGTGTTTGAGGACCTCCTCCTTAGTTCCAGGCCTCGTGGATACTGTATGGCTTTGCTATTGTAATGCAGGGCATCAAAATAGAATTAGTAATGATTCTCAGGAAGTATTGAGATGAATGTAGCTGAGTTGTGCTTTGTTTAAAATAAGTGATAACAGCCCAACTGTAGAAAACGATGTATCTGAATGTTTGTCTGTGTTTATCCTTTCTCCACTTAGTTTGTCTTAAAGATTGTTTTCAAATAATGAAGCCTCACTACTTACATCACATGAAGTTCAAAACAATTTCACGCTGCACTGTGTGAATGTCAGAATTACAGGTGGAGATCAGCTCCAGCTATTGCCATTTGTGCTTGCATAGATATCCCTTACAGCTCACAGATAGCAACTAAAATAAATCAAGCTGTTAGGTGAGCTACAGGAGAAGTTGTTTGTAAATGGCAGTATGATCAGGCCGGGCTTCTTGTACTTGCATACTCTAATGCAGCCCAGGCTTTAGATAAATTTCTGAGGTGCTCAGCTATGATGGGTGTCTCGTGCCCAGTCTGACAGCTTAGCACGTGAATCTGGAGCTAGGAACCAGCTATTTCTGATCAAATGCTGCTTTGGTGTTCTGCTGTGGTTAGAGAATGAGGAGTGCCACTGGGTGCCTCTGCAAGTATGACTAAATCCAGAGGTACACCCTCATAAATAAAATTGCCTAATTGCTATGCTAGAGGTCGTGCCTTCAACCTGGAAATGCCTCTTCTGGAGGAGATGTGGAAGGAGTGCTCCTTGCTCTTGGGGAGTGAGGAGAGGAATCCCCCTGAGAGCTGCAGGTGGCCTGTCCCCATGGTTGGTGTGTGGAGGAAGGCAGGTGTCCTGGTTAGCAAGGTGGGTGTGCTGGTGTCCTGACTACAGCTGGGATGGAGTTGTTTTTCTTACATAGCGTCTGGAATGATGCTATATTTTGGTTGTAAGAGAAAAACGCTGTTGATAATACAGCAGTGTCTCAGTTGTTGCTGAGCAGCACTGCACAGAGCCAAGGACATTTCAGCTTTTTGTCCTGCCCTACCAGCGAGGGGCTGGGCGGCACATGGAGATGGGAGGGGACAGAACCAGGGCAGGTGACCCAAATTGGCCAAAGGGACTTTCTACACCATGTGGATAAAAACTTGAAAACAATGGCGAGTCGGCCTGAGGAGCAGCTCAGGAACTGGCTGGGTATCAGCAGGTGGTGAGCAATTGCTTGTGCATCACTTGTCATGTGTATATATATAATCACCTGAACTATCATCCTTTTTTTCTTCCTTTTCTGCCTTAGTCAATATATCTTTGTCTCAACCCACAAGTTCTGTCTTTTGATTCTCTCCCCTGTCCCACTTGAAGGTGAGCAAAGGGCGGTGTGTTGCTGAGCTGCTGTTACCCCACAGCAGTGGGTTGTGGGAGCTTTGAGAGGAGCTGCTGCAGGGGCTGCCCTAGGCTCTGCAGTGAGCACAGCATGTGCTGGGCTGCTGTGTGCCACAGCTGGGGTAGCCCTTAGCTCAGGCTGTGCGTTTCTTCCAAGGTAGAGACCCTTGAGCAGCCCTTGGAAGGCAAATCCAGGCCATGCTTTCAAAGCGCTTCCATCTGCAGTGTTACAGATTCTTACAGGGAGCGCTGAATGAGGCTTCATCATTCTCAGTTCATGCTTTCAAGTAAGCATCTTTTTGAAAAGAAGAAAAAATACCTGGAGGAGTTTAAATAGATGCTTCAGACTGCAAAACTGAAATCAGGGAAGTGTAAAGGCTGGTAAAGGAAATGGACTATTGTGTTAAAATATAGTGCACAGGAATGACTGTTGTCTGCTGGAGCCTCTGATGTGGGAAGAGGTGAGAAGTAGTTTGTGGTGAGACCGTGTAAAGCTGAGGGCTGAAAGCTAGGAAATTCAGAATGGAATTTGCTCTTTAGAACTTGTTGGAAGAGAACGTGTTCCTCTTGGTTAGGAGTTGAGGTTGCATGTAAGAAAACAGAGGCAGGTCTTGGTGTCTGTGTGTGCTTAAGAAGAGGTATACCTAAAAAACAAACACAGCAACCATTTAGCTAAATTGGTGAGCTTAAAAACTAATGCACTGAAGTATTTTAGTTAATGGTGAACAACACAAATGATTGTGCTGTCCCAGGACATAAGATGAAATGTCCATTTGCCTTTGTGGAGGACTTCAGTGGTATAAAGAAAAGTGTTACCTTTGGAGCTGAGAGGCTTTAACTCGCACTGCAGAAATGCCCGTTGTCCTGGCTGAGCCTGGGGAGACCTTGCCCAGAGGCACAGCAGAGTGGGCCCATGTCCCCCTCCTTGGCTCTGCCCACAGGCTGTCTGTTTGTGCTGGGTGTGGGTGAAGCCTGGGCTGAGCAGTGCCCCAAGTGCTGCTCAGGTGGGGGTGCGCTGGGGACTGCTGGGGGCACATCATCCTGAGAGGAAATCATTGCCTGAAAGAAATCGGATTTCTCCTCTGAGCTGTTTGTACTAAATTATGTTTAGAAGATGATGCAAATTGAATCTGACTGCATGATTTCACTCACAAGGAAATCAACGATTTCTTAATTCTCCTTAATGCGGGAGCCTTGGGAAAAAGCTTAATTCTAGCAGGCGTAAGTAACACTGCTGCAGAAGTCTCTCTATAAATCAGCAAACTGCTGAGCAACAATATTGATGGTCTGCTTGTTTATCCTGTTCACAAGGGATATAATAGGGATGTAAAAGCAAAGGGAGCAAAGAATGTAAGTTTTAAACTTAGTGGCACAGTCATCTATTGCAAAAGTAAACTATTTGCTCAGAAAAGCTGAAAAGGTGCAGAGTAAAAGGATTTATTTCATTAAAATGTTTTCTTAATCGCCCAGATCTCATTGCTTTTGTATGTCTTGTAACCCCTTGTTCAGAGGAGGGGAGAAAGAGATAAATGTTACAGAAATCTGATTGGTAGCCAACCAGCACATAGATTTTTTGCTATATCCAACTTAGTGCAAACAAGTTTAATCCTCATTCTGCCTAACCCTTGGAAAAGTGGCCTTGAAGCAGACAATGCAGACTGAGGTATGTGGGAAGCTTCCCTGCATGTGCCTTGTTCCCAGGCTGCTGCTCCTCATTACAAAGCTACCTGGTCACCTGGAACAGCACAGCTGCTTGCACAGTGCCCAGGAGAAAACTGCATTGTGGTGTCCAATCTGTAGGTGAACATATTCAGAAGTATGTATTATCTAAGACTGAGGAGTTAAAGTGGAATAAGAGGAAATCCTTGCTCTGTTCCTGTCTCTGTTGTAAAATCTTGCATTGTCCCTTTTCTCTGGAAGGTCCAGGCCTTGTCGTCATTAATCTCCTAACAGGCTGTCTTGTAATACGCCTCACTGTGATCTCTGCCTTACACCAAGTCATTAAAGTTCCTTACGGCCCCAGCTGAATTGGCAGCACAGCTGGTAGATGCAGCTCCAGAAAGAAAAGCCTTAATGAAAGGCGGCCCAACAGCTGGTTAATTTAAGTTAGAATAGCAGCAAGGATGGATGACTTGGAATTTTTGTGTGTGTGTTTAACAGCTTAAACACTTTGAGGCTGGGTTTCTGTCCCAAGCTAACTCCTGTTGTCCTTGCTGCATGGTGGGCCTGGTGAGGCTGGTGCTGCACTGCAGCACGGCTGTCCCTGGGGTAAGGGTAAGCCTGGTGTTCAGCCTTCCTCCTGCACAGCGTGCTGGAGGAGCTGAAGCAAACCGTGTTTTGTTCAGCTTACCAGTCTGGTGGTTCAGCAGATAAGGAGCGCTTCTCAGGAGGAATGAACCGTGAAATGTGTTTGAGAACGGAGCTTTTGATGAGAACGTACATCAAAAAATCCCACAAGAATCCCATTTCAGATACATCGTGCTGTTTATTCCTGTTAAAAAGTAAGTCCTGTCTTTTGAATTTCAGGCTGCTGGACTGAACCGAGTTTTCTAAAGTAGTTTTAAATGGCAGTTGGTGTTTGAACCCTAATGCTTGCTACCATCCCCCTGTGGGGGAAGAAATTCTTGGGTTTCCTTGCTGCAGGTATAATATTCCTCAAGTATTTTAGGCCAGGTGCCCTGTCAGAGTTATACAAGCAGAGATGTGGGCTCTTAAGTGGTCAGACTCCACAAAGCAGAGCTGTCCTGTAAGTAGCATTCCAAACGTCACAGCAGAGTTACCTCCAAGCCAGCTTTCTTGTTTACTCACAGATAATTCTGAACGTGAGCATGAGAGATGAGTGCAGCATTGCATCACGTTTCTACATGCATACCAATAGCACAGTGTAGCTGGATGACTTGCTACTGCATGTGTGTGTTTGTATCAGGTCTTAAGAAGGACTTGTTCTAGTGAGAATGTAAAGGAGCTGCTACCAGGAAACTATGCCAAGTTATGGCATGATGTAAGCAGGTGTATCTCAAAAGTGGCCTTGAAGCACTTGTTTCCTTTTCTTAGATGGCAGTTTTAGCATTTAGAATGATAGGGACTTGGAAAGTAAACTGTTAGATCTGACACTTTTCACTTAAGCCAGTACTGTTCAGTGGTTGCAGAAAATAATTCAGATTTCATAAATGTGTGATAGAACTCATCTGAATTTATTATGGTTCATGTGCCTTTACATGAATCATGTTTAAAACAAACAGTTTATTAAGGGAAAAATCTCCTGCAGGCCCTAAACCCGTGATGCCTATTGCTGTGCTGTCATGTCTCAGGTCTCACTGTGCCCATAATATGTGCCACTTGCTGTCGCTGTGAGGAGCAGCATGCAGTCACACTCCAGCCTGCTTCAATCCATCTTTTTGAATGATCAGTCTCTGGTTGATATAAAACGATAATGAGAAGTAACTGAAGGTAGTGCTGTTCAGCTGTGCTGGTGTTTTAAAAGAGTTAAGCCTGAGATTAATCTTCGGTAGATCTGGGAAAGATGGGATCAGCTTTCTGAACTCAGATTTTTGGTCAGGTGCGGGAGCAGCCCTGTTGGTGGGAGGCTGCAGCTGGTACCCAGTTCCTGGCTGGCAGACCTGTGCCTGCAAGCTGGTTGTGCTGCTTACAGCTGCTCACAACCACTGCTGCTCAGGGCTATCAGAGGGCTTGGACTTGTGCAGCTCCAAGGCACAGCACTTGGGAAATGAGTCATACACTGACTATCTATGCTCACCTGAAGTGAGTGCGTGGCTCTTCTGGTGTGTACTGGCTAGTGAGCATCAACATGCTGCGTGCCCATGAGACAGGGCCTGCACAGCACCAGGCTGCAAAGCAGAGACGGATACTGACAGTGCTGTGCTGTAAATAACAGGACCTGGCTGTGAGATCTGCAGGAAATTGCTCAAGGTGGCATTTCTCTAGGGCTGACAGAGTTGGGTGAGATTAGAACATTGGTGGGAATGAAATGTAGAGCTGCTCTTGAACTTCTGTTGACCCGGTAGATGGTATGGAGAAGAGATTCGTGTATTGGTTGGGGGGCAGGGAAGGAAGAAGTGGGGAGTCAGATGGGTGTTTGGTGTGTTGGTTTGTTTTCCTTGAATTAGGAAGGAGAGGCTGCTCATGCAGGCTGTTATCTGTGGCAAGAAGCAGGCAGGAGGAGAGGTGGGAGAAGATTCTGAACTTTTTCAAGGAAGGGCTGCACCCAAATTAAGTCGCCAAAGCATCTTCCCTGTGTTATGTATCTGCTGTCACTAAGCAATCTGTTACACGAATCTCTTGGGGGGTGCTGCAGAGCAGGGCTGGCTGTGGCTGGGGATGCAGCACAGGTGTGCTGCTGTGCCGCCTTTTGGGATGGATGGAACACCTTTAATCCCCGGAGTTCACACACTGTGTCCTCTCAGCAGTTCACGTAGTTGCTTTCTTCCCTGGAAGTATGAGAGTTCCTTTAATTGTAAACTGTATCTGTGTGCAGCCTGGTTCAGAAAGCAGAATGAAGCTTACTTTATTTATAGCAATGGATGGAAACAATTTTTAACTTCTAAATCTTAATTCTTCTGTTGCTAAAAGTACCATACGTTCAAATAGTTTAAACTCTTATTTCAGTGCTGTCAAGTAAGTCTGTATGCAAATTTACCATATACTTCAGGAAAATCAACAATACAATTCTGCTTGAAACAAAGCATGGTTTCTCTTCAGCTAAGCCTACTCATTACTAGTATACTCTGATTCAGCAAAGCTTTAATTTGCAATCAGCCTGCTTGGTAACACATTTATTTCCATTCTGCGGGATCCAATAGCTTAGCAATCTGATACTGGGGTACAGGATTCTATCCTAATCCTTTTGTTCTAGGATGTGCTGGCTGTTTGCTTCTGTCCCACAGCATGTCTTTTAGTCAGGAGGGAAGACACGTTCCCAGAAGATTGGAAGTAAAGGTTAATCCCTGACTGACAGTGTGGGATGGCCCTGGTTGTGCCTTGGGGGAAGCACAGGGTGCCTTCCATTCGAACAAGTGGAGCTAAGAGCATTTCACACTGCATTTCAGAAGCTTTTCTGAAGATTAAGTTTGAGACTGTGTTCCTTTTTGAAATTATTCATAATATCAGCCTGACCTCTAAAACATGAGGGTTAATTCATTGACCAGGGAGGTTGCTCACCGTGCTGTGTTGACGACAAAGATGAGTAGCATCCATGCCATGTTGTGTCCTTTGTAGACTTCTCCTTCTGTTGTGTAAGTGATAAAGGTCTGCAGAAGGAGCCTTAAGTTCAGGTCTGAGACTTGCAGAGACAAACTGCAAGCTGCTGTTTGGACAGCTGGGGACTGCAGCTGTGGCTGTTAGTTCCTGAAGCATCAGGTGTAGATCAGCTTTGAGGTGAAGACTTAGAATTTGAGCAATCTCTTTTCTGTCTTCAGAGTTTCATTATGGTTTCTGAGAACAAAGTAGCTGGAATTCATATTAAAGCAGTACCCTGCATTTCTTGTATTTATATCTTCATGCCTGGGTAACATTGCATCTTGCCTTATCTGTTTTTTCTTGTGGCAAACTGAAGTCTTTTTCCGTGTGGTGAAGGCTTCAGCAAAAGTTCTGCATAGTATTAGTTAAGATCGGTTCGTGAGTAATGTTTTGTGTTCTTAAGTGGTGTCAGAATCTGTTTGCTTGAGCTGCTTGGGGATATGGGTGACTTGTTGAACATTGCCTGTGAGTTGTGTGGGAAAACTGAGAGTGGAATATCTAATATAGAGATATTTGGTTCTTGTTTTGTCTCATTTATTTTTCCCCTCAGCAAAGACAGAACTGAACCCTTTCAATTCAATCCAATTAAGAAATCCAATTAGCACTACAACTTGCAGGGCACTATTATCATGTTGACTTTTAATCATGCTACCGTGTATGCATTTCTATTTGAAGCCCTGACTGTTACAGAATAATTAACTGGAACATGCTAACGCAGAACACTTTGAGGCTAAAAAAAAAAGTAAAAGTAATAACAAAACAATGGAAAAAAAAATCTTAAAAATGGTGTGTATTTATTAGTTGGTTATGTGATATATGAAGGATAAAATGGCTATCCAGATTGCAAGTATGAGCTTAATACTGAAACTGGCTACCTTGTGCAAGGAAATGCATGATGGCTAATAGCAGTTGCTGAAGGAGACTGGGCTCAGCTTCCCTCTCCTAAGAGCTGAATACAGTTTTCAGCTCTCTCTGAAGATCTGTGTAATTGCATTTCGTGGCTGTGTCTTAGTTATGAAATGTTTTCTTTTTAATTAAAGCATCAGCCCTCTAGTAAATACCACTCTAATTTGGATTGTAATCAAGCAAAGAACTAATGCTATGCACTATTTAGCACTCACAGGACACCAAGTGAATAATAAAAGAGCTGTACAAACAGACTCACATCTTGTTGGTATGGCTTCGCCTCCCACAGCTTGCTCCTGCGTACAGGTTTTATCCATGTTGTAGTTATTGTGGTGATGAGGTCTATTAACCCTGCTGTGATAAAAACAGCTAAGAAGTTCTGTCTAAAGTCTTCCTATAGAATAGGAATTGCAAAGAACTATAACAGCTATAATGTATTTGAAAATATGGGTCTGGAAATGTCTTCCAATGTGGATGTGGTTGCCTTGCCAAAATCGGCAAGCACAAGGGAGGAAAGCAGCTTTCTGCTGTGCTGCATCTGCAGTGCTATCCTATTAACGTACTGCTGTCTTTGCCAGGCCTAACGAGGAGGGAACTAGCTT
Source organism: Pavo muticus (assembly GCA_016647715.1). NCBI lineage: Eukaryota > Metazoa > Chordata > Aves > Galliformes > Phasianidae > Pavo > Pavo muticus. The sequence continues at coordinate 24,488 of JACDJE010000647.1, read as the reverse complement.
ACAGTAGTTAGTGTAATAAATAACATGAAATGTTTCCTTTAGGTTCATGGTCTTACTGGCCAGAATTGGGTTGGCACAGGTTCGTTCTGGCTTTGAGTCTGTCAACAGAAGCAAGAGGACACAAAGCAACACAACTCACTTTCCCTGCCTGAACCGCTTGGGTTTAACCACGAAGTATTAGCTCTTTCTTTTAAGCTCATGCCTTTTATGGATGTAACTGCCTACGTGTGGGGCGATGGGTGAGAAAACGTTGCTCTGTCCAACTTTGTTTATTCTTAATTACTGAGTTAATTAGAATTTTTAAAAATTCTACCGTCTTTCCACTGAAATGGAACCTTCCTAATGCAAAATTCTCCTCCAGGCTTTGGTTATGGATGATGAAAATCTGGTAGAAGCTTTCTAAAGAGCTAGCTGAAACACTACTAGAATCTGCTGAAAACGTTTTCTGTAATAGAATTGTACTGTGTGACCTTTCTGCTGTTTTCTGTTTGATTCAGTTAGTGACCCTCTACAAGGATACTTAATTAGGTCTTAATGTCTTTGATGTTATTTACCAAATCTTAAAGCCAATGTATCTAGGTAAATTCAGTACAAACAGAAAACAAATTGTGCTTTTTAAATTGTGAATTATGGAAGCATATTTGAGAGATTCACATTAGCTTTGGCCTTCAAACAGGACAGGGAGAATTGATAAATATACAGTTGACTCCAACTTGTACTGAATGATTAATGTACTATTCCCACACCAGTGAATCAAACTCTCTTAAGTATAGTGATAAACACTTGAAAGCCTCCATGGTCTCCTGAAGTATTTATGAGCCTAAGTAATGAGTGGGATTATGCCAGGTAAATTGGCAGCTGAAGGTTTGTTGTTGACTGCAGTGGGTCAACAGACTGCTCTGAGCCACCTGCTGTAGTTGCCCTGCTCTGAGCTGTGCATTCCAGCTTCATCTACTGTGATTCTGTGAGACCAAAACCATCAAATCTCAGTATTACAGGAGAAGATGGAGGAGAGGAAACTGCAATGTGAGGCATTTAGTAGAAGAGAATTTGGGGCTTTTAAAGTGAATGCCATGTTTGCCGTGGAATAAGTCAGGCCTTCCTGGCTTATTCTGCTGAAATGATTTCAGGATATCCCATCCTGATATGGCATTGTTTTTCTCCTTCTGCTCAAACAGGACAGGAGCAAGTCTTGATCTGCACATTAGAGAGTTCAGACAATGCTTTGCACTGCAGAATTGTAGCATCTTGCTTAAGAAATGCTGTCAGCTTTGTGCTTCCATGTCCAACAAGGATGCTTGCTCCATGCTGTCTCCCCAGTGTTGTCTCACCTGCAGCAGGATGAGTTTTCTGCCAGAGATATGTACCAGCCCACTAGGACAGGCTACTGGCTGAAAGCAGTATAGGATGCTTGTCCTACGTTGGTGATGTGCTGAGCCCATTGCCTGGCATACAGACAGCAGCCCAGCTCGCTGTGGGAACATTTATCTGTATTTCATCACAATTCCTTTTTCATGAGATTGTCTTCTGCACAAACTTATACAAGAAAATGTGAATAGTCTTTTCTGTCTCTTCTAATGCTGGCCAGCTGTGTCCTAGTGACTTGTACAAGTGTGATAGAAATTGAAAAATGGTGAGTAACATCATATAATGAATTGATGCAAGGACTGTTGCTGGTTCTGAATGTTAGATCCGGTTAAAGGTGATACTGAGTCTCCCAAATGTGAATTTAACACCAGGTACAGCACCTCCCAACCAGATATGTGGCCATAGGTCCATCTGAGGCACGTGTGATGCCCAGTCCCTGCTGAGCTCAGGTGTCACAGAGGGGGCCAGGTTCTGCAGAGACCTCAGGGTCCTGGCCTTCAATTCTGCCTGTCTAGGCACAGCAGAAGTGCAGGGCAGCTGCTAGGGGTGCAGAAATCAAGGGCAGGGATCATTTTTGGTGCAAAATCCTGCTTCTGTGGGTAGAAGCTGTTCCATAGTAGGGGTTCTTCCAGTAGTTCTCAATGGAGCCTTTGGGCCCCAGCTGGAAATTCCTGGCACTGACTCCCATGCGCAGAGTAGAAAACTAACAATAGAATTGTCCTTAAAGGTGATGCTAGTGTTCTTCCAGAGGGATGAGGGAAAGGGCTGTCAATACGTTCATAATGGTCTGCACTGCAGTTGGCCCATGTGGAGGAGGGCTTCGCACAGCTCCTGCTTGGTACTCATCTAGAAAAGCTTGCAATTAAATGTTTTGTCATTTGGCTTCACACTGAGCCTGGCCTTACTTCCTCTCACGAGCTGGAAGAGTTGCATGTGATGCAGTATCCATCTGCACATGAAACTGGTCAGGATTAGGATAACTGGACAGGTAAGCAGCCTACTTTCCTCACAGGCCATGCAGTATTTCCTAAAGCACTGGGTTGGTTTTGTTTTGAAGACTCCCCAGCCCCCTCTCCATCATGTTGTGGGCAAAGTAGTCCTTCAGAGAATAATTAGAAAATGAGGGCTTATATGACAAGAACGTATGATGTGAAATGCGTGGTACTTCTGTTTTCAGTTAATTAGGAACTTGAGATCTCTCATTACTAATAAAGCTTCAGGTTTCTGTTCTTTGAAGTAAACAATTTTCCAATCAGATGCGATTACTGAGAAAAGCTCTTTGGCTGGATCCATTAAGTTTCCTCCTGCTTTTCCCCCCTCTCCCTTTTCCTTGTGTCTTGGCTCGGAGACAGCGAAAGATATGGCAAACCTCCAATAATTACCTGTATGGAGACATTTAATAGCTTCCTAATATATCTGAGTGAAGGCTATTAAATCTGCTGTGCTGGACTCTGAAGCTTACAGCTATTTCATTCTCCCCCTTTAAAATGCTCTGTGCAAAAGGAGAAATATTGATCTCCAAATAAGTACACATTAGTTAATTGTGCATTTATATTGATGCTGGAATGCTGCTTACAGTTACAGATTGCCTAGTTCTCTGTTAGTTAAACTGTTGCCTTCCCCTGACCGGTGAGAAATCGTCTATTTCCAGACACTTAATGGAGCTTGTCACATCACAGTTAGCACTCTTGTTTATTTGTAACCTGCATTTCTATGCTCTTGATTCCAATTTGGAGTCTGGAATGACTTTGCTAGTCTTAAGAGTTGGTATAAAGCTAACTTTATTTTCTTAGGCTGTTATGGAAAAAGGTGAGGAATGACCTGGGATGAGAAATGCAAGCACAGCTGTACTTGCAGACAGTGGCTACAAATGACCTTAGGAAAGTGGTCCGGGATAATCCTGAGAACCAAGATGCAGAGGAGTCTCCTGGTTTATATATTATACCAGCAGGATTTACTTGGTAATATCTGGCTGTCCAATGCATTTCAGAGGCTTTTCAAGTCCTTTATTCTTGTAGCAGCACAAAATATTGTTGGAAGGGGACTTAAATGATCTTTGCACGCTCACAGCGTGCATAACTGGTGTAAGGCAAGGGCCTGGTGAGGTGGGCTTAAAATACCTATGGCTCTGGTAGTATTTAGTGTGTTTTTAAAATAGCAGTTGAACGGTATGCATTTAATTCTACAGTGTGCTTCTTAAGCTGCAGTTTCAGTAGTCCTGAACGCTACAGGACTGTGGAATGGGCTGCTCTTAAAATCCAGGCTGGTGGAGAGGACCTGCCCTGTGTGAGTAGGTCTGACTTCCTTTAAGAAACCGTGCATCAACAGATAGTAAAATCATAACTTAATCTGTTTAAAGGTACTTCTTTCTTGAGGGTACCCTCAACTAAGAACATGCAAGTTCAGGAATGACAGCAACAGGATTGCCTTGCTGTCCCAAAGGCAACTTATTCCGTTTTGAATGTGGTGCTCAACTTCTGTACTGAATGGATGTGATCAGTGTCAGAGCAGAAAATGATTCCATCCCAGTGTGTTCTGGGAGTTTGGGAGACAGGAAATTCTGCATCCATATCATCCAAGGGACCAGGTTTTAGACCTTGCAAATATAATCCAACTGCACCTTTTCAGCAATGTTGTAGTAAATTTGTGTGTGTGTATTCTGTCCCCATCTGCTTTTTATTAAATGAGAGTATTTGAGAGAACCAACTTAATGCTTAATTAGAGTTTTCAGTTTGCCAAGCTTTCTCCAGTTCAAATCTGCCGTCTTAAACCCCAGAGGCAAAACTGCTATGGTGCCCATGATAGGAAGGACTACAGCTGCCTTGAACAGGAACTTAACGCTTAGAAAACTGACCCACTGCAAGTGGAAGGTGGAATCCTTGTCAGCCTGTGCTCATGCACACACCTTGTGCTGCCCAAACAGGTGCCCTTGGTGTTTCCCACCCTGCACATCATTGCTACCTGCTGGTTCCAACCCCTCCCAGCTCTTGCTGCTGCTTCTGAGGGAAGAGAAGAAAACAATTGCTGCATGCAGACACGTAGAGTTTGCAGAGAAGTTATTTTGCTAAGAATCCCCCTTTATTCTGCTGAAGTGACTGTTGTCTCAGTTGCTCTCTAAAACAAGGTGATCTTGCTCTCTGGGTGATGCATCAGTGCAATTCCTGGCACCAGCTTGCTTGTACTTAAAGCTGAAGGAATTACTATTGTTAATCTGCTTTACTATTTTATACCAGAGTTCGCTCCAGAAGAGTCTTCTGAAGAAAAAATCAGGTTTTCAAATTCTCTTTATTTCACTGGAACAAGTAACTTCCCAATGAAGCTAAAACCCTCTATTGTTCAGAGAAGGATCTGCGGGCTTTGCATTAGCTCAACAAACAAAACACTCCACCATGAGATACACATATAATGCTGCTTTCTCCTTTAGTGTTTATTCCCTTTCAAACAATCTCTCCAGTCTTACAGCTTCTGCGATGCTTTGGTTTTTCTTTCTTGTTATATTTGTTCCATATAATTGTATGGTTGTTTTCCTTTCCAAAGTCAGAATGACTTCAGGTATTTGCCTGAGTGGAAGCCAAGCACTCCAGGCAATGCCCTGTAAGCCATGGTGAGCCCTGGCATGCCTGCTTGATGGCTTTGGGTAACCACCATCTTTGTTCAACTGGATTTCAAATGGAATTGTGAAGTTACTGCTCAAAACAAGGCCCTGCTGGGAGGGCTTTAGTGCATAGGTCATTCAAAGCAGAATCAGAGTGAACACAAGGGTAAACCTGAGCCTGAACAGTTTTGCTTAAGGGGCTCAGGTAGGACAGTGTGAGGAAGGCAGTGTTCCAAGCAGAACAGCTTTTGCACTCTGGGAACATGATCTCTGCTCCTCCTGGCTCCCCCTCCAGGCTCTGGAGGTGGTTCTCTTGCTTTCTCAATTTCCCTATTAGAATTTACTTTGTAAATATTCTAAAACTATAGGGCTATAGGTGAAAGGCCTATAATAGCTGTGACAATTATATCCTGGTTGACATTTAGCTAAGGTAAATTTCAATCTAAAGCATTTACCGATGGTTTTTCTTCTATTCCTGTTAGTGGATTTCTTGGGATCTGCAGACACTGTCTCATTCTTTCACCATTTGCTGAAGTTTTATTCACTGTATTTATATTTAAAGCGCATTTAAACAGCAGCTAAAAAAACGTGTAGCCTAGAACTGGAAAATATCTCCACAGACTTAATGTGGAGAGGAGGTTCTCAGGATTTATTTCCATTTCATTATAGCTGGGAAATGGGGACCTTTGTCAGTTTTGCTCAAGAAATAATCCGGAAAGAATACCAAATTGCAGTGTGTTAGCAGTATGGCCAGTGAAGGCTTTCTGTCAACAGAAGTACAGACTTTGTGGCTTGATTATAAGCAGAAATGAAATCGAAATGAGCATTTCATATTTTTTTTCCTTCTCTTAAATCCTCAGGAATAAAGGAGGCAGAGAGCTTGAGTTGATAACTCAGAAAGGATTTGCTGTGAAAGGGAGTTCTCTCCACCAGTCACTTTAAGGCAGAGGTGATTTGCTGCTCTCCTTAGGCTTCATGAAAACCTCAGGCTTTAATATCAGAGCTTGGATCTGAGCATACTCAACCAAGGGTATGTCCTGAAGCCTTCTGTAGCAGTCCCTTCTCTGTGCTTTGCCAAGTGCTCTGGCACTTTGCCAAGTGCTGCATGTATGTAGGGTCCCGGAGAAGCTTTGTAAGACTCCTCCAGGTGTTGCACCCTAGATACCCAAGTGGGTTTCTCTGTGCAGAAGCTGCACCACCAGGTGTTACTTTGATCTGGCCAATCTCACTGGTAGTTCAATATATGTTCAAATTGCTGCTTAAGTTCCTCTATATCCTGTGTAATGGTGGCTGGCTGTGGGCAAAACTTCCAGATGCTGAGCTCCTCCAGCTTTCCGTGGAGCAGGGATGGCTGCACGATGTGCACCGGCTTCAGAGTGAGCTTGGAGACCGTGCAGCAGTTGAGCCCAGTGTCTCTTGCTGGGTCTCGCTTCTCCTGCCTTCTCTACAATTAAAGTTAGGTGGAAAGCAGACAACGGGAGAAATGAATGAAATGAAGCAACTTCCTAATGAATGAGTTTCACGCTAATTAATTGGCTAATTACATAGGTTTGTTAATTCCCAGTTATTGGAACTACCTTTCCTCAGTGGCGTCTTTTGTACCTGATTTCTTTACTCAAGTAGATATTTCGCCATGCCTCCCTTAAAGTCCCAGCAAACCCATATCGCAGAGTGCTCAGCAGCTGATGGCTTGTTGAGCACTACTGCATAAAGGGACCTCTGGTGGGGGCACTCTCTGAAATGGGTTGATCTGCAAATGTGCTTCTTCCCAACCTGCTGATCAAACAGTGGGATGTACGGTGACCTTCAAAACTATACCAAGGAGACCTAGGTGTAAGGGAGCCCATCTTATTCCCAAGTCACTGTCTGAAAGACAGGTGCCCTTGGCCAACCGCTGCTGACTTCCTCACAAGTTCTGAGATGCTGAAATCTGTGTAAGGGGGTTATGTTTCTGTGACACAGTTGCTTTCTTGCACTGAGTTGATAGCAGTGGCTATTTAGTGGCTTCAGTTTGTTGTATCGTGCTTTTTTGCTTAGACATTTTGTTTGCCAAGGTATTACCTTTCAGGACTCTAAGTGCCTGCACAGCACAATGTTTAGCGTGCTTATTTTGTAAGAGCCCTGTGAGACCGTGCCATAAGCCCACCTGCAAAAGGGGAAGCTCAGGAATAGTCCGGAGGTGACTTGGACATGGTTTTGCTTCTCTCCAGCTGAACTACAAGGCTTCCTAGACCTACAGCTAACATCCATCTCTTCTGTCTCTTTGTGACTCACGGTTGGCTGGTAGGAACAAGCAAGAGCAGACACTGACTGCCTATTAGTGGTTAATGGGGTGGAGTGATAGACAAGTGACGGCCCAGCAGTAACTGAAGAGTACCAGGAGGGCAGGCTCTCACAACAGCATTTCAGGCAGGCAGTCTTTGAACATCAAGAAGAAAATGTCCATTCCAGTAACAAAGCAGTGCTGACACATTTACTGAGGAGAAAAATAAAGGGGATGGAAATATGGCTTTATTCTCAAAGGACTATTAGTACAAGTAAGTGTATTCAGGCAGTATACGAAGGTGCAGAAGAAGACTGTGTGTGCCTCCCTGCCCAGGTCATGTTGATGGTTCTGGTGTTCCTGCAGCCAGCCCCCACCAAACTCTGTTGGGCCTCTGCCCTCATGATTGTTCGCTTTTGATACAAAGCATGAAGAGTTTATCCTGCTCCTCTGCTGTGGGGCTGTGTGTGGGTGTCTGCATCCTTTCCTTTCTCCCCACTGAGGGAGAGAGATTAACAAAATAGCTCCTGTGAAGGCTCAAACTCAGCTCTGACAATTCGTTACAATGCAAGTTGGAATCTTTCGCCTCTGTATAGCTTGGCTTTCCTTTCAAGTAAAGCCCTTGTTTAAGATTTGTCAGTTCCACGTTTTCTGGCACATTTAATTGATTGTCTGTGCTTTGGAATGGTAGCAAAGAGACCAAAACCAAAGCCTAAAATGATGTGCTGTTAAATCCAATTGAGTGTCTGTGCAGTTAATGTCACCATAAACAAGTAACAACTACAGTCCTCAGCTGACGCTGAGTTTTAGACTGCTGTATGGCTTTTCCCAGTCTGCACTGCCTAATGCCCCCTCTAAGCACAATTACTGCACAAACTGAAATGAATGTTGTGAATAAATATGCTAACTACACGTTCTCTTTCTGGAATTATAACAGTGAAATTTTTAATCCCAAATTTAGATTTGGGACAATGCACTGAGAAGATGTTTGTTCTTTCTTAGCAGACTCTCCAGGCACTCTTCTGGTGTTCAGGAAGATGTATATGTTTCCCACTGGAAAGCAGTTTATGCCCAGGCCTGGATAAACCTAAATATTAATGCTTGCTGGTGCTTGGATGTCTGTGAGCTTATATCCTAACGGCTCCAGACTGCCTACTTGACATTCAGGAGAAGTACGCAGGGAGACTTCTTTCTGTGCATGTTAGCACAAAAGATGGTAGCTTTGCAATGTGTGCAGCACACGAGATGCTAGAAAATTCTGTGATCTGTTCACATCAGTTCAGCAGAATACATTACAATTTTCTGATATGCTTGTGTGAAATCAAGCAGGTAAGCTGAATCTAGAGCAAACAGGGTGCCCTGGCCATTGAAGGGGCCAACCATCCTGTGGGAATGCACCAGGCCCAGCACTGCCTGCCGGGTGAGGGAAGGCATCGTCCCTCTCTGCTCTGCCTGGTGCGGCCTCACCTTGAGCACTGTGTGCAGGTTGGGTGCCATGACAGATGGAGAGCGTACGACTGTTAAGGAGCGCTGCTCAGATGGTGAAGGGTCTGGAGGACAGGACGTGTGTGAGGAGTGGCTGAGATCCCTTGGTTCAGTGTTCCTTCTTGTAAGAAGGCCATGCAACTAAAATGGCAAAACAAAGCAGAAAGATGGTAATGTCAAGCTGAGCTTCTGTTCCAGTTGAGTCTGAGGCTGTGCCCGGTTGGAGGCCTACCTTTTCTCACAACTGAATGTTATTAAAGAAAAAAAAAACAACTGGAATGGAGAGTAGAAAAAAAGGATGTATTCTCAGTGTGGACAATCCTGGTTTCTTCAAGCAGATTAATCCTTAAGTAGAATGTAGAACGCTGAAGGATAGAGCAAGCTCTAGCCAAGGGTTTTTAATGCACTGAAGTGTTTTGTATTTTAGATTAACTAAACCATCATCTCCAATACCTACAGACATAATTTGGCTTCGGTGCTTTGTTTTGGGGTTTGTCTTGCTGAAAGAGTTCAGAACTGCCCAAGTCCTGACAGCTGAAACACCCTTTCATTTAATGTAAATGCATTACTTTCTGGGCCTGAGCTGTGATGTATTTGAGCAGCAGTGAAGCATCCACTGATTTATCCAAGCGGATATTTAGTCCAATAATAGTAATTAAACATTGTTGTTTTTTTTTTCCACAAGGGTGTACCTTGCAAATTAACAAGCTGCAGTTTAATTAAACCGAGGGGGAAGGAGGGATAGGAAAGTAGTGTACTCTAGCATATTCCTTTCCTTTAAATAGAATATGTTCCATTCAGCAAGCTGACAGGAATATTTAAGTAGACACAGGTCTGTGAAAACATCAAATCAATACTCTGGACCACCATAAATATATCTGCTTAACTGAGCTCTGTGGTAGGGTCACTGCAGGCACTGGGAGAGGTGCAGAGCTGTGTGATGCTGCTATGCATCCTAGCCCTGCTCTGGGCCTGCCCGCTGCTGTCAGCAGCCTGGGAAATGAGCTACTGACACTGTAGTCATAAATCTCCTTCCGTTTGCTTTTGTCCTTGATTTTCAGCTTAATTTCCAAGTGTAAATCTGCTTGCTGAAAACCCCTGGCACCTTCACTTTCCCTACTGCTGATTTCCATGCATCTAGTTAACTTTTGATGTGCAGTCAGTATTTTACATTTCTTCTTGATCCCCTCGTTTCTTGAAGAGGTAGGCTGTGGGTTCTGTAGGCTTTCTGCTTTTTTCCCTTCTCTTTCCAGCTCCCTAGTACAGACAGGCACGTGCTGTTGGCGTATTGCTGTGTGTTCTCTGCTGTGTGACAGCAATGTGAGCAGCGAGCTGGCTCCATCACCAAAGTCCAGCTTGCTTGGTAATTGAGTATTTAAAATACTTACATAAGGGCAAGGGCTTGAAGAAGGACATTATCCATGGCTATTGCTTAGCTTTAGCATCCTTTCTGTACTTTGTCACATGCACCTGTATTACTGCTTATCGTCAAGCTCTTGATTGGTCAGACCTCCACGTTTCTATGAATTTCAGCCCTGCTGTATTGTGCCCAGAGGCAGGGCTTACTGTGCTGCCACCAGAGGAGCAGGTACACCATCGCTGTGAAGCAGAGGTAGTCTGGGGAACTCCTGTATTGACTGCTATGCCGAGTGCAAGTGATGTGAAACTGCTGCCGCAGTCCTAATAGCTGGCACTGTGCTCACAGAAGCAAAGCCCTTTTCAGTGTCCTCCATAAGTTCTCCCCCTTCCCTTTTTCCTTTCTTGTTGTTGCCTATGTTATACTGTATAAACTTGATGTTATTTTTAGAAAACTTCTGTTCAAGAAGACATTCTCTATAAACTGACCTTTTTGTTCTTGATTTGTTTAATTGCCAAGTATTAATTGCTGAGTTTTTTGCTGCTTGGGCTGGGTTTCCAAACGCTTCACGGGTGATGTGATTTGAGATGATGAAGCATGTAAAACATATCTAGTTTTGTACTGTTCTGTAATTTTTTTGTGAATATATTACTCTGATCTATTAGTAATTTTTTGTGATGCTTTCTTTTTCCAAATAATTATGCAAATAACCAATTAAACGGAGCCTCCTTTCAGGCTGGGGGGAAGTAGAAATACAAATTACTGATGATAAAAACTGAAATGCAAGTAATGTGTAGATGATACAATGAAGATGAGATCTTAGCCAAGAGTCAATGAGGATGTTGAAAGGTATTTCCTCTTGCAGCAGATCAATAAGTGAAAAATATAGGCTGCTTAGTAAGCCATGTGCTTGCGGCTAATTCATTGCTCGAGGCTATTTAAAAAGAAATCCAGAATGTCATGAAGAACGGTAAGAAAACGTTGATTAATGTAACAGACAGGAGCAGCACTCTGCAAGTGGAGAGCTCAGTGCTTAAGCTTGTAATGAGTATGTTGTAACCAAGGAGAATGAATGAGGTTATCCTTACTGGGCAATATTTTATGTCATTTTCATGTGAAATAAGATGGTAGTATTCCACCAGAGCAGCGAGGGATGCAGGGGAGGGCTGGAAATGTACCAGGCAGACTTACTGTTCCGTTCACTGCTTAAAAGATAGAGTAAGTGGGTGAGAAGCCGCGCTTGATCTGAAGATCACTGGAGCTGTGATGATAACGTGGCTGACTAAATTCTGTGTGTTACTGCAGTGGGAGAGGTAATCCTACTCCTTACTATGTTCCCAAAACAACTGCGGCAATGAGCTGCTTGTCACTGTTGGGTTGGCACTGGTGCCACAATCAGAACCGTGTCTTGTGGCACTCAGTGTAGTTTGGTGGCTTTTCAGAGGGACAGATGTATTCCTGGCTTTCTTCTTACTTCTCTGAACCTGTGACTGACAAACCTCCCAGAGCTCCAAACTTGCATTTCTTTACTGTTCTTTCATGATTACTTGGGTTCTGTTTCCCTTGTGACCAATGCTGAATCTTACTAATCTGAAAGGTGTGAACCGTGCCACCCCTGCTGCTATGTCCTTATGGGCTGAATCGCATCTGAAGTCTGAGTATCCATCCAGTCATGTGTGAAACATTCCCAAAGTGTATTTTCCCAGATGGTGATATTTTTAATCCTGTTCTGCAGTCAGATCTGCAACTTTCAGAGGTGCAAACCAGAACCTTCCTTGCTTACTGATTAGATGGAAGAAAGCCCATCCATACTTACTGATTAGACCACGCTGGAAGATAGCCCAGTTGTTTTCTCCTCTGAAAGTATTCTTTTACATGTTTTACAGTCTGAACTTTGAAAGAGATAGATAACTGCTGTACCAGGAATTTAAACTTTCTGCATCTTAGTTGAAAGTGCTTTGAGGTAAGACAGAAGAGCTTGTGTTGTTGGCATTTAGTTTGGCATTTCCAGGGGTAACAAAAGGATTTTGGATGGCGGCAATGAACTGAAACAGTCTGCAGACAAATATCTTCGTCCATGCTCAGGACCCTTCTCTAAAGAACACAGTCTTGTCCCACTCAATTTTGAGAGAGGTGAATCTTTCTGTCTCCAGAGTTGTACCTCCCATAGTCAATACGGGTTGCTACGATAGTGGAACCACCCAAGACTCAGAGGAGTAATACAACTCAATTTATTGAGAGCTTTCTAACAACTACTAATATTCTACTTGGAGGTAAAATTGGCTAATTTGCTAATAATAATTAATAAGCATTACAGGTAAGAGTACTTTGGCACAGGAGTTATTTCTATGCTGAAAGTTCTAAGCTAATATTAGGCACTGGCTACTACAAAGAGTGAAAGAGTAGAGGAAAATAGAAAATGGAAAAGGAGAGACAGACGTACAGATATGCAGAGGTACAAATGCAACAAAGTGGCTCATCACTCTTCAATCCAGCAATATCATAGTGTTGGGGGTGCTGATCTTTGGTAGTGGTGGGTTGTCCACGGTGTGTCATCAGTTGACAATGACTACAAATGTATGTATGCTCTTACAGTCCAGAGTGGTTGAGACCGCTCTTTGGAGTGACAGCTTCTGGCTTGGGGGGATCTCAATAGGAACTCTTGTTCCTGTCTTCCAGGCCATCCGGATCTAAATCAGCAGAGATAAGAGGAAGCTGAGAGATAACAGCTTGTATCTTGCCTTCACAGGCTACAATGGTATTCATCTCCTAACTTCCTATATCAAGTTGAAAATACTTGCTTCTAGGCCAAGTCTTCAGCTAGAAAACATTCCTGGGCATTCTTTTTAGAAAGTGAACAGCTTTTGGCCCTGTCCAAAGGAATGCTTCCAAATGTAGAACTGTCCACGAAGCGTTGCTGATTGTCACATGTTGATTTGAGACAATGCATTCCTTAACAGAGCAGCTTGTGTATTTTAACCGTGGGCAGAAGTTGGGCAGCTTGGAGGAAGGCCATTAAGATTGAAATAAGAAAAGATCTGGTCAGAAGGGGCATCTTGTCAGTTATCAGCAAGCTGACATAAAGGTAAAATTCTTGCTGTGAAGTGTTTGAAGAGAAGAGTGCTCACTTCCAAGCATGGGCTCCAGGAAAGGGCTCAGCTGTGATGTGGAGGCCAGCACAGATAGCTGGATGTGTGCTGGTGCTGTGTTGCTTTTTCTATATGGGAATACAGCCCCTGGTTCAATTAAAATGTCAGGTTTTACACTTCTGTGTGAGGTTTCAGAGTACCTCACACAGTGAGGTACAACCTTAATCCAGTTCTTCCTAGATCTGTTGTTCACATCACATGGCTTTAGTGTTCCTTATTTTAGGCTTGAAATATCCTCTTGTGCTGTGCTGCCTTCTGACTTCTTTCTTCCTCTCGCCTAATTTCTTCTCAGCGTGTGTCCTCAGCTTTCATTGTCTGTTTGGAAAGTAGGACAAAGGAAAGTCTTGATCCCTTTCCCCAGCTCCTCTTGTAGTGTAGCAGGCATCAATAAGCAGCTGCCAGTGGTTCATCCAGCAGAAGCCAGCAGCACTGCAAACACAAGTGTGGTGCTGGAGAACTGCTTGGGTGGCTCCTGGGAGCAGCCGGTGCCCTTCTGCAGTCCTGAGAGGCAGCTGGTGTGGGCTGTGCTGTTGTGGTTGAGACCTGAGCTCCTTTGGTATCATTGGAGCTAAACGAATCAGACATCTGTGGTTCACCTAGCATTGTGCAGAATGGCTCCTTAGTAACAAAATAACTGGTAATTAGCCAGGACTTCCAAAAACACTGATGGACAACTGCTGGAGAACACAGAATGGGATACGAAGCCAAACTAATATGCAGGCAGAGGGGTCAGGGTGGAGTTAGAGTGGTTACAAACAGGTAGGGCATTGAGCCTGTTGTTTCCAGATGGCTGTTAGTTGAACTGGTATAACTTAGGGATACCAGATCTGGGGTACCAGGTCTGCCAAATGACTGTGGTATAATTTCTTTGAAATCATGGTCTACAGTTATCGTTCCACGTAACTTGCAGATAACACAAATTCCTTAGGGCTAGTCAGAGCCAGAGAAGCATGAGGGAAAAACCAAAGAGGTTTCACCACATATGGTGAAAGGGGTAGATGAACCAGTTGACCAAGCCAGGCTGATTAAAATCCTGATGCATTAATATCATGGCTTGGGTCTGGGTGTGTTAAAAATCACTTCTGAGAAACAGCTGGTTTTCATTTTGGTCTGCTTGGTTGAAAATGAAAACAGCACTAGCCCCTTCCCCTCCCAACTTCATGGATGCAAACTGTATTGCAGAAGTATATACGGAGTAGTAAATTCATATTTCTGATGTTATAGCTGCCTGCAGTAGTATGAATGATCTCATGATGTGTTTTTAAAATACAGCAGAAGTAGAAGAGATTCAGATCTGCAGTAGAAATAGATTTATGGCCAAGTAGCTGTGTGGGAAGGCTGTTCAGGACTGCCAAGTAGAAAAGGAAGATCCATAAACAAAGTTGTTCTAGAGATGCTTGAAATGAAGTACTGTACGAGAAGAATCAATCAGATGTTCCCATTTATTCTTTATCTAATACAAACACAATGGAATATTCCATCAAAATGACAAACTTTATATTTGGGGTTTTATACCAGGCTAATCATAGAAAAAACATTAGAGTTTTTTTTGCAGGTGTGGGTAATGAGAACCTTTCGTGCTGTATTTGTTTTAAAATGGAGCAAGGAGATGAATCCTCCTCTTTGGAAAGTATAAATATAGTCCTAATAGCTCAGCCATGAAGAGAAGCATGCACTTTGGGAAGGTTATTCTGTTTTGCTGTGTAGTTGCACCTTCATATGAGACATCTTTCCCTAACCAATTTTAAAAGCTGACTGTAGATTACATAGGTCATTGATATGAGCATCACTGTAATTCTTTTATGACCACGCAGTTCTTTTCATTATTTGTTGTTTTGATCACTGTGAAGTTCTTTACCTTCTCACAAGGGGTGTGTGTTGTGCATACCCTGCATAAACCTTGTTCACACTTCATGGAGCCACTCAACCCCTCATGCTGTATGTCAGTTGCGTGTGCTAGGCATTAGGAAGAACTGATGCCTATTAAACATACCTGTTTTCATCCCTCTTTATCATTTTGCAAAAATGAAGCTGCTTTACTGCTTCCCTAGGAAGCACAAGTTTGTCCATATAGAACAAGATAGCATTCTTTCAGTTGCTGTTCTACAAAGCTTGTTTTCAATGGCAACACTTGAGTTTGTGCTGCTTTTGTGTGGTCCTACTTAAAACCATTTAGGCCCTTGAGTTACCCTGAGAATAGCAGGATGTATTTTACTGCAGGTTTTTTCCAATGTTTGGGAAACATTGATCCAAAAGCTGCTGCGTATCTGCAGAATGTCTCTAGGCTGTAGAATATTTATTCCAAAGAACTCAAATCCTGAGTCCAACTATTTGGCATTGATTCAGCTGGGTTTTTCTTCGTTCCATGAGCAACTGAGATAAAACACCTAACAAGATCTTAGTTAATATTTCTATCTCTTGTCAAATGTTGGTGGAACTCTATTTCAGTGCAGATTTCTGTTGGAGCACTGTACTGAGGATCCTTTATCCAATTTAAATCAGAATCAGTTCCTCTCATTAGCTCAGCTCTGTGGTAGAGAATGTGCGCTGCTGTAAGTAGCGGGCAAAGGTAGGAGGGAGCCTTGTGATGAAATATGCTGTTTTAGATGATATCTTAAAGTGATAAGAACACAAGGGTCTACAGAGTTTGTCACCAGTAAGCATCTGTAGCCAATTCTGTAGTCAGTCACTTGTGATTTGAATGATTAAATAGCAGCAGAAAGCTAATAAGGTCTAATTACCCACCATAATATCGGTGTATGGCTGCTTAGCTGGAGGGATGGAGGAACTTTGTGTTTTATCTGTCAGCACCCAACAGCAGATTCCAGAAGAAGTCAGCGCAATGCAGTGTCCCTGCAGAAGGAAATCCCAGTTCCTGGGTTGGTAACAGGCAGCTGAGACTGGGCCAAATGGCTGGAGGGGGGGAAGCTTTAGGAAATGGGGGAGGGAAGACAGCCCCTGGGCAGAGGTGCTGGCTGTGAGGTGATTGCCCTAGAAACATGGTGGTCACGAATGGAAGAAATCCCTCAGTATTCTCTCCCAGCTGGGTGCAAACAACCATAAATGGCATCATAGCCAGCCCAGCAGTCAGGGCAATGACAGCCTAATGTGTCAGATGCTACACAGTACAAAAAAAAATCGTTTGGCCTAAAATGTTCGTCAATAGCAGTGACTTTGTTAGCATGCTGCTGAGCTCTGAATAGGTAGAGGCCAGTGACAGAGAACCCTTATGAATAATGCAAGCGTGATCTTTTGGCTACCTGCATATAGAAACAAAGTTCAAATTCAATTAGTATTCTGTACTTAATGACTTATGTACGAGTACTCTGCACCTCCAGCCTGACATTAATATGAACATTTCTTGGCAATTGAGTGTGCAACTTGGTTCACATGATGTGCAGGATTCCTGTGAGGATCTGGCACAGATGTTATGTTCAGTGGGAACTGAAGGCAGAGGGGCAGTAGGGTGCTGGGGCTGCAGCTGGCCCAGGGGGCTGGTGGTGTGGGGATGATGTGGGGAAAGTGACTGCCTCCTTGGTCCTGTACAATAAGAAGAACATGGCAGTCTCTGTCCATCTGAACATCCTATGTGGGATGTACCAGCATCTTCTACTTAAGGGCGTGCTTGAAAAATGTGGCTTTTACTGGTGTTGTAGTCTTGCAACTGCTGTCCTGAAAAAACACCCATCCTGCCAAATACGTCCACGGATGAGTAAACAACAGAAGCAGGTAATTCACTTAGCTTGAAAACAACCTACCCTGTGCAAGCAGCCCAGTGAAATATTGTGCAGATGAGCATGTGTACAGCACAGTAGTTTGTCTTACTTAGCTGCCTGCTGAGGCTGCTTGTTCCAGGGCAGCAGTGGTCCTTCCCAGCACCTGCACGTGTGTTACACTTCTCTGGGTTAGCTGCTGGGCAACAGCAAGCTGAGCTGCTGTGTGGGTCCTCCTGGTAGGTGCCTGTGTGTCAGTGGCAAGTGTTTGCTGTATCCCAGTATATCAGAGCGACACTGAGCGCATTGCCTGCTTGCTGTCTTGAAGTAATGTGGAGTAAGAGGAGGATTAAAAAAGGGAGAAATGTTTCCATCCCTACAGTGTGCCATGTTCTGTGAATACAGAAAAGACACTGACGAAAAGGCTCAGAATTGCCAGGATTACCAAGAAAATCTCCAGTGCAAAAATTGCCCGGTATCCCAGGTACTTAAAGCAGTAAGCATCATGTGAAATACCTGCTGTGGGTAGGAGCGCTGTGTTAAGTTGTGCAGGGAGAATATTCTCTTGAGAGAATTACCCTAAAGTGAAAGAAAATAAAACCATAGGTTACTGTGGGATGTTGAAATTGCTTGGATGTTTAAAAGACGAGAGAGGGGAGGAAAAAAAAAAAGACAAGCAGGAGAGAGAGGGGAAGAGGAGAGCTGGGAAAAGGGGAGAGCACGAGAGACGGAGGGAGTGCGAGAATAAGGGGGGAGAGGATCTGTGCTGTGCACTTGGCTGAGCATCGGGAAGGAAAGCTTCCAACAGAGGATTTCTCAGCTTTAGATGCCTGCCAGCTGTTTGCAGGCACGCTAGCAGGTATCTGCGTGGTGCCCTGAAGGATGTGGGCTGAAGGCGAGTCGGAGGGACTGCAGACTTTGGGCATTGTGGTGGTGGTGTGCTCCTCTCTGAAACTTTTGCACTACCTTGGGCTCATTGACTTGTCGGACGGTAAGAGAGCTTCCCAGTTTTGCAGCTCCTGTTTGCTTCTGTTTGGGTGGGTTTCAGGGAAGGCACTGTGAGCAGCAGGTAGGCAGAGGGAGGGAAGTGTGGTCTGTCAGTGTGCTGGCTTCTCAGGGTTGTCTTCATCTGTATTAGGAATCATACAGGCTGCCGAGAGGGAATAGGGCTTTGTGCTTTACTGAGGACTTCCGTTTGCTTTCAGTGGGTTATAACAGCCAGAGAGGATCTGACACTGATTTTTGCTTTGTGTGTTACCTTAATCTCGTTTTCTTCATTAGTTTTCCTTGCTAACTTTCTTACTTTCTCAGAAACAAATTTAATGCCAGCCTGGGAGAGAAAAATCTCTGCTGGGGTAATAGAAGTACAGCCGACAATTTGGTGCATGAATACATATCTTTACCTGTAAAAATAAATAAAATAGTAATTAAAAAACAAGAAATTGACATCTACAAATTGAAGACGCAATGGAAATTCTGAATGTGAATCAGAAAAACTTTGTGTTTGCTCCGGCCACTTCAGTCAAAGAACCAGAAGCAAACCAACCTTTTTTTACTGCTTATTGAGAGGGTAGGGAGGTTTCTGTTTTCAGGTACTGAACTGGGGGGGTTTGGTCTCTTTGTCTTTGCAGTGTAACAAACTTGAAGGAAAAAGGCTTTTCCTGAGTGAGGAAAGCATACGTATGTCTGAAATTAAGTGAGCCATGGTGGTTGGATTATTTATTTGTAAGGGGGTGGGTGTATCAGAATGTCACTCAGTTTCAAAAGAAAAGATCTCATTTGCTTCATCATTAAGATTTCTTGTTTTTTAACCAAACTGACCCCCACAACTCGCTGTATGTGTTCATAGATCGCTGAATGTACCGACTTTGTCCAGGAGAGCATCAGCTGCGGTGAAATACTGGCAGAAATCCCTATGCTACCTACTCACGTATCTCCAAGCATGGGATAGCTGAGGCTGACAAAGGGTTGAGTAAAAGTAGAGGCAATTTGTTTGGCTGGCTAATGGGAAAAGCAAGGAGAGAAATGGAGTTCTTACCTTGCCATCGTATCGTCGGTGCTACTGTGTAATCCTCCTGTGGGACTTAGAAAAATATGGGAACTGGCCTGAATGAGAGTGGTACTTATACTATGAGAGGATGCAAATTGTTATGTATTTGTTATTACATGTGTTGGTATTCCCTATTACAGAATGGGTATCACGGGAGCTTGTAGCTTACTCCTAGAGTGGCACTGGAGTTCAGTTATGTAGTTACAAATAAATTAAGGTATCTGGCAATGATAACTAATTTCAAATAACGGCAGCAGAAGTGCTGACCTTAAAAACGAGCTGTCAAGTCAAATGCTGAGGCAGTTGCATTGCTGCCTCTTTAACAGCACGAACACTTGTATCCCTTCTTTCCAGATCTCATTACTATAATTCTGATGTCTGCTCTCTTCAGAGCAATTGCTTTCCCCTGAAGATTCTCCAGCGAAGTCAAATATGTGGCAGGTGGGAAAGTTGTCTGCTCACAGATGAAATGAGCAAAAGTGAGCAAATAATCCTAAATTACATTCACTGAACAGCTCGGGATGTGTGTGTTTGCAGTCATCAGTCAATCACTCCATCCGTTCGAGTGTAGAAGGATTTAAGAATTTTCTCAGCTCCTTCTAAGGGAGCACTGTAATAATTACTGATACACATAGCGCCTGATAGCTGCTGCTCTTATCTGGCAGATCAGAGCATGACTATAAACCTTCTGGGCTTTGAGTTTTTGCTGGAATTTTTTCTTGCTGCAGAATAGTTCATTTGGAGACCAAGACGCATTTATTTGGTATTCGTTAAATTATAGGATCTTGTGGTTTTTCCCTTCTGACTCTTCACTTGTACTGAGGATTTATTACTTGTATTATATCAGTATTACTACTTACACAAGTGCTTGTTAATGGAGTGCAATGCAGATTTCAATCACTAGGAAATCCTTAAAGATGGCATTACGCTCTTGTTCAATGCTCTGCATGGCTGTAATTGGGAAGCAACTGTGGGTGTTAATATTATCATAGAATTACAGAATGGCCTGGGTTGAAAAGGACCACAATGATCATCTAGTTTCAACCCCCCTGCTATGTGCAGGGTCGCCAACCACCAGACCAGGCTGCCCAGAGCCACATCCAGCATGTCCTTGAACACCTCCAGGGTTGGGGCATCCACAATTTGCTATGCCATAAATATTTATTGTGTCTTCATATTCACTAGAAATGACTTCTCCTTTTATTTGCAATACAGGAGTGCTGTGTGCTGTCTCCAGGCTGTGTGTAGTAACACTAAGATGAGGTGCTGGAACCAGTATTACTCCATCTTCTGGTGCTGGCTTACTCAGGCAGCGCTCCTTTGTACTGCTCAGGAAAAGCTGAGTGCTGTTTTTTCATTTGTCTGATAGAAGAAGCAAGGTGTATGAAGAGGAGAGCAGTGTAGATGGAAGCTCAGGAGATGCAGAATGTCAGAAGTCACTGCAGCTGAGTGTGTGTTTGCAAAGCTCCACTTTGGTAGTTAATGTTCCAGAGGTGAGGCCTGGTTCTTGCAGATGCTTCATTTGAGGGATTAACAAAATGATTGCAATGAGACCTGTCAGTGGCAGGTTGCATCTCAGAGCAGAACCCTGTTGGGCATTTTTTAAACAAAACATCAATTTAAGTGATGGAATATTTTTCTGATTTTTTTCCCCTTAATTCTTACGTTCCCCTTGAAATGCAGGTGGAGCAAGGCTCTGTCTGAAGCTATACCTTGAGGCTCCGCTGGAGGAGCTCGGATGAGATGTGCATGTTGCAATGTCTTTGCTTTCCAGAGTTCTCCATTAACATGTTCTGTTTGCTTCAAACCAAGTGTTGGAGGTGGAATCGACATGCACCAAAACTTGCTTAGCTGAAGGGAAGTTCTTAAAAGGCACAGGACAAGTTTTTTGTGATCTTAATAGGTATAAAAACATAGGAACTCATTGTTTTTATGCTGATCTGTCATTGTTTTCTCTTGGGGTTCTGTGGCTTCTGGCTGTGGCCTCACTGCTACTCAGTGCTGTGCTGGGAGCTGCTCAGTCTCATGAAGCTGGAAGCCAGCTCCTGACACAGCCACGTCCCAGGCAGTGAGCTGAGTCAAAGATCTGTGTTCCTCAGTGCAGCAATACATCCACAAGCAATTGAAGTCATTACATGCCATTTGGGAAAACATCTGGGGGAATTCTGTATTAACTTACGGCTGGGGAACAATAACCTTCCCTGTAATGCAAGAGTCAGTTCTGGCTGTACATCTGTTTTATGAGTTTGGCTTTCGCTCAGCTTCTTTGCTGACCATCCATCCTCCAGAGACATTTGAAGCTTTCATAAATCATCTTTCTTCAAATTAGAGAGATCTAGAGCAACTACATGCTGTGCTGTTGGACTAGTTCAGCACTGACACAGTAACACCTATGGCCAGGTACCAAATCCTGAAGATAAGTGGAATAAAGTGCATCTATGAGTGTATTGGTCCTCACAGTCTGTTTATTTCAACTCTTTGAAAGGGTAGATAACAGCAGGACAAGGGGAAATGGTTTTAAGTTGAGGGAGGGAAGATTTAGGTTGGTTGTCAGGGGGAAGCTCTTTGCTATGAGAGTGGTGAGGTGCTGGCACAGGCTGCCCAGAGAGGCTGTGGATGCTCTGTCCCTGGAGGTGTTCAAGGCCAGATTGGATGGGGCTCTGGGCAGCCTGGTCTAGTATTAAATGGGGAGGTTGGTGGCCCTGCCTGTGGCGGGGGGGGGAGGGGTTGGAGCTTCATGATCCTTGAGGTCCCTTCCAACCCGGGCCATTCTGTGATTTGTTACCAGCAGAGTTGACAAGAGAAGTAGGTGAGCACTGCAGCAGGAGCCGTGCTGGAGTTCAGACCCAGCATAGCCACGGAGTAAGGCTGCTGACCTGGTAACAGTTGCCTCTGCACTGCTTCATTACTGCAGTCCTGTAGTACTGCTGTGTGTGCTGGAGTAGCCTGAGACAAATCAGATACAACAGTGACTGCGTTCTTGAGGTACCATGTGGCTTTAACTGTATGCGATAGCCTGTTATCTACGAGATAACAGGGACTAAAAATGCTGCTTTGAGCACACCAAGGCCTCAGCACCGTGTGCCATCAGTATAACCAAAGCAGCAGGTTTCCCTGCAGTGATTTCTTCCCTCCCCATTCCAGGCTGTGCTGGGGCACAGGGCTGGTGCTGGGGGACCTTCTGGGGTTGGTGTGGCAGAGGCTGGCAGCTGCACGCTCCTATAGGAGTCCACTTCTGTGCCACTCTAATTCCTCCACTTATTTCAGAGGGAAGATGATTATTCACAACTACATGGGGGGCTGAAGTGAGAGGTGTTGAAGAAGTACAACTGATGATTACAGCACATCTGCTCAGCAGCATGGGCTGGTGGGCACCTGGGCCTCTGTGCTGCGTTCTGCAGTGTCCAGTTACTGCAGGATCCCATTGCTGCTGGTTTTTGTGGTGCAGCTCCTCCTGTCTCTGCCCTCTGGTATGAATTGCTGGCTTTTGCTAAGTCCTAATGGCAGGTGCTGGCTGGATCGTGCTGCTTATGAGTTTTCTTTCCTCATGTTTTCCTGCAGTGTCCTATAGCACTTCCCTACCTTGAAGTTCATTTTTTTTAGTCATGCAAGCACAGTGCAAATTAAGAACATAAGAACATTCCCTTTTTGAATACAAGGGAATGAAAAATAAATGAAAATGTTCATGGAAGTTCCAGAGAAATTACCTCCATTACTTCATGCACCTGCCTCTGTGGCAGGGACTGTAAAACTTCATTTATGGGAAAGGCAGAAACCTGTAAAATGTGTAAATGGACATCTGCTTATATTTTAAGGAAAAAGTGTTTAGCCTCAAGGACTGCATGGTCACACTTCTGAACGCCTAGTTAGTTGTGTAATGGAACATAATGTGCTGCAATATACACACCACTGCAGTGAGACTATTCCTCCACCTGCTCAGGTAGAGTTGAAGACAAGGATGCTCAGGCATATATGCCTTTATAATTATTCAGCTTTTCTTTTAAAAAGCTGCTCAACTAATAATTGTAGGTTGCCCTTCTTGAAATACCTGAATTCCTTTGAGCTGTCAGGGTGTCCCATCTCATACTGAGCTGCCCCCAGGCTCCTCTGCCTGCCCTGTGTGCAGGGAGCTGCTGGTTCCCAGCTGGGGCTGCGGTGAACTTTGTTTGCTGTGCATTATCTTCCATTTCCCCGCCTGGTGGCATTTGCTAGTGCCTAAGGAGTCTCTCCAGATTAGCTCTGACAGCCGCCTCTGTGGCTTTCCTCAGCTTCAGCCGTGCAAAGGAGAGGGAAAGAGTTTGACACGGTGGATTAATTGCAGTCATTCCGCTCCCCAAGGAACTTAATTTGAGTTGTTCGTGCCATTGCCACACTAGCACTGTAGCAGTTAGCATCCAGCACTCCTTCAGACAGTCAGTTCCAGCCTGTAGCTCACAGGGGTTTGTTTAGCAGCAGAGATTGTGCCACAACCCTCCAGATCCATGGGGTGATGCAGTTAGAAGCTGTAATTATTCGTGGCTATGTTTGGAAGAGCATGCTGCCCTGCTCAAGCTTGGATGTTTATTATAGCTGTCCTACTGCTAACCTTTCTGGTGAAACATTTCTTATTTGTTCACGTTGTCGTAAAGCTTCACACTTCCTTGCTCTTCGTTTAGCTTTGTGTCTGTGTGAGTACAACTGCTGTGTGCAGTTGTCTCTGCGTGCCACCTCCTTGTGGTTTCACAGCTTGGCTCTGGCACTCAGGTTGGTTAGCACCTAGATCAGGTACGTATGGTTTCCACTGCAGTTGCAGCTGCTGCTGCCCTTGCAGGGTTCTGCCTGGGCTCCCTTGCAGCACGGCACTGCTGTATAAAACCCCTTCTTCTGCACCTCGTGCTTGTCAAGAAGTTGTTAGTGCTTTACAGAGCTGGGCCGGAGGTTGTGCTCTTTCAGGTCTCTGCCCTGCACCAGTTCCACCCTCCCAGATGGCTGAAGGCTGCTGCTCTTGCTTGAATTTCTATGATTAATACCTTATTTGTACTTCTGTTAATGCTCGCGCTGTCTCCCATTCTGGAGGGGAGAGTTAAGTGCTTACAAGTGGAAAATGGCAGATTATCGTGTCCCCAACTTATCAAGATGCCTATTGAAAAGATTATTAAAGGTACTGCTGGACACAATCATTTCTACAGAAAATGGTATCTTACAAATTCCCTGTAGTGGTATTTCTGGGATTTTTTTAACCTTTTCTAAAGAGAGCAAAACAAACACTGCAGTACTGGATCTGATGTAGAGGCTAGCAGCTTTTTCCACATTGATTTTGTTGTTGTTGTTGTTTTCTAACCAGTTGTCACGGGGTTACCTGGACCAGTCTATGCCCGTGACAGGGACAGTGGGCCCAAGGGCCCCCTTCCCAGCCTCCCCCCCCAAAGAGGAAGGGGAAGGGAAAAGGAAAGGAAAGAAAACAAACAGACCTCTAGGGAGGTAAACTTATTTTACTAACTATAATATAATATAATACAATCTAATTGA